>VZTG01001247.1:47316-452565 GCA_013397845.1 Melanocharis versteri | reverse complement strand
CTCCCACACCCCCCCCCCCCCGCTTTTTTTTTTTTTTTTTTTTAGGATATCGTGGCTGGGGAGGAGGAGGAAGAGGAGGAGGGGAAGAGGGGATGAGGACAGAGGATGGGGAAGGGGATATTGGAAGAAGTTCCCCTCCACCCTAGCTTTGCAAATAGGAGAGACTAGTCCACCTCTGGCTGCCCGTCCGTCCGTCCATCGGTCTCCTCCGAAGGCATCAGGAGGAGCGAGGGATACTCACAAGGAGGGATGCGGGGAGTCCCTGCATATCCGGCTCAGCACTGCCTCCGGCTCGGCTTCCTCGGCGCTGGAGTTGAAGGAGGAGGGGAGGGCGGGGAGGGGGGCACCCATGGACTAGGGATGGGCAGGGAGGGAGTTAGGGGATGGGAAGGTCAACCTGCAGCCCCCTCTCTCCCCCCGAACATGCTTCACGCAGGAGAGCTCCTCCGTGTCTCAGCCCTTCTCCTCGTGTCCCCCCCACTGGGACGTCACCTCCTGCTTGGAGCATCCTGGTAGCGCCCCGCTGGAGAAGGGCATCTCCTGGGCCCCGGCCGAGCGGCTTCCCCGAGCATCAGAAGGGGACGCTCGGCCCTGTTCTCCCCAGCACCACCCACAGAGACCTTTGCAGCGGGGACTCGCTGCAGCCTTGTTTGCGGGTTCACTCCTATGGACCTGGGTGAAAAACTAAAACAAATGTGTAAGGAGTGTGTGGGGACAACCGGAATTAACAAGGGGAGGTGGTGGTGATGCAATATGTGGGGAAAAACGGGCTCTGGTCGTGAGGGGATGAAAGGAAATGGGATAAATTCTGTGTGTGAGGTAATAGATCCTGCTGGCACTGAGCAAATCCCAATGCAGGCAGGGGTGGGACGGCAGCAGGCAGCAGGACGCACGGCATGTGGCTGCTTTAGGGGAGGGGGGTGGGGGTGTCACAAAGGCTGGTCAAGCCCAGGAGGATCTGGCCGTGCCCAGGCTTAGCACAGGATCAGGGAAGTGCTTGCTAACTCCCATGGCTAACACTCTGGAAGCTGCACGGAATCCCAGTTCTAGGGTGCTGCGGTAGCGTCCCCCCGGGGACATGGTGATGGTGAGCAGCTGGTGCCGTGCAGGGACTGCTTGCAGGTCATTCAGGAGGACGCAGCCGTGGCACAGGGAGGGTGAGGACATGAGGACACTCCGTGTCACCCCACAGTGACAGAGCCTGGTGCAGGTGGCCTTGTTGCAGCAGGCAGTTCAGCTGTGCTGCTGGGGAAGGGTAGCAGAGAAATCCCCAGAGTACTGGAAACAGGGTGGGTAAAACAAAAGTTCGTGTGAGCAGAAACTGCAAGGGAAGGGAAATCCTCTGGAAAAGCCTTAAGCCTACCCACAAAGTGCTGAGCTAAGAAATAAGGATGGTAATTCACTCAGCTCTTCACAGGCAGGTTTGGCTCCAGTGTAGGGGCACCCACCCCGTGTTCATCCCTGTGGGTTGGTGTGATGTGGGGGAACTTCTTGCACCTCCACAGGTCTCTAAGGCTAGAGGTGGTCCAGTTTCCATGAGGCCAGTTTAATCCTTCTGAAGGTGCCTGCATTGGTTAAAAAAGGACAAATTGCCCTCTGGTTCAGGATTTATTGCTGCTGGAGTGGCGTTGGGTCCTGCCTAAGTAAAGAAGGTTTTATTAGTGCTACGGCTGCCTGTGATGAGACCCAGGTCTCTCTCCAAGAAGCTGCTAAGAAACAGAGGCAGCGCTAGGGTGAGAGTGATGCTCCTGTGGGATTAAGAGGTTTGCAGGAGAGGCAGAGCCATGGCCAGCTGTCGTCAGCTTTTCTGGAGGGCTTGGACAAACTCAGCTGTGCAGAGTATCCTCCCCGCAGGCTCGGGAGGAACAATGAAACCCCATGGATGCAGACTGGAGCTACTGGTGAGCCTGCTGTTTGTTTGTCTGGGGAAAGTTGTGTGGGCAGGGATGGGGGGTGAGCAGAGAAAAAGGTCACAGGGGGTTTGGAGCAAGCAAGAGGAGGCAGCAGGATGGTGTAGGGGAATGTGAGATCAACAGAGACAGTCACATTCCCTGGTACGAATGAGACTGAAAGGTCAAGGAGGTTGAATGGCTGCTTTTCCTCTTCTCCAGGTACCAGGTCATCCCTACAGTTTGCAGAGCACTTTTTGGTCTTTGGGTGAGTGATTCATCATCTTCCTTGATGTTAAGTGTGAGTGTGAGAGGTTTATTGCGTGGACCACAGTGGCATATATGCAGCAGCAGTGGTTCAAAAACCATTCATGTGACCCTTCCCCCAGGGAACTGACATAAAAAATGATGCAAGGAATAAAACCCCTCAATATTCTGCATTATTTTAACCCTCCTCCAGTTTTCTGGGGGTCTTCAAAGGTCATGCATGCAAGCCCTCAACCATATGGTCTAGGACTACTTTCCTTTCAAATAAAAGGTGGGGTGAGTATGAATAATGGCCTGCATTACTGTGGCATCAAGTCTGGCTTCCCCTTGTGCTAAGCACGGGACAAACAGAACAGAAGGATGCTTCCTGCCCCAAAGCAATTCTCCTGTAATCACGTTAGAGACATGTGGGCTGTAGCATAATCAAGCGCTGTAAGACCTGTGAGAAAATCTTCCATCTCAAATCCTACTCAAGCTCTTCAGAAAACCATTAGCAGAACCTGACCCTGCTTTTTTTATTTCTGACGGAAAAAATCCACAGCCTCCTGAATGCTCCTCTCCTATTACCCCTATAAAATTCCTCAATAGGTTGCTAAGTTCCATAAGCAGTAAGGCATCCTGAGACTTGGAGGGGTAAATCCAATCTTCCCACTCTCCCTTGATCTCTGTCTCCTGTTCTCTGAGCTTTTATTCTGCACTCCGCTTCTCTTCCCTCCCAAAGAAACCTAAAAATAAATAAATCCAAGGAAGAGCGGAAAAAGGAAAAGCCATCAGCCCCCAAAACGATGTGCTTAGTCATTCATGGTGAGTATAAATAGTTTCCCAAATGAACGAATTGCTGAGCCAACCAGATGAGCAAGTCATCTCCATAAACGAGGGGTCTCATCCTCCCTCTCCTTGGGCAAGTCCTTGTGTTAACGGGCTGTTGGTAAAGCCCTAAGCAGAATTACCTGGAGAAGGATCAGGCCCATGAAGACAGCCCTGGGGGTCGGTGCCAAGCACCTTACTACTTAAGGGGACATATAATGAAAAATTTGATGTTCTTTGCATCGATGGAGACATTTAATGACGAGTGAGATACCAAATTGTCATGTGCATGGAGTTCTGCAGAGAAGGTGCAGTGAACAGGGGGGCTGAAGTAAACCTGAGGACTTTCTGGGCGAGATAGTGTGGGGCTGCATTCAGGCTGCTCCCGGGGCAGGGTGTGCTTTGCTCCCTGCTGGAAAAGCATGGGTGGGCAGTTCTGGCTCTCGGCTTCTCCAGCTCTTGGCCAAGATCAAGGCTGTGATTGCTCCCACCGGGATGTAACATTCAGTACACAAGGCACGATTGAAGACCTAGGCAGAATCCCCCCAGCAGAAACAGGACCCTCATATTCCTGTCAATAAATATTTGGCAGCAGATGACTTGTTCTCCCCTTGGGCTACTGAGGAACAGTGGTCTGCATGATTGGTTTTCAGGATCCAGCCAGCCCTTTTGGGTTAAATCCATCTCTTTAACATAGGAGAACAGCTGATTGGGGAATTTAGGCATCCTGGGGGAACAAAGGCTCAGGACATGCCAGTAGGGAAATCAGCTAAGCTGTGTGCTTAGATCTGCGCTCAGAAGATGGGACGGGACTTGGCTGCATCCATCTTGCTTATGTAGATGATGCTTTTTTCAAAGTAGGGATTAGCTCTTATCTTCCACCTGGCACATGGGGCCTTCATTCCGCTTCAGAGTCTACAGCTCCCATACAGCAGTGCTAGGACTAAAAATTACACAGCTAGGCAAGAGGGATGGATTTTTCCTACATTATTGAAAAAACCCCACACCATGTTCATCGCTGGGCTCCAAAACCTCCCCAGACTTCACACCTTAGTGGATTTTAGGCCAAACTTAGAACCTGAAGTTCCACTTTGGCTGCTACAGGACCACTCCAAATCCTAAGCAGGAACTTGTTCTAATCCTGAGCAGGAGCTTGTTCTAACTGGTCCAGATGACCAGGGGACAGCCTGAGTTCCCCGTTAATGGACTACCCTTGGCAATACCCAGTTGGGGAGGTGTGGCTCCAGGAGAAGGCTGTAGGTTAGCAGGGATGCTGGGAGTGCCTGCTGCCCCAGTGGCGCTGGGTCAGGCAGGTGGGACTGTCATGTCACCTTGCAGAGGCTGAGTTATATTTTAATCCATTGAAAAAGAAAAATCCAACAGGCTCCTAGCACGTTTCCTTATCAGAGAGAAGGGGCAGAGCCCTTCTGAAACACACATGAGTCCACACAAGTGGGCAACCAGATGTCCAAGGACAATAGACTGGGGAGACACAGTCTCTGGACACCCACAAAGAGTTTGGCATCTCAAACTGCAAAAGGAAAGACCACTCTCAGAGTTAAAGGGGAAAATACTGTATTTTCTTTTCAATTTTCTATGAAGAGACAATTAATTCTGACAGCAAAATAATTTTAAAAAACCAGTCACACGATTAGAGATGGGTTTAAAAATGCAAATAAAAGAACAAGGGGAGGAGACCCATTCGGGGAAGACTGCAGTGAACTGGTCCTCCAGCCTATCCTACAGTGTGTCACTCAGGGCATCACTCTGGGCCACACTCCTTCCCCAGGCAGCCGCCTCCTGCCTGCTGACAGACACCAGCCCACCTGGAATTACTGTGCCGGCGGGAGGCACCACGCCCAGCACAGCCATGGCCCGAGGGCTCCGTCTGGGGCTGTGCTGCACATCCCACTTAAATCTGATGCCGAAGATGTTCAAAAGTCACTGCCAGGTCCATGTCAAGCTTCCCCCTCACATCAGGTCTGTTCAGCAGGTACCCAAGAGGCCAACTCTGTCTCGCCGTGCTGAAGAAATCGTGCGGCTGGGAAACCATGTAGCAGAACTTGGAGGATCTCTGGGCACTTAACTGGTGTGAAACTGAAGATCTCTGGAGAGGTGCTAAATATTTGCTAATTTTGGAGCAGCTACTGAAGATTTTTTTTTTTTTTTTTGGTAACATGCTACTGTTCTCTGGCCAGTCTACAGCAGATGTTCTTTGGTGTCCAGATATGGAGCTCCAGATGAAAATTACAAGCAGGCAGAAGCAAGCTTTGGGGAGCAGCATTTGTCACATCTGGGGTTGTAGAGGACGATGCATGTGTCCCATGTGTGCCTGTGCCTGTCCCCACTGTCCATGCCAGACCCCTCCAAGGTGAAGCATGGTTTTAATGCCAAACTTACTTCACTGGACAAAACCATCTATTCACTCACTGCCCAAAGATCTTTCTTGGAAAATTTCTTGGCCCCACTGCTACTGCTGGCAGGATTATCAGTGAATTTTGGGTAGCCAGGATTTTGCCATCTGTTTAGCCTGGTCTGGGGTCATGGCCGCTGCTATCTTATCCTTTTACCACTTGCAGCTTTGCTCCTTATCTGCTGCCACTCCCTTAACTTCAGGACCTGATCCAGTACACTGGGAAAGTGAAGAGAGTCTTTTACTCCCGGCACAAGGGCTGGGATTCCTGGCATGCTCTCTTCTGCTTTCCAGTACTGCTTAAAACTCATTTTATCATCCTCCCAGCTCCACTAGTGTTTGCCTACCAGTGCCAGCCCAGCAAGTGGCTCCACATGCGCAGATCCTGGCTCTCTGAGAGGATCTGTGTGCACAGCTAAATCGGCTACAACCTCTCCGAAGCAGGACTGTGCCTCACTCTGTCTGCAACACAGCTGGACATGAACAGAGCTCACCAGCGTTAGTAAAGTGGAAAGCAGGTACAGAAGGTGTTAAAGGCAGTCAAATTTTGGGACAGGGCAGCAGGGAAACTTCCTGCCCAGGAAATTTGCTGGCTCTGCCAACTGTATCTTGAGTTTTGGGCAGTTCAAAATGCTGTGAATCATGTTTCCAAAGCTCTTATGTGGCTGACAAACACGAATTGTATCAGTATGATTTCAGCTTGTAGATCACTTACTTGCTTTAGGAAACATTATTCTCAACTCACTGGTTGTGGATGAAGCTGGGAAGACTTGCTGTTTGGGGAACCTGGGAGAAGGTCACTAAACTCGAGAGAACTTGTGCCACATGACTTTGCTCAGCAGAAAGCTGGACCTTCATGGCCCTGAATTTCAGTAACCTCTATTATAACCTATCTTGACCCCCTTAATATTCATACTGACTGAAAAGTCCCACTGGCTAGAGCCGCCCTACAAACCCTTGTCCCCTTATGTCAGGCATGTGGACGTCATGCCTCCCAGTTCTCTCACTAGTGCCATCACTAAACAAAACATACCACCAGAGCCCTCGGGCTCTAAAAACTCATGCTCTGGGCACACTACCATGCTTTCCCATCGCTCCAGCCCAGGACCAAGCCAGCACAAATTCCTTGAGAAATGACCTACTGGTCACTGCCTCAACCTGCCAAGGAGGGGTCATAAAGACAGATTCTTCCAGGCCATCCACTCCCTCACTTCGTGAGTGAAAAAAGCAGTAAGAACTAATGTGCAAGACAGCCTTCCCTTGTGCCTCTCCCCCAGCACAGAAGCCCAAACCCAAGAGCAGTAGCACAGCCTCTCTGCAAGAACAGAGGTGCCAGAGGCCGGCTTCAGCAAGCTACCCCCACCCCAGGAAGGACACCAGTGCTGGGAAATGTGAGAGGGCCTTGTTCAGCTCTGAGAATCATTCTGAAAAAGAACTACTGGAAGACCTAGCAGTAAAGCAAGGGACTACTCCAGCTGGAGTTGTCAGCTAGAGACCTCCCAGCACCACTTACTCAACGGAGTGGAAAAAGTAGCTAGCAGGGCACTAATGACTATTTTCCATGTAATTTTAAATCTAGTTCCATTTCTTTTTCTTCTTTTTTTTTTTTCTCCTTTCCATTCACTTGGTTTCTAATACTGGTAACCTTTCTCTACGGCTCCCGTGTGTGTGTGTTTAAGTGTGTGTGTGGCAGAGGCAGTGGGGGTCAGGTGTTTAGACACTTAGGGCAAAGCCAACACGGTTGTTATCACGGTCAAAGGCGGAGTAGTAGGGTCCAATAAAGACATCTCCCAGGATCCAGAGTGGGCCCCCGGGGGGTGGGATGTCCAGGCCTGAAAAGCCACTCATGCATAAAGTCGTTCCTTGTCCACCAATCTAGAAAGAAGAGTGAGAGCTTCAATTTAAGCAGGTCATTCCCTTCCCTCAACCTTGCAGGCTTGGCAAGAACACCTGAAAGGCTGCCTTTGCTTCAGCCTCTCCCAGACTGAGATCCACAGATTGCAGAAGTGACTCCCAACCCACTGCTTCTACGACTCCAAACCCAGCTCCCCCTCCCTTAAGCACTAAAGCATCAAGCAAAGCTCAAGCAAAGCTGCACATGACCATAAACTTCCCAGCCCAAGCAGCTCTGAATTAGAGCCATTGGTGAAGGTCTGCACAAGATGGTCCTTGCAAGTTGATTCTGATGGTTTAAATGACAGGCTGGTGGTCTCTGCTATAATAAGGCTGGCCTCATGGTACCAGAATGCAGCAGAAAAGAGCTACATCTTTGTAGAAAGTGATGCAACAGCTTGCCTTCCCTTCCTCAACCATCCTGCTATGCCTTACGAGCATTATGCAGGGGGTCTCATTCCTGTGAGACTTTGATGAGGTTACCTGGATCCATCTGCAGTGCCACCACCCTGACACCCCAACCTTTCAGACTTCTTCCCGAGCACCAGCTCCAGCACTGCTTTGGCTGCTTTTGTGTTTTGGACCAGTGGAAGCAAAACCCAGGCCTTGGGGAAGAAGCGTAAGTCTGGAAAACTCTGCCTGGACGTACCTCGAGGATATACTCCTTTCCGGTGAGGACGAAGGGCTTCCCTCCTAGTGTCATCGTGATGTTAGGCAGTGTTGGCACTTTTTCACAGGGGACCATGTACTGAAATTGCAACAGTAAAGGCTTTAGATTGGACCTCCCACAGTCTCAGTCTTCCTTGAGCACAATTGCGTATTTGCTGTGGTTTTCCCTAAAACCAGCTCATCTCAGGGTGCAGAAGCTTGAGCTGGGATAAGTAGGCTGCTCCCTGCCTAGGGCTCCAAGCTGAGGGGCAAGAGGGCTTTATGGATAGGCATGGAGCCAAAGGATGTTGGATTCAGCTTTTGGCTCTGCTGAGCCCCAGGGTGCCACAGCTGATGTGGCACAGTTCAGGGTTTTTACCAGAGGAGAGGCAGCTGTGGCTCAGTACACAGGGTTTCACAGTGTAATGAACAGACAAAGCCAGTTTAATTAACAATGGCAAGTCCTGGGAATGATGGCAGGTCTAAGCCAACTGTTGCTGCAGCTTGGGGTCTCTGACACTGCAGAAATGCCCTACAAATGCTCATGGCTCTGATTTGGGAGGGCTTTCAAAGCAGGCCATTTTTTTTTACAGGGTCTTTATAATCTATATTCTTCCACAATTTTAGGGAGGGCAGAGAGCCTTGTGAGATCAGCTTTGGTGGTTGAAAACCTGGCAGCAAAGGGTTGCCATTTGCATGAAATATACTTTTACTAGAGTGTCTCTGGACTCACAATAATGCCCAGCCAGAGATGGGTGGCAGAGGTGACTAAAAGCTTTCCAAAGTTCATGGGACCTGGGCTTTCTACCGTGAGCATGAGTAGGGTGGTGAATGCTACCCAGGGTCAAAAGATGAAGGGGTCCCTGCTGTGCCAGTGGCTTTTCCAGGTGCACGGGCTAGGAACAAAGATCAGAGGGAGCAGAAGACTAGGGTCTCAACAAGCATCTGGGTACAAAGTAGAGTGTAAGCATAGGTGTTGTGATGGCCATAGACTCCCACATTTCCAGCCCGGCCTCACCTCGCCTTTTATGAGTGGTTTTGCACCAATGGCCTGCTGTATCTCCTTCACTTCTTTGCTGGGGCCAGTGATGAGTGAGGTTCCTGTGTCCACGATGGCCTCGCAGCCCCCCTCACACAGGGTAGGCCCGTTGGCAACATACACCCTGGGGAGAGATGCCCAGACATTAGACAACCCTTAGAGGCCTCCCAGTGAAGGCTGCAGGAAGCAGTACACAGGCATCAAGGGAGGGCTGTGACAGAAACCCAGGAAGGACAGATGCTCAGAAACACTTGTGCAGCACCAGCTCAGTGCACAGACCCCCTGGCTCCCTGTTGTCTGCTTGTGGCTGAGCAGGTGCCTTGAAGTGTAACTGCATTTCTGCAGAGAGCAGACAATGCTGCCCACGTACCCTGCCTGCTACCTGCACTCCAGAGCGAGCGCCACAACTAATGGACATGGGAGAGAGCTAAGGGCAATGAACTATGGACTTGTACGGCCTGTGTGCCACTACAGAAAAACAAAGGGTTAAAGGGGTGGTGTGACAGCCACGGGCAAGGGAAGGGTTCCTGTATAGAGAAAAGGCAAGCCAGGAGCTGCTTGGCTTCCTCACCCGCATCACATTTCACAGCAGTGCAGAGAGACAAAGCCTTCTAGCCAAGGGTCTGCCATACTTTGCCAACGCTGCAGGTCTGGGGGAAAATGAGAACTAAAACGCTGCGCTGGGGAGGGATGCAATTCCCAGGAAAAGGACACACTCTGATCACAGGCCACTTTTAAGTTCCCATCACGTGGGAGAGCTCAGAATAGACCGCGGGGCTGGCGGCCGTCAGCTCAGCCTGCTCTCCTCCCCTCTGCCTCCAACAATGCGCGCTGATTGCCGCGCCGTGCCCTTCAGTCAAGGGCTGGCTTCCTGAGGCCTCATCCTGCTCCTCTGGAGCTGTGTGCAGGACAGCCATGCAGCTCAGGCCTTGCTGAGAGCTGAGCAAAACTGGGGTTTAATCTGTGGCGCTCACCCTCCCTGTAAGGAGGACACAGTGGCATTTTTCTCCGCTTCACAAGGATGCAGCAGGCGTTTTCAAGGGTCAAACCATAAACAAGAGGAAAAGATTTTGCAGAACACCTCCTTATGCCTTCTGCCTTTCGTCTCCTTCCAGCGGCAAACAACCCAGCCCTAGGGTGGGATTTTAATCTGCTTTTTTTGGTGTGGATGTGTTGCAGAGATGACTCCTTTTTGAGGAGGGTCTCAGCCAAGCCTCAGGCATGTGCTGTCTGCACATGTGACCCCACGCATGTAGTCAGGTGGATGGGGAACTTACGAGTCCATGTGGATCTGCCAGTAGGCCTTGCGTGTGACATTAAACCAGCTGAACTTGCCAGTGTAATACTTGGGGTCGGTCCCTCCCAGGATCATCTCACCACCAGGGTCACCAGAGGGATCTCTGAAAAACAATACCCAAACTTGTGAACATCAAGGGCAGGGTGAGAACAACCTGCTTCAAGTGCCCCCAAAATACCTGCTGGGGTGCTAGGAGGTGAAGCATAGCACTAACAGTATTGGAGACAGACAACTTATGTCGTGCTATGTTATGTCAATATAAGGACAGATACTGTGAGATAGGCTGGGATGGGGAAATGGGAATATTTTGGCCCAGCCAAAGCATCCTGCAGCTTTCCATCTGGTACTTTGTCACAGAAACCTGAAGAAACTCATGGCAGAGAAGGGAGATGGCAAAGGGGAACTGAGCACTGACACAAGGACTTCCTAAATCAGCTTGTAAAAAGTGCCTGTGCAGGGCTGGACACAGCTGATGCAGGGTTAGATTATCTGAACTCAACTCTGCCAACCAGCAGCCTTGGAGTGAATCCTCAAGGTTACCATCAGATAAGAGCTCACTGCTGAGCAGATGGGAAGAAATATGGTGATGGGGGAGGGCTGGTGCTTGAATGGCCAGCAGCAGCCCTCTCTGCCCTCCCTGCTCTTGGCGTGCTACTTTCTGGGCCGAAGTAGTTCAGAGTCGCTGCTGCGGTGCCAGAAAAGTGACGGGGTGTCCTGCGGGGAGCAGGAGTGGGTGGGAAGGTGCTGGCAGCTGCAGAGGAGGATTTCCCAGGGTGGTGAGAGAGCATAAGCCCCCTCATTAGTGATGACTGATGGGGGGCACCCTTGCCTGGGAGGCAACATGGTGGTGACCACATGGCTTATGGATTTTGGCAGCAGACTGGGGCTGTTTACCTCTCTAAAAGGGACTGCACTAGCAGCAATCTTATGATCACAGCCCTGTTTACTTTTTTTTCTCTTTCCTCTGGAAACATCCTCTGTCCATTCATCAGTTAAGAAATCTGGTCACAGACCCACCCAGCTTTTTATCAGTAAAAGAGCTGCATTTCTACTTCCCTTCTCCTCACTTCAGAGCAGCAAACATAAGAGATTTTGGCCTGACTGCTCCTGCAAGCAGAACTTGCTGAGACTTCCCCAACTGGAAGTGCAGAGTGTAAAACAGCAGATGACAAGAGGTGCTACTGGGAAACAGAGAAAAGCCCACCGGGCTTGCCCTCACAACCAGAGGTGTGCCACCAACCCCAACACTACCTGTTCAGATAGAAAGAGAACATATTTTTGTCGACCAGCTTCTGTTTCATGACGTTATCGAAGAAAGGCTCAGCGCCCTCCACAGAGATCTTTGGAAATGCCATGCCCAGGATGCCATCAAACTTGGCAGCGATGAATGTCATGCCTGGCTGCTTTACGGCCTCCCCAAAGGTCTGCTCCACGATTTTCAAGTCACCAATCTGTAGGGAAATGGGGAGGGAAGGGAAAAGCAGATTGTAAAGAAAACTGACTCAGGAGACCTGGGTGGTAACGGAACCTCACTGAACACAGGCTGTAGCACGTCCCTCAGTGTGCTGCCACACTCCTGCCTGCTTTCACCACTGCACTTGTAGGCAGCTGCAGAAACCAGATACCCTGGTGCCACTCTTGTTAGGGGAAGAGACTGGCAACTCTGGCTCACTGAAACCTCCTGAGTCCCTGCAAAGCCGAGCATACTTCTAAGGGCAGGAGAATCCCTTTAGCCTTTTGCATTGTCCCAGCACTGGCCTTGCTGTTCTGCAGCGCCTCCTCTTTGCACAGAGGACCCTTATCCATTTATTCCTCATGCATCTCCTCCCCTATCACCTACTTGATCATTTCCTTCCAGTCTGAAAAGCTCTTGTGCTATGCCTTTAATCCTCTTCCCCACTCTGGACATCTTCTAAGTCATCTGTGTATCCTACGTCCTTGGGTGCTGCACCCATCCTTGGCTGAGAGCACAAATCCCTCTCACCTCTGCCCACAACCCCTGTGATCTCCCCTACATAAGAAACATCCCCAGGATATTGCTGAATCTCTCAGAAGAGCCACCAGCCTGCAGAGACCTCCCATGAAAGGGGAGAAGACCCAGCCAAGAAAGCGAGGTTGAGCCTGAAGCACAAAAATAGCAAGCAGAGTACTGAGAATTCAAAGGTCACCTCCCTTGCCAGCCATGAGAAGCACTGGCATTCCCCACTGGAAAGCTGAAACGCCTTCCAAGGGCAGATCCCCAGAAAGAAGATGATCAGAGAAAGCAGGATAGCTCTGCTGATGGGGAGCAGGATGCATCTTCTGGCTTCTGGCTCTAGCAGTTCAGGAGGCTTGTGAGCTTCTGGCTGACCACAAGCAATTTTAGCATCCACGCTAGGACAATTTCAGCCTCTCAGCCTGCAGCTAGCAGCCCTGTAGTGAGCCAGGCTGGACTGACAAGCTGGCCTCTCCTACCTGATGGCAGATAACGATCCCTGTAAATTACTAATATCCCCCCAGGGTTAGACAGTGCAAGGCTGGGACAGCAGCGCTGCCTTTAATGGTATTGGAGGATTGCACTAGGAAAGGGCGATCGAGCCTTGCGAAAGCGAAAAGCCACAGGGCAGGATGTGGGGGGAAAGAGCGCACGGCAACGCATCCGCTCGCCAGCGCCTGCCCCAGTTGTACACTCCAGGTTTACAAAAGCCAGCCCTCGGCACCGCTGGTCCTCAGCAGCTCAGAAAGTTCAATGAAGCTTCTACTCAAAAAAAAAGTAAAATGCAATGGACTGATAACACTGAGTGTCAGGTTTGTTTGAATATTGCTCTGCTTGCACATCCCAAGGGGGAGGCAGATTTCTGCCCAGTCATGGACTCTCAGCAGACCCTGCCTGCACTTGGTCCTCAGCAGGGCTGAAACCCAAGACTGTCTTTAGCAGAGGGCTCCTGCCAGGTGACAGATCCTTTGTCTCTGTCTCTTGGCTGGCTCTCGCCCCAACACTGAGCAACCAAAAATCATGACCAGTGGATGGCCGTGAGGTGGCCACCCTCCAGCACTCTGCAGACGGGCGTCGGCACTCCACAGCTCGCCTGGCCTCCTTGTTAGTGGCCTCAGCCAGCGGTCAAGCACTGAGTGGCAAAGGCAGACCAAGAGGTGAGGGCCTCTGTGGCACAGCTTGGCACTAGGGCTTGGGGTGCAGAGGCACAAGGGAGAGGCAAGGAAAGTAATGTCCTGTGCAATGTATCTGCACTGCAGTCATGGGAGAGACTTTGTGCCCCATAGCCAGCTAAGTTTCCTCTGCTGTCCTTGAAGGACATCCCAAGGTTGGGCTGTGATAAAGAGATGAGATGCCTGAGCAGCAGAGGGCTGGCTGAACCTGCTGCTCTTTGGAGAGCAAGCAGCACTGCGGAGTGCGGCGCTACAGGGCATCGCTCCTCCACAGAACGAGAGAGGATGTTTGACATGAGCTCACCACCCTCTCGAAAAAAAATTCAGGGCTGGGGGACTCTGGATTACCTGCCAACAAGCATCTTTTGGTCAGATGTCAGTGCTACCAGAGTTTGCTGTGGCTGCTTCCACCCACCAGAATGGTTGGAGCCAAGAGGGTCACCCTGAAGGTTATTTCAATAGTCTTTCTTTCAAGACTATACCTGACTGGGAGCTTGCCTACAACACGTTGTGCATCAGAGGACGCATCCTGGTGTCCAAGCTGAAGGTCCCCGACCCTCAGAGTCACCCCTGCTCCTGCCTACTACAAGTGGGATCCTGCTCAGCTCCATGCAAGAAGTTTCTCTTCCTTCTGTGCAGACAGAAACCAAATGCTACAAGCTGTGCTGTCTGCCAAGAGCCATCCCCACTTCCCGAACAAACTAAGGCACAAAATCCTTCCTCTGAGCTGCCGGGAAGTGGAGAGCTAATTAGCAAACAGGCACTAGGGTGACAATTACAAACCAAAAAAAGAGAAAAAATGGCAATTTTCTTTCTGACTCATTTCAGCCCTTGCATTAAGCCCACACTTTCTAAGGACAATGAATTTTCCTGTTTGCCCTGTTGCACCTTTGGATGCCGCATAGAGGCAACAGCTGATGCTTCCAGGCTAGCCTGAAATCTTCATGCTGTAAGGATGGGCTAAAGAGTGCATCTTGCAAGAGTCACACACTTTAAGCTTCTCCTGGAGACTTTTCTTTTGATTCTGATGAAATTGGTAAGCCAATACATTTCAGCTGAACCTGAACAGAAACCTCCAAATCCCCAGATTTATGTGCTTATTCAAAACTTTTGCTTTGTTTCTCCCCCCCTGCAAAGCAAACATATGCTCTTATCCCTGCCAGGAGAGCAAGTAATCGGAGAGCACATGCACCCCTGATGTTTGGCAGCTGGCAAACTCTCCCGAGCATCTGTATCTGGGAGGAAGTCATGAAAGGCACTCGTCTTTCAAGGGACAGAAAGCTCAGCCTTTGCCTGCTGAAAAGCAAACTGTGAAGCAATCACCACCCTAACTCAAGCTGCACCCTGAACACTGCTGGGGAACCTCCCCCCAGGGTGTTACCCAACCTTTACAAGCATAAGCACCAGTTCTTGATGCGAGACCAGGATGGGGCAGTAAAGAGACCTTTTCTGGTCTGTGTTTGGGCAGCTGCCCATGTGGGCATCCACTAATGTGTGGATATTGGCCAAGAACAAGCTGGGCACCACAAGCAGTCTGTGCAGTGGTGTTGGCATGTGCTTAGGCTGGTAAGTTTTTGGGGTCACCAGGAAAAGGGTTGGTGGGATGGCCAGAGACCATGTTTGCAGGGGCACCATGTGAGCAGTCCCCACTCCCAGCCTGCTGACCTGCTGATTAAAACCTTTTCCCTTCTCAGCCTGCCATGGTTATTGTTACCTTAACAGTCATCATTACCATGTCATTTCAAAGGACCTGGAAACACAGCACTGAAGGATGCTCTATACGAGTAGGACGCTCAAGAAAGGAGACCCATTGAAATGCAACAGCTCCGAGCACTCTACTGAAAGCAGTCTGGGGCAGCACAGGGCAGGGGCAGTCGTAACTCACCGTGACCGTGTCCTGGCTGAGGAACCCGGAAAGGCTTCCTGTCCCATAGCGGATGGCAAACTTGGTGCCGTTCTTCACATAGGTGGTGGATTTACTGGAGTCGTACTTGTGGTGCACCACTGCAGCCAGGAAGGGGGACACAAGGGGACACACAGCATTAGTGCTCCTTTATACCTACAGTTCCCCAATACCTAACCCCACACCATCCAGTTTATCTGGACAAATGGACACTCAATGATGTAAAGGTGGGCCTGAACCCAGGGTTTGCCAAGCCCAGACTGCTTAACAAAGCATTTCCAGTGTCTGGGGAATTAGGTGGGCAGATCCAATTCAGGCTTAAAATCCGATTTGGCCACTGGGTATTAAAAGCCTAGAGGTTATGTGGCTGGTGTGGTGTGTTAATCAGCAGAGCAAAATGTATCCCTCCGCACGCCATGGAGAACCAGGCTGGCTTTAAACACAGTCTGCTCTAGGCATGAATGTTTTCACCTCATGGACGTATCAGTTTCTTTCACTAGGAGTAGCTGGAAATTTTTCATACACTGTTTTTGGTACAGAAAGAATTCAAAACATTCCTTTACTTGCAGGGGAGAAGGGCTTTCCCCTAGTCTAAGCTGCTTTTCCCCTTGGATGGGTTGGGAGCTGTAGGTTATCCCGGGTTTTATGGGCAGGCAGATAGATTCCTCCTCCCCAGACTCCTCCCGAGTCACGAGCTGGCCAGCGCAGTCCCATGGCTGGTTGCTGAGTGGTGCAGACAGCAGCTGAGGATGAACCAGCCGAGCCCTACACAAAATGACAGTGCTACACAAGGAGTTTCCCAGAAAGGCTGTCTGGGTCCCAGTCTGGATTCCAGTCTGCCAGGAGGTTAAGCTCTTTGTATATTCATAAAACGAGCCCTTTGGTCCCAGCATCTCCTGAGGCACTGCCTTGAGAAACCAGCTCCCTGCTACAAATCAGGAACGCCCTAGGCGTACCATGTCTGGACCTCACCACCCTGTCGGTGTCCTAAATCCCGTTTCACATACGCAAAAAGAAGGTCTGTCTACAAGAAGTCCAAATTTCCACTCTACTCCCAATGAGCACTGTGGAATGCCTTCCATGGTTGCATTTGTTGACTCCACAGGTTTCTCCACTTTGCTTAAGCAGCACAACCAGTGGCTTTTAAATGGCATTTTGCCATAGCCAGGTTTGACATCTTCAGCTGTGGAGGTTTATTGCATAGGAACGCCACAGAATAAAAAAAAAACTTGTAGTCCCTAAGACATTCTCATTTCATTGTGCCTACCTGGCTCTCGTTAATTATAACTCCATAAACTTGCACACACATGCTCTGTGCAGCAATAAACCAGAAACTAGGACAGTTTGTATCAGATCTGGCAAGAGGCTGACTTAAAAAACAGTCAGCCTTGCGCAATGGGATAACAGCAGCATTGGTCTATAATTTGGGGAGAAACATTACAACTGATGATGATGCTCTCCTGCTGTAGGGCTGAAGCTGTTGGAGAAGATTTGGGCCTGTATGGGGGATGACTTGGAAACAAAATAACCCAGGAAAGGACTAATGAAGGATGGATGCAGGAAGCTGGGATTATATTTCCAGCTCTGACCCTAAAAAGCCCATCAGCCTCTGGCAAGCCCTTTCACGCTGCTGCTTCAGTTTCTCCTCCTGCAATGCAAAGCTCTGCACTCTGCAGAGAAGGAGAAGCTGTTTAGCAGTATCTGGCACCCATGACACTTACTGCAGGCGATGTCCAACATGGAACAGTGCACGGATGGCACCCAGAGGTTGGAGGAGCCAGTGTCAAAGATCACGGTGAAATTCTGGGGGGGTGTTCCGATGCCGATCACACCGAAATACTGGGCCTGCAAAGCAGAAGAAGGGAGCCATGAGCAGAGGCAGCTGGCTAAAAGCAGGGATTAAAGATCAAAATATCTCTTAGGGTTGAATAGAGGATCAGATTCTTATCTAGACATTGCCCTCCTCTTGTTTTTGGCACTGATGGGTTCCCAGCCTTCGTCCTCTGGAAGGGAGGTTCCCCTTCAGCGTTCACAACTCATTACAGCGGGTGTGAAAAGGATAAATTGAGGACAAGTGGGATGGGTGTGTGCGGGGGAGGACATTTGGGGCAGGGAGACAGGGAAGAAGAGAAGAGGGAAGGTCTGCAGGCTAGCATGCAGTTCACTACAAGGATATGAAAAAACGATGGAAGGAAGCCAAGCCAAACACTCGTGTTATTGAAAAGCTGAAACTGGCTGGGAAGCTGCTTTGCTCGTGGGTTTACCGAGAAACTGTGGGTTGCAGCAAGCAGCACCACTGCCCACTGCAGGTGGAGGTACAGCTGCTGGGGGTTTTGGTGCTTGCTGGTGAGCTCCGGGAATGGGGGGGAATAAACAAATGCTCAGCCTCGAGAGCTGGAAGACTAGACGAGTGGTGGGAGCAAAGAGCATCAGCAGCACCATGAGAGGTGGATTTAGGCCTCCAGGGTGAAAGACTGGGAGAAGTTCCTATAGCACAGGTATCATCTGATGGATACCACTTTGCTCTGAAACTACATTTCTGCTGGGACTGGAAGAAACCTGAATGGCTGAGCTGTTGGCAAGGTATCCCTCTCTCCACAGAGGAGAGGATGAATGGAGAATGCTAGGCAGGTGCTACATGGACTCATTTTTCCCCAGTCCTCCCAAAAGGGCAGGGAGCTGTGTCCTGCCTGGTGAGCAGCTGGTTCAGGGTCCTGGAGAGAAGGCTGCTAGCAAGGGAAGTCAGCCAGTAGACTTTCCAACCTCCCCGCGTACTTAATTAAGGGGGGGGTTTGAGGGGGGGGGGCAGGAAGAAAACAGGATTATCAAAGCTGTTCACCTCCTGTGCGCTTAGTTTGCAAGGCTTGCTCACTGAGTAATTAACAATCCATTGCAATTAGCCATAATGGGGAGGCAGCACTTGCTTCCAGTGGTTCTGTAATTATTGCTGGGGCTTGAAAATTAACCCCCGGTCCACGGGCTCCGTTTTTGTCACATAGATAGACCCATGAAGGGTCCCAGGGGCTGGCAGGAAGCATATGAGGCAGGCTAGTGGGGGTTGTCCCAAGAATTCCTCTGGCAGCAAAAGTATTTTCAGCCAGGCTGGGAGGGACCCAGTGGTCCCTTATCTGCCACCACAGGTTGGGTTGGTGCCCCTGTGACAAGGGAAAACAGTGCTACCCTGAGTGGCGGTCTGAGCTGTGGTTGCAAGAGACAACACCGTGACACAACCGCTTGCCCTGGCTTTCAACACTGCCAACTGAAACACCGGTGGCCCTTCCCAGGACAGAACGGTGCTGGTTGGGTGACAAGAGTCTCTGGGGAAGGGCAAAGGGGGAATATATCCTGAATTAATGTCTAAATATCTGGGCCCAGCTTTATTCTGCCAGCTAATGCTCATACCCTACACCGCCCGGTAAGGAACGCTGAAATAGTAAACCCCACACGTGTCTGGCAGCAGGGCAAGGGCAAACTTCATGTCCTTTATCAGACTTCTCTTTCCGCCACCACGCAGGGCCCTTTGCTCCCTAAGTTGCTGAGAAGAAGGTGGAGGTATAGGGTGGCTTTTCCCAAGGCAGTGCAGAAGGTGAAGGATAGTGAGAGGAAGGGTCCTGCATCCCCAGTCCCATAGCAAGCTAGTACCCAATCTGAGGCTTCTTCCCCTAACCTGTGCTCACTCATTTATGTCCCAACACTTCAAGGAGTGGAGCATGATCTTTATGCCTCTGTCTTTCCAGAAGTAGAGTCCAAATGGCCAGAAGATGCTAGGAAGGATTGTAAGCGAGGAGGCCTCTCTTTATGATTGTTAATTAGTGACAAAGGGGAAAGGAAATAGGTCACAAACTGAAAAGCTCCTGCTTGGGTGGCAGTGGGTTGTTTGTTGTTGCTGTTATAATTACTAAAATTAGAATTTTTAGTTTAGTAATGATAGAAAGCACCTTTTGGCACCCACTCACTAAGCCATGGGGGTGCATGAATCTGTCCTACAGGATCAACATCTCTCCCTCCTTTGCCTTCCTGGCTGGTGGGAGGCTGGCACGTCTCACCATGCCCCGGGATGGGTACCCCTACAAGTGACAGCCACTTGCCCAACAATGTGCTTGGGTCCACTGCAGTGGGGGGGATGGTTTGCAGGGGGGTTGTTACTCACATCCATGTAGTTCTTCAAAGTCTCCGGAGTGGGCTTACCCTCCTCGGCAAAGCCCAGCTTGTACTTGATGGCCTGGGTGATGGCGTTTGTATCTGGGATCTCACCGCCCGCCTCTTTCAGGATTCGCCGCATGGAGGGGAACTTGGTCAGGGGGATCCTGTGTGGGGACGGCAAACACACACCCGTTAAAGGAGTTGTGTAGGGGAGGGATCCCTAGGGAAGAGGGGCAGGAGGGCTCCACTCAAAACAGGGGACGCGCCAGTACGAGGCGGGTGAGGTTTGGGCTCCGGCCAGCACCCTATGCTAGATCCCCCTCGCCGTGCTGCGTTCAGTGTTCTTCCCAAAGCCGGAGGATGGGAGGAAAAGCTGGGGGGCTGCCAGAGGTCACCAGGTGTAGGGGAAGCTGGGGGGAGGCCCCTCCGTGCGCAGGATGGGGGGTGTTCCGAACCTTCCTCCCCTTGCTTTGATGGAGGGGGAGCCCCCCCGTATGGAGGGCTGTGAGAGGAGGCCGGAGGCCACCGCTGCAGCAGAACCAGGGGTGCTTTTCCCATGTGCCCCCCAACCCGGGGGCTCAGCAGCCCCTGAGGAGCCCCCGCGTCTCACCTGATGAGGGCGGCGCAGGACCCGGCCAGGGCGAGCAGCAGGAGGAGGCCGCGGGGCCCCATGGCGGCGGTGGCGCTGGTGCCGGCGGTGGCGAGGGGTCAGAGGCTGCAGGTCCCGACGCTGAGAGGCCGCGACGCCGCTCCCGCTTTCCGTCCCTGTTTTTGTAGGCAGAGCGGCCCCTCTCCACGGATTTCTGGAGTCAGCTGACGGTCTAAAATTGCAACCGGCGGCGTCACGTGAGGGCGGGCCGGGGCGGGGAGCGGGAGCGGGAGCGGGGCCGGGGCCGGGGCCGCCGCCTCACGGCCCCCCCGGCTGACCCCCGGTGCCTCGGGCCGTGACTCAGCCCCCGGGGAAAGGGGAATAAACACCATGAAATCAGTCACGAGATGCCTGCCCGGCCGCGCGTGCTCCTTCTGGACTGCCTTTAACTTCCTTCTGCTGGGCTGGGTTTTTTTGGTTTTTTTTTTGTTATTTCCAGGTTTTCTGGCTTTTTTTCTCCCAGGGGAGTGGAGTCGGGGGACACGCGGCACAGGCACAGCCCCAGGCAGCAGACCCCGAGTTCCTCGCAGGGCGCGGCTGCTCACGGACCTGGGCCACCCACCCGCTGTCACCGCGGGGGTTTCATTGCGCACCCGCGCCCAGGGGGGCCGTGGCAGCCCCCCAGCCCCGTGTTTCCCCCTGGCCCCAGCACACCTCTAGTTTGGGCGACTCGTCCCTCCGAGCTGCGCGTTCCTGGGGAAGATGGGCATATCCTAGGCCACAGCTTTTTTTGGGAGGCGCAGTTTGGGGCCAGGAGGGGAATGCCAAATCATGTGTGCCACCCCTCAAAATGCACTGTGGTGGTACGGGGCCACCTGCAGCCATCGAGAACGACGATGGTGCAGGGCAGAGCCCGGGGGGGCACCGGCCGCCAGCACTCCCTGAGGTCTGCCCCTCCTTCAAAATGCAGACTGAGCATCGAGGACACCGGGGTGGGCTCTTCGCCACCACCGGGGTGTCATAACAGGGCTCAGAGGTGCCACCCCACCAACTCAGGAGGCAGGGGCCACAGCTAATCCCTGTCCAGTTTGCCCCGACCGAGCTCTTACAGAGCCACGAGACCTGCTGGAAAAACAATAAAAATTAAATCGGATTTACAGACATTTTCCCTTCCAAGTCCTGAGGGCTGGGGGGGCTTGTTTTCTGCTCCTGCTTGTGCCCAATCGTGTGGATGAGAAAGCAGCAGCCTGTGGGACTAGCTGGGCACTGCTGGAGTGGGGGACCCCTAGCTTTGCGGTGGGGTTCCTGTCCCTGTCCTGTCACATTCATGTTCGTGCAACTCCTGGAAAATTGCTGGGTCATGTTACTGGCACCTCACTTGCACCATCTCCTTCCCACACTCTGTCCCTAAGCCTCTTCCATCCTCCCATGGCCTCACACGGGATCCTGCTGCCCTGGGTCCATGCGTGTCACACCCCAATTGTGATCCACGCCGAGTACTTTTAGGGGGCGTTTCTGCCCCGGGCTGCGTCTTGTCCCATGAGCTCTCCAAATTGCCACATCTTGGTCAAGCTGATGGGCTTCAGGAAACCTGCCGCCTCCCTCTGGGATACAGCGGCCATTGGGATGAGGTTTTCTGGAGCGATCGCTGGAGGCATTGGTTGAACCTGGTGGGTCCCGTTATTTCGGCCAGCACCTGCTTCCCTCCTGCCCCTGCGGGTGTGTGGTCAAGCCGAGTGCCACTGACCATGAGTCAGCAAAACCCGTCGCCCTCCCGGCCCCGCGGCACTGTGTGACTCAGCAAAATCCCGTGTGGCTCATTCGGGCAAGGGGCCAAGGCGTAGCGGGTCCCCAGCACCGGGAGCCTGACCCCAGAGGCATCGCTGCTGCTGCTGCTGCTGTGGGCTCCAGCTCACGGGTCTCCTCGTCCCCCTGAGTGCCTGCGGGCAGGAGTGGGTCAGACATAAACCAGCCTGACCGTGGCCCCATCCAACCAAACCCAGCCTCCCCAGAGGCTCTAAACCCCTTTGCAAATGTGCTTTGCAGACAAAAAGGACAGTCCTGACGCCAGGCCCAGGCCTCCCCTACATCCCTTGTAGGCTTTCCTGGAGCCTGTGGCAGAGCAAGTGAAGTACCTGCCCTCCTCCCTTCTCTTTGAAGTGGCTGGGAAACTGTAGCTGGCCAGGCAACCTGCAGCTTGGCCCCCAGGCGGGGGCACCTATGGTAGCTCCTCCTCGAGCATTTCCAGTCTGGCCAGTCTCTGCTAGAATCCCGTGGCTATGGAGTGGGCTCCAGTGTGCAGGTGAGTACAGCATGCCATACGAGTCACATACCATCACACAGTGCACAGCAAAGTGCTTCAGCAGAGTAAAGAACTCTGGACCCAGGTTGCGTCTGGGTTTTTTTTATTTCAAGGGATTAAAGGCAAGCTTGGCTGTTATGAATGAGCCTTTGCTTAAGCTTCATGGTAGCAAGGCTTGAGTCCTCATCTGGGCCTGCTCTCATACCAGTGCAAGAGGGTCGCTGCTTTTAGAGCTGTTCTAAGTGACTTACATGCCCCATGTTCCCAATGGTTTACTGGGAAAAAGGGAGAATGGGGCTGTGTCAGGGAATGTTACAATACTGATCCCCTCCTGGGTGCTTGCAGGATGGGAAGGGACTGGGGGTCTTATCCCTGAGTTTTTAATCTTTCTCTGTCCCTTGGCATGAGTGGGTTTGGAGCTGACACTGCAGTGCCATGCTGGGAGGCAAGCAGCTCCAGCAAGGAGACAGGATTTCTGCATTCAGGCTCCCTCAGCACCTCTGTGGAATGTTTGCCCTGATGTTAAAGCCTTGAGAGGTACAGTGGGTATGTTTAACCAGGACCTGGGAGCATGTCTGGGTATTTATAGGCTGGGACCGCGAGAGTTGCACCATATCATCTTAAAAAGATACAGTGGCACGAGCCTGGGCTTAGGGTTTTTTACACATTTTTCCTTGTTTGTGGAGCAAACAGGGAGTGCCATGGCCGAGGCCACTAGAGAACGTGTGAGACACAGTGGAGGGATCTATCCCTCCTCACTCCTATTTTTGTCACAGTGGATGACCCCCTTTCCTTGTTGGTCTGTCTCCCTAGCCCCCTGCATCCCCCGTGGCTCCAAAGGGTGAACCAGAGCATCGTCCCCTGCAGCCACAGCTGTAGGTGTGGGGTGACACGCCCCTGGGCCCCAGCCATGCTTTCGCAACCTCGGTGCCTGCTTGAGAGGATTCCCAAGGTGGGGTCAAATGACTCAGCTCCAGTAGCTCCAGTTGGGAAGAGCACCCCAGCACTGGGAGATTGGGGTCTCCTCTGCAAGTGACACCTGGGCGTCCCACGTGCCCTTTGCCACACAGGCAGGGACCTGATGCAGCTCAGTTTATAAACATAGGATCCTTTTGGTTGGAAAAGACCCACAAGATCATTGAGTCCAACCATTAACACAGCACTGCCAAGTCCACCACTAAACCATGTCACTAAGTGCCATATTTGCCTGGCTTTTAGATGCCTTCAGTGATGGTGATTCCACCATTTTCCTGGGCAGTCTGTTCCAATGCCTGGTTGGCTTTTCAGGGAATAAATTTTTCCAGTGTCCAGTCTAAAGCTCCCCTGGCACAACTTGAGGCCATTTTCTTTCATGCTGTCATCTGTTACCTGAGAAAACAAGCACCCACCTCACTGCAGTCCCCTTTCACGCAGTTGCAGAGAGTGATGAGGTCTCCCCTGAGCCTCCTTTTCTTCAGGCCAAACACCCCCAGCTCCTTCAGCCTCTCCTCACAGGACCTGTGCTCCAGACCCTTCACCAGCTCTGTTGCTTTCTCTGGACATGCTCCAGCACCTCAATGACTTTCGTATAGTGAGGGGACACAGGACTCGAGGTGCAGCCTCACCAGCACCTGGTACAGAGGGACAATCACTGCCCTAGCCCTGCTGGCCACACTATTTTTGATATAGGCCAGGATGCCACTGTTCTCCTTGGCCACCTGGGCACGCTGGCTCATGTTCAGTTTCAAATGCCTTATTTTTGGGAGGCTCTAGCAGGTCTCCAAACATTTGCAGTTTGGCAGCCCTCTGCCAGGGTTGCTACAGTGGCCTCTTTCTCCTTACACATGGCTGTATGTTTGCCTTCACCCTTTCCTCCACAGTTTTCTCCTAAATTTATTTATCACAGTGGTACCAATATTATGAACTGCAATGAGCTACAGGTCAAGGAAAATTTCAACTCAGAGATGCGGATTATTTTTTTGCTCAGCTGTGGGTGGGACTTTTAGAGGACACCTTCAAATTCAAAAAAATGCGCTTCTGATTTTGAAGCTCGTTGCTGAAAGAGAAGATCATTCTTCCGTCTGAGCTGAGCAGAGCCTACGGGTGCACAAGCCTGGGCAAGTCTGGTTTCAAACACCCTGCCTCCGCTGGTGCTGGTGTGAAGGTGCTGGATGCAGCTCATTAGTGGAGCCTGATTCACCATCCCTGAGATCCCGAGTGAAGCAGTGGTAACTTTTTCCCGGCATGGTGCCAGGACTTCACCCACTCCCTGCACCGTTTCCTAAACTGATGTACAATTCACAAGGTGAGGGTGCGTTTGGCAGTGGCACCAGCACATCCCAAGCTACACCCTTTTTCAGGGTAACACCCACAAAAGCAAGCCTAAAAGGTGATTTAGTAGCAGCTCTGGGTGGTGGAAAACCTGGGAGCAGAGGAGGGGTTGCATTAAGCACAACAAAGTGACTCATGCAGGCCCTGGCCATTGTGTCCCAGTGCTGTGGGCACTGGGGAGGATGTCCTTGGCATCATGGGTGGTGGCAATCCCCAGTCCATTCATGCCGGCTGGCTGGGGCTGGTTTGGAGGAGGCAGAGCTGGCCAGCAGCCTGCTTAAACATGTTCTGGCTGCCATCATGGGCTGCAGTGACCTTGGGGAAATGCTAAGTGGAGTTGCAAAAGGCTGAGGCTGGGTGGTATTTTTTCCTTTAGTGTCCCTCACGCTGCAAACAGTGATCCTGGCGGTGGGTGAGGGTGGCTCACTGATGGCTGTGTGGCACAACTAGATGTCATAACCAGGCAGGAGCCCTGAGCATGGCTCCATCCTCATCAGGGCTATTTGCAGCAGCCTTCAAACGTGCAGTGCTTTCATCACATCTTGTTCTTCCATCCTTTCCCTAGTTTTTTAAAAACAAAAACCAGAAAGGATTTCGTAAGTGAAAAATACTTAAGGTCTTTAAGATTGTGAGCTGCTCTGGTGTCTTCACTTGGTTTTACTTACACACTGTCTTGCCTCAGTGGGCTGCTGCCAAGCTTGACATCGCCTGTCCCCGTGTCCCACGCACTCCATGGCCCTGCCCAAATCCTTGCCACCCCCACACCACCTGCCCGTTCCTGACCCTGCTCAGCGTTGGATGTTCTTCGTCATCCCCTGGCCCATCCTCCCCCACGGCTAGTGTCACACCTGGCACCCACCTTGGGGAGGAGGGGACCTGCCTCTCCCAGACTGCTGGCCCTGTCTGCTCCTCAGGGCAGGGATCTCGTGTTGTTTGCCTCACTTGAGTTATTTTGCAGCAGGCTGAAATTGCCAGGGACAGGCAACAACAATCCTGGCAGACGCTGGCAGCAAGGCAGCGTGACCCGCGGCTGACGGGATGGGGTGGTAAGTGGCAATGATGGTATTGATTCATCCCCACCCACGCCAGGATGTGATGGGGAACACAGGGACCCAACTCACCTTGTCACCACCTTGAGCAATTCCTGCTTCTGTCCCCCATGTGAGCCTGGCTTGGGATGGGGGGGTATTGGCATGCTGGTGGGGTTTCCGTCATGATGCAGAGAAGTGCCTCCAGCCACATCCAAGCACACATTTCATTTCCTTTGCTAGCACTAGATGTCATTTAATTATTTCCTTTAGTTTCCAGAAGAAGCTGCCCTAAGATGATCATCATTTATACAATCATGTCTCCTCCATGTGACAAAACACTGAAGCAATTGAGACTTCTGATCCTGAGAGGAGTGTGGGCTCAGAAAGATGAGGGTCAACACCCCATTGCAACCCAAGGATCAGCTTAAAAGTTGCAATGTGTTTTCTTGGAGTGGGAGCAACCAGCTCTCACTGGTGATTTGGTGAGTCAGTCTGGACCTCCTGGGGCAGTTTCTGCTGTGTCAATATTTCCACAGAGGCTCTGAACTCTAATTTATTGTCACCTTTCTGCTAAGCTCCATCTTTACTTGCCACCACAGCCACTATTTCCAGTGTGACTGCCTGGGGTTAAGATCTTGAAACCAGTTTTAAGCACATCGGCAAACACAGTCTGTGGCTTTGCACACCCTCTCTCTGACCTTCTACATGCAGAACAGCCTGTTAATAATTTTTTGCAGCGTGGGACGTGGCATCTCAGCCTCTCTGGCTGAGAACTCCTGAGTGTTTCTCAAGGTACACTGCCACCAGGGTGACTTAGGATTAGGGTTATGGTCAAAAATGTAGAGATGCCTTGCTCTGTGCTTGTGACCAAAGGTGTTTGTAGGTTAGGGAGGTGTGGGAGCATCCTTGGCAGACACTGCAGCTGCACCCAGGTCCTGCAGCCTTCAGCATCCTCTCCCACTGCAGCCAGGAGTCAATGAAGCTGAACAGCTCGGACACTGCCACTGCAGATCTCTATTAACAGATAAATACCCGCCAATCTTCCCTCGCTGCAGTACCACCATTTCATAAAACCCTTTCTCTTGCTTAGCACTGAGTTGTTTTGTTTTTAGCACTGCAACCCTAAATTGACTGGTGCAGTGAGTGAGGGATTAAGGGCACGGTCCTGGGCAAAGGTTTCCCACAACTCCTCAGGGCCAAACAGCTGCAGCCTCTGATCCCTGGGGTCACGCGCCCCACCCCGAAACAAGGGCCACTTGTTTGGCATCGCTGGCAGAACTGGGCCCTGCAGAGGAGGCAGCTGGCCTGCCTGTGGCTGAGCAGAGTAGGGGCCCACTTCCTTCCCTGGACCAGGAGGGTGTCTCAGAGGGGAACCCAGACACCAGGCAGCTTTGGCTGGGGTCGTGGGGGGTTGTAGGAAAGCAATAGTCAGACTCAAGTACAGGTCCTCAGAGCCCCCTTTGCACTTCTTTTCCCAGAGTGGAAAGGTGCGAAACCCAGCAGGGTTCAAAGGGAGCCTATCTGCGGTGGTGACACGGCAGTGTGGCCCTGCTCCTGCCTTGCCCTGGCCAGCAAAATGTGAAATGGGTATCAGAGAAGCATGCCATGACCAGCCCCAGCAGCTAAACCCTCTTCAGGTTGCAGCAGCTGAATGAGACCCTGGGGCATCAGCAATCCCTTGAAGGAAGGAGCTTAAGATACCTCAGAAAGCCAAAACCTGAGGAGCATCCCAAGCATTAATGAACTTATTACAGATGCCTGCAAGACAGAAACAGCAAGTTTGTCCTCGCAGCAGGGCATGAAGCTGCATCAGTCCCTGACAGAGGGTGTTTTTGATGCTCCATCTTTGGAGCAGGACAGAAATGGGTGCTTTTTGATGGCACATCATGGGAGCAGGGCAATAAGGGCAGTTTTGATGTTACAAGCTTGAACCATGGCCTGAAGCAGCTGTACTTGGCCCTGTATGATGCAATCCCACAAGTCCCGAGCTTCCTTCCTTTTTTCTTATTTCGGGCACGTTTTGCCCTGTCATCCCCCGCTGTGCTGACAGTGCTGGAGGAAGGCATGTGGTGCTTTCCCCCAGCCTCAGCATCCTACGCACTGCAGCAGCTCACGTGGGCCTGACCCCACCACCCTTGACTCAGCTAATTTCCTCTCGCCCATGGTGGTGACCGAGCGCCTGCTGGCCCCATCCAGGCATCAGCAAATGCGATGGGTTGGAGTGGTGGAGGATGCCCAGGACCACTGTCCCCCCCAGCACTGGATCCGTGTCCCCAGCACCAGCTGCCACGGAAGCAGCTGGCTGTGTGTGGTGGGCAAGGCTGAGGGTCGGCACATGGATCACCACACTGAGCCCGGTGGTATCTGACCTGCACAAAAGTGGGACAAATATCTGCACTGCTTACTGGGCATGTTTGGAGCATCCTGTAATTAATGTTTGCTCAGCTGACAGCTGCTTAGCATTATTAGCAAATGATGAGTGGCTGATGTTGTTGATGTTGCTACCCCGAAACATCTAATTTCAGCATCTGCACTGAGCGAAAGGGCCAGGGGCCAGACTGCTGGTGCCAAGACCTTGCCAGGCTTTGCTTCTTTGGAGGTGGCTTCCTATCAAATCTGTGCACATGGGCATTCCTGCCCTGCCCTAGCAGCCCCGAGTTTGGACCCACATGGTGGCCACGATGGCAGGGACAGGACCTCTGTCAGAGGCATGTCAGGGGCAGCAGCTCCCCTTGCTAAGGCAAGAAGTGCAGAGTCCCCATGCCCAAGGTAGCAGGAGTGAGCCTGGAGACAGATACAAGATGACATTCAGGGGCCTAATCCAAAGCCCACTGAAGGTTTCCTGTGTATTTAAGCCATTTTGATGAATGTGCCTAACACCTGATAAATAAATGAATATGTGTAAAGGAGCACTGAGTTATCCCACCCTTCCTCCCACACTGCTAGACACAGGCATGAGGAACGAGCACTCACACTGGGATGCTTGGTTATTTATTTATTGGGGGGAAAAAAGCTTTGGTGAAAGCAACACTTGTGAAGCCTTTAAAAGAATTATTTTCTGATTACTACACTGAGATTAAAAAAACTAAGCCAGCATCATCTTTATCGCCTCGTCCATAATCCCGCTACTGCCTGAGCAGCCAGTTTGTGGTTTTTTATGAGGCGTTTCTGGACAGCTGGCAGAGATTTGAGGTGCCATGTCCCCAGGCAGCACAGTGGCCTCTAGTGACAATTCACATCCAGCCCTGGGGAAAGAAACCTGCAGGTGAACCTTGCACGTTCCTTGTTCTCCAGGAAAATTAGGAACTGAGTCCAAACTGCCAAAGCAGAGGCATCCCTGTATGAGGGGTGGTGTGATGTCAGGCAGGGAACCGAGCACACCCACGTACCCCGTGTGCAAGGAGCAGTTGCTCCTGAGACCCCCACCCGTGCCCTCCACCCACGGCCCTGGAGATCCATTTAAGGTTGGCCGCAGCGCCCAGTCCTGCCCCAGCCCCAGGAGCGCTGGTCTGCAGCCCCGGCCCCTCCATGGCTTGTGCTGCAGGCAGCCCGTCTCCAGTGCCCTCTCCTGGTGGGACACTGGAGCTGTCTCCTGGATGGACCTCAGAGCTGGGTTGTAGCCTTGTCCCTGTCCTGCCGCTCCAGGGGCTGAGTGTCCCACAGGTCTGTCTCCTAAAAGCACTCTGTGAGCAGCATGCATGCCTAAGGAAAGCTGTCTTGTGCTATAATCTCTTTTATGAGGAGGAATAGCTTGGGCTTTCTTTCTTCAACCCATTCACTCATTTCTAAAGGATTTGTAGGTATTTTACAGTTTTTAAGTCTTTCTCCCTCTTCTGAGTTTGGCTGGAGCTGCCTGAAACACTCACTAGCACATCAGTCTCCTCAGGAAACCAAGATGAGTGTGTCTGGTGAGGCAGGGTCATGAGGGCTCCCTTTAGGCAGAGATCCTGGGAATAAATCATAGAATCATAGAATGGTTTGGGTTGGAAGAGACCCTAAAGATCATCCAGTTCCAGCCACCCTGGTGTGAGCAGCGACACCTTTCACTAGAGGTTACTCAGAGCTCCATCCAACCTGACCTTTAACACTCCCAAGGATGGAGCATCCACAACTTCCCTGGGCAACCTATTCCAGTGCCTTATCACCCTCACAGTAAAGAATTTCTTCCTAATATCTGATCTAAACCTGCCTTCATTCAGTTTGAAGCCATTCCCCCTTGTCCTGTCACTACATGCTCTTGTAAATAGTCCCTCTCCATCTTTCCTGTAGGCTCCCTTCAGGTCCTGGAAGGCCGCAGTTAGGTCACCCTGAAGCCTTCTCTTTTCCAGGCTGAACAATCCCAATGCTCTCAGCCCTTCCTCACAGGAGAGGTGCTCCATCCCTTTAATAATCTTGGTCGGCCTCCTCTGGACTCGGCTTAACAGGCTGATGTCCTTCCTGTGATGCTCCATCTTGGAGACTGTCTGAGCACAGCCAGAACTAGCATTTTTTTCTTGCTTCCTTCAGCTTGTGTGTGTGGCATTAGCTTCATTTATTTCTTTGAGAAAAGTCCCCAGGTCCTACATGGCAGATAGGTGTAGTCCTCAGTGTCACAGCAAAGGTGTCCTTTTGTCCTGGAGCAGTTGTGTCTTTTGGCTTTATCCTAAGACGTAGAGGACCTCTTATCAGGAGCAGAAATACGCATCAAGCTTTGCATGAGAGTCCATGCTCTCGTCCCCTTTCCCTGAGATTTGCTTGTTAGGAGATCTTTCCTTCTCCACCAGAAATTTTGCCTCCAACTGACCCAGTCCCCTGTGCTGCTGGGAGGGAGGACTGCCAGCCTGCAGCCCATCAGCAGCAGGAGGGGACCCAGGCAGAGGGTACCCCCACATTTTGAGCACCTTGGATGTTATGAAGCCCATCATCAAAGAAAATGTGAGGCTGGATCTGGGCGAGGATGGGGCCCTTGGGAGCCCCGTCCATGAAGAAAGCCTCGTCGATGGGCAGACCCCATTCCCGGAGTGTCTTGATGGCTCGGATGCCCATGTCCCGGCCGCTGCGGGCTGTCACCAGGTAGGTGCGGATGGGGGATTTTTCCTGGCCGAACTTCTTACGCATCTTCCCGAGGTGCATGGCAAAAGCCTTCAGGGGACCCTGGAAGCACAGCAAGACAGTTGGGAGTGTGTACAAGCTCTGCCTGTACAAACCACTTGTTCCTCTTCCAGGGTTTCTCAGGGCTCTGCAGAGCACACAATGCCTGTGGGCTGCAGGAGTGGGCAGAGCTGGGACTGGTGCTGTGCACTGTGGTCCCTGGGAGGAAGGTGAGCCTTGTGGTGCTCATCCTAATCCCAAAGTGACCAGCAAGGTACATCCCAGCAAGCAGTGCCTCTGGGTCTGAGTCCTGCAGGGACTTGGAAAGCAAGAGGTCACAGCCTACAAAAGGGGATGTTTGGGTTAACCACAATCCTAGATATTTAGGAACCAATGCTTATTTATAGAAGACAACAGATCCATTTCCAGTGAGACTCCAGATCAGGCCCATACCAGGGACTGAGTAGTGTATGCATAGGGAATCTGTAAGGATTTGTGCTTTTTTGACTGCTCATGCCAAACCCCTAGCAGGAGAGACAGCAAAGCCTCTGGGTGCCCATGGAAGCGAGGTGGCATGCTCACCTCGCCTATGGGGATGGCCTCCATCGCCCGCTCGTACTGCACTGCCCCCTCCAGCCCCTGCTCCCGGAAGATCTGGTCCGTCTCGTCGGAGAAGAGCACGGCATCCCCGTCGAACACCACGCGGAGCGGAGTGCTGGGGGCCTGCACCTCCTGCTGGAAGATGAGCGCTGCTGAGACCCCTGCGAGACAGAGCAAGGTGGGGTCAGGAGGGACACCCCTCTCTGGGGCAGCTCATGCATGGCCAGCTGCTCCCCACGCATCTGCTGCAGCCCTGTCCCACATCACTATGCCAGGGTCTCCAAACTAGGGAGCTTTCTGGGGGACTCAGCCCAGCCTTTCCATGGCTGTGTTATCCCCTGAGAAAGTGCTGCTGATCAGAAACTGAGGTCTGGGGAGATACTGAAGTGTGGTAAGAGATGGTGGGTGGCTGTCAAGGCATGAGCAGCCCTCCTCCTGGTGCTTGCTCACCCTGCCAAGCCTCAATCTTTAATGCCCAGATTTAGCACTCTGTGGTGTGAATAATACGGGCTGGCATCTCCATTGATTGTGGTAATTGGCTTAATTACAGTCTCTTCCTACAAGCTGCTCCCTGCCCACCCTCATATGTGGACCCAGGCTCCCAGATGGGAGACACTTGTCAGGACAATGATTCACTCAAGGAGGTTCTAGGAAATGTGCTGTGTAGTGAAGGAAAGTCCAGGCTGCAGATGGCTTGCTCCTGACCTTGAAGGACGGTGGCCAGCTGATGTGCTCATACCCAAGTGAATTAATAAGAAGGTGATTAACCCCATTAGAGGAGCTGGGGAGACTGCACTCCTTCCGATTGAGGTCAGGCACGTGCTTACATCTGTCACTGAGTGCACAGTAACTCTGCATGTACCAAGACAGCAAATTTCTGTGGCATCCTCACAAAGTCCTGGGATTCACTAATAAACTCTCATTGATGAATGGAATTGCATCTTTGCTTAGAAAGGCTTAAATGTCAGGCAAGGAATGACCAGCCCATGGCAGAGCTATGTCCAGAGTGCTGCATAATGCACTCAGTGACCTGTGAGGGCATCTGAGCAACCCTGCTGTGTTTGCAGGCTACTGGTAAGGACAGAAGACTGAAGTGTTCGGGACTGTACCGGTAATCAGTGTGCCATTCACCCCTCGTCCCTGTGAAATCACAGGCTCTGGTGTTGTCTCTTGGTACTGAGCTGCTTGGAAAAAGTGTGGTGGGTTTGGGGACATGGGATGGAGGGGAAAACACACCTCTCCGGAGGGCATTGCAGACATCTGTCCTGTCAGCTGAGAGGAACAGCTTGACGCCGTGGGACTTCAGGTACTGTGTGGAGTCCTCGTCACTGACGAAGCAGAACTTGGAGATCTCCAGGCCTTCAGGACAAGGGATGTGAGTGAAGTCTTATGGAGCAACATCCTCCTCACAGCCTCCCACTCCCTCCCCAGGTCTTGGTGTGCTTTGCTGCAAGAGCTCAGGGCAATGAATTTCCCAGTGGTGTGTGGGGAACCTGCCTGTGTTCTTGCTGCATCTCCTTGATCTGTAGTTGTTCCTACAAAACTGCTGAGTGCAGTTAAATATTCCCTCCATCCCTCCCTTAAATGAGCATTCCTCATGACAGCACTCTGGGATTTAGGGTGTTTTTTGTAAAGAACCTTTTTTCTTTTCAGTAGCTGCCTGAAGATGCCCGGGCCATGCGAAATGCTGCCAGACTTCCCGGTGTGAAGGATATGGCTGAAGGGAGCCGGGCTCCAAGAGAGCCCCTTCCCCCCTTCCCCTTATATCCCCTGGCTCTCTATTTGCCACTGATGACCCACTGTGGCGCCTGATCTGCTCTGCAGCCTCCCAGGGGAATCAGGCACCACCAGGGATGGGTCCCCCTTACCGTAGTGCTTGGCGCTGTTGATGATGCGCACGCCGCTCTCTGGGCTGTTGTTGGAGAGCACCAGGATGTCAAAGAGGTCCCTCTCTGCTGGGTTGCTCTCCAGGATCTTCTTGTTCACATACTGCACTGCCTGTGAGGAGAAAATGGGACTCTTTTAAAGAGGCATGACTGCAGTAGCTTTGCAAGGGCTCTTTTGCAGTTAAGGTTAGTGGTCCATGCTGCATCTGTCACCTATGGCAAGGCTGGAATGTTATGGAGAACCAGACAGAGCAACCATCCTGGAAAAGCTGGGGGTAAGATGGACTAGTCAGGAGCACAGGTCTTGATGCCCTGCAATGACGCCAAGAGATTAGGACAGGTGTAACTCCACCCTGTGATGGGAGTTGAGACTTAAAGCTGGGAAAGCTGAGCTTTTACCCCATCCTGTGAGCATCTGCATGTGCCCCCAGCCAGGTGTGGGGCTCACCTGGATGAAGGCAAAGGCTGTGCCTGGTGGCAGGGGCTTGTCCTGGTTGGCCTGCTGGTGCCTTGTGTACTCCTCCTTGCCCTTCTCCAGGTAGAGCTTGTGCTCTTCCTCCAGGTTGAAGATGGCTCTGGTGGTCACAGCAATGACCAATGCTGTGCTGGGGTCTTTCTGCAGGACAGGGGGGAAAGAGGAGTCAGGGACAGCAGAGAAGGAGCTTGTGGAGGTGGGGTGAGCAGGGGGCACCAACCAGCGTGGTGGGGTTGGGTGCTGGAGGTATCACCCCTGTGTCACGGTTCCTGATGCCAGAGGTACCACACCCAGTCTTTATCTTCAGGCCACCAAGGATGGGGATGGCAGTTGTGAAACCCTAACCTGTCTGATACGTGCCACATGCTCCAAGGACAGCTCACACAGAGGGGATTGCTTCATAATTTTGTTGTTTGTGGGCACAACACAGCCATAGCCATCTGTTCGTGCTGAGCTGGGCACTGCTGGGTTTCTCTGCACATACTGGTGGTATTACCCTTCGTCCATGTCTGTTCTGGACAGTCGAATAAAGTCTCTGTGTATGTAGAGAAGTTGCTGCTTTCTCCCTGGCTGCTCCAAAATTTAAGTGTGAGCAATGTACCTGCCCAGTCCATGCAACTGGAAATCACATGGACCTCACTGGGACCAGGTGCCCAGCAGCCCTGGGAGAGCCACTTCTGCTGAAACCCAGGCACGAGCAATTCAGGCCACCACAGTTCTGGGCTGTGGTGTGTTCTCTCCTGCGGAAGCATTTCAAAACTTGCTTTGGAAATACAGGATATGTGTTTTGTAATGAACAGCCTTTTACCTGTTTTACATCAGTGTTTATGACTGTGCTTTCAGGCTCTGCCATCTTCAACTCTCAGCCTTTAAGAAAAAATATAAAATTAAGCTGACATTATTGTCGCTGTGAGCAGCAGTAAGGAGAGCAGAACCCACACCAAGCCGTAGAAAGCAGAAGTGTGACAGATTTTATTTTGATTCTAACTTTTATACAGAGATATATACATAATAGTTATTGGACAGTGTCGTCCCACCCTTCAGGGGGATTGGCTGAAGCCTTACAGCTCCAGTTAGCAAAACATAAGATTAGAAAGAGAGTAAAAATGTTCCAGTTTATCTTTGTTTTCCTACACAGTTCGTGAGAAGGAGAAAATTCTTAGGACTGCACGTCCACACATTATAATATAGTCAATCTAGAGAGGGGGAAGAGTGGAAAGGAGACAGGAAACATCCTACACACCAAGTACTGCAGCCCAAATGAACCTATTTCTGCTGACAGCAGCTTTGCTCCATGAAAAACTGCTCTAATGATTCCAATTAAATGTGACGGAAATGTGGCTTTTCAAACACAGATCACTGCTTTATTTTTACTTTCGTTTTTCTCAGAGAGCATTTTTCTCTGTGTGGAACTGCTGAAAGCTGTTGTGGAGCTCTTTTCCAAGCAAAATAAGGCTGTCTTTAAAAGCCAAAATAGGTTAGATCTTTCAGGTAGGTTTCTAGTTCACATCCTTGTTGCCTTTTTTGCTACTTTTGCTTGAATGGTGAATTTGTATCTACAAATGAAGGAGTTCGCTGCATCAGCAGCTCATTTGCAGCTGTAAAAGGGCAGAGTAAGTAGAGATGTGTGGTGAGGGCTTGGATACAGGCTGAGACCCCCGCAATGGGGCTGGTCTGCCCCTCCGCAGCCCCGTGAGCCAGTCAGGCCCTACCTGATTACTGTACTGGGGGGTGTGCAAGCATAGAGCAAAGCCGACATGCAGTGTAAAGGACAAGTCAGGGTCTCCACAGAGACCTGTCTTTTGCCCCAGTTTTATTTAATTGATGTTTCTTGTTCAGGGACTGCAAAGTGGTGCCTGGGCCAGTAGGCAACACACCTGGCTGGTGCCAGCCCTGAGAGCCACAGCCTTGCCATGGGGGGCTCATGTGCACTCCCCGACTGCCGGAGGAGTCTAAAGTCCTGCAGCAGGGCTATTCCCCCAGCCAGGGGTGCCTGGAAAGCCAGGAGATGCTGAGCATCCCTCTGCTTCCTCTGCCCCATGCCCGTCGCTGGGGAGGGGTCTCCTCCCAGAGAAGCTGGCAAACACCAGCCCAGCAGCGCAGGCAGAAGCTTTCCTCTGACAGAATCTCAGCCAAGTATTCTCTGAAAGTCAAAATGACGTGCAAGGAGGCAACGGAGCTGAGCAGCCCTTCCTGGTGGGAGAATGCACCTCTGATTTCTGCTTCGCTCTTCCAAGCGCTGCAAACCAAGCCCGACTTCTCCTTTCCATCTCCCTGCCCCAATAACTCGCAGTGCTGCTCGCACACAGACACACGGACCTGCGCAGGCACACGTCCCGCAGCGAGACCCCAGGAAAACATTCCAGGCGGGCGCTGCTGGTCCCCGCAGCTCTTCCTACGACTGCCTCGCAGGGAGCAGGTGTTACCTCCTGCGCACAGACAGGGTTCTGCTAGAGAGAAAAGCCCAAACTCACCCCGACCGCTGCCTCTGCTCCCCGGCACAGCCTGTCCAGCGGCAGCATCCCGGCTCTGCCCGAGGCGCCGCTGTTTATATTTCCCCCTGCCCGCGCTGCAGGAAGCAGGCAGGAGCCGGGATGGGGTGCAGCTCCGCTCCCCGGCCTGCTGGGATTTGTAGGCGGCCAGCCGGTTGGCGTCGTGCCGGGGCCAGACTGCATTTCCCAGCTGGCATTGCACGGGATCGTGGTCACCTGCCTTCGGACACAGCCGCGGTCACCCTAGGGAGGGGACTCGGCGTTGTTGCTGCTGCCGGAGCCCCCTCGGAGCTTGTGCTTAGTGGCTGATCGCTGCCCACAAGCAGTGATGTCTTATTTCTGCAGCCGGAGTATTGATAGCGTGCCTCTAGTCCTCTCATTTCCCAGCCCCTGAATGGTTGTATTTTTGACCGAAAAAATAGGGGTACCTGGTCCAGAGTGACTCGCAGCGTATGCAGGGGTGGGGGGAGCAAAGGCAGGTGCAGAGCGTGGCTGGGCAATTTTACTGTAATGGTTTTGGGTCTCTTTCTCCTTCTTTTCTGAAAGCCATCTCCCACACGCTGTTCTAAACAAGGTTGATTTTGGGGCTAGGGTTTTACTTTTCTGGGTAGGCTATGTGGCAGCCAGCCTTGTGGGCCTCATGGTGCCGGGATATTTCAACACTCCTTTTCTGTCCAAGAGTGCGACTGTCAGGGATGTGGGGGGGAGAGGATGAGGGGAGGGGGGCTGACACATGACCATCCTGCAGCTTTTCCCTTGCCCCACTGCTGGAACAAGGTCCACCTCTGCAGCCTGCCCAGCCTGGCTCCTGCCAAAGGAGACCAAACTCACCTGCACTAAGGCCAAGCAGTTATCCCCCTGCATGACACCAGGCTATCACCAGGATCACCAAATCTCCTCCCGAAGTGTGTCAGGCCACCAGGGTCCTGTGCAGCTTGGTCTCACTGAGATCACAGAATCACAGAATAGTTTTGGTTGGAAGAGTCCTTAAAGATCATCTAGTTCCAATCCCTCCCACCATGGGCAGGGATGCCACCCACCAGATCAGCTTGCTCAGGGCCCCATCCAACCTGGCCTTCAACTCTTCCATGGATGGGGCCACAGCTTCTCTGGGCAACCTTTTCCAGTGCCTCATTACCCTCTGAGTAAAGAATTTCTTCCTAAGATCTAAATCTCTTCTCTTTTAGCTGTCTCTAGCAACCAGTCCGTTGAAAAGGCTAGTTATATGCTCAGCTTTTAGTGTGCATATGCAGACCCCCTTTCCCTGGAGGATTTTAATATTCCCTATTCCCCCATCCCCATAATGCATTTCTCTTGTGCATCCCTTCGGACTTCCAGTTTAGAGCAAAAAGTTCCCCCAGAGGTTTGCTGCAGCATCATTCCTGCAGCATCATTCCTGCGTCTCCTGCTCCTGGAGATGGTGCTTCTCTGAGCAGCAGGAGTGCAAGGCCCTTGTGAGTGGGGTTGTTTTTTGGGTGGCTGAGGACAGCCCTAGACCCTTTCCAGTGGCTAGGCACCTGCTATGGGAATGCCTTGGTGGCCATGTGAAAATCTGGAAGGACTGGTGAGCCAGGGTGGTGGGGCAGAGCTGGGACAGGTCTGGTTTCTGGGGCATCTCCTCCCATGACTACGTCAGCCATTAGGCATGGGCAGTTTTGCAGTATTGCTCCCTGCTTCTGACACCACCCCAAATTTACGTGGCGATAAGGCAAGTTTTGGGCAGACTTTGCTGAATTGGCAGCAAGGGAAGAAGTTTACAAGCACAAATTTAATGCAATGGAAGCCTGTGAAATTGCTCCTGGCTGTGTGCCTGGTGCTTCTGTTGGCGCTGGAGGATGAAACCACCCAAGCAGTATTCCCTTGTCCTGTCTGTCCTCCCTGCCCTGTTGCAGCGGAGCATTCCCATTCATCCACACACACATTTCGCAGAAGCTCACACAGTGCATGCCCTGTGGGCCAAGGAGCTGGGCTCCCCAAGTGCAGAGCTCACCAGGGATGGATGCAGTCCTGCACCCATCCCCTTGCAAGTGTTCATTCCCTTGCGCTAAGCGCCTGCAGCTACATAGTCCAGCCCAGCATCGCTGCAGGGATAACTTGGAGAAGTGAATTTCCCAGTGCATGGACCCGGGCAGCAATGCCCTCCAGCTTCTTGCAGGCAGGAGGGCAGGTTTTGCTTCCTGGTCCAGCAGGGAGTTCCCCGTTGGCTTTTCGCCTGCATGAACACTGCTTGGGTCAGCGGTGAGGTGGGGCCGGCGGAGCTGCTGGGGCCACCTGGTTCCTGAGCTGGCAAAGCAGACTTTCCTGTTTCGGCTGTGCAGTGCAGCCACCATCCCTTCTGCACCCTCAGCTCCGTGCCTGGTGGGGTCCCATCTCAGTCCACAGCATGCCCCTGCCACACGTGGTGGCTTGACTGGAGCCTGCACAGCAGGGAAGGGAGACTGACGCTGGGAAGGATACTTGTTGGTAAGTCTGGATTTGGGAACCCAGTCAGCACAGGGTGGGAGCGAGAATCAGGGTTCCTCCAGCCCCTTTTTCCAGGAACATGGATGCTCGATGCTCCCTGCAGACTGCGCACTCATACTATGCCTCCTGTGCCAGACCGCAGCAGGGCTGTCCCCATCGTTCCCAAAGTGGTGGCTCAGTTCATTCTTCAGGGTTGGTATAAAGGGTTTTTTTAAACCAGGGTCAGTGTTAGACTAATGTGACACAGCCTGTGGCAGGCAAAAAGTACTGACACCCCTAATTCTGTGCTGCTATGGGTGCCTGCTCGCCTGTGCTGTCCTGTCCACCCTTCACTCCAAAGCTGCAGCCTGGCACCTCTTAAATACCTGAGCGGTGATTTGGGTGCCCAATGACACAGAACTCCCAGGTGGCCCTGGACAAGTCATTTAACCTGCACCTCACTGTCCCAGCAATGACGCCGCAGGGATGACAGCAGTTCCCACGTCTCTCCAGCCCTATGCCCACATGCAGCAAAGCACACTGCTGGAAAAATAAAGGGTTCTTGCCGGCTTCACGGGCTCAGCGAAGGGAAGTGCAGATGTGGTTTCCTCCTCCCCGGGAAGATCCCCACGCAAGGAGCACCTTGGGATGGGCAGAGCGTGGGCAGAGTGCAGGCAGAGCGAGGTGGAGCTGCCTGCTTGAGCAGGGACCCCCTGGGACGGCGGGCAGGAGGCTGGAGCAGCAACAGGCACGTACCTGGCAGCCCGGGCACCGGGGCTGGGTGCCACCCGTGCCGTGGCGGCTGCAGACCCGCTCACCGCGCGGCACGGCTCCGGGCACACCTCTCCCGCTGACGCGAAAGGAATTTGGCTATGAGGAAGCGTTCATGCTACAATAAGAGCCTTGCCATGGGGAAAGCAATGCTGTAAAACCATCCTGCTTTAAATCTGAAGCCTTCCCTCAGGCTGTGTCAGCGTTGCCATGTGCACAGGCGGGGCTCACGGAAAGTTTCGGAGCGGGTGTGAGCCCAGCCTGGTGGCAGCACTGCCACCGGCAACGAGGGCACCAAGCGCTGCTGCAAGCCCAGGAGCCAACCTTACCGCTCCTCAGCCCTGCGACAGGAGGGAAAATAGCCAAAAAGGGCTGTTAGCTGATGATGGGCCTTTCCTGGAGCTGAGCATACCCTTCAGCTCATGCTGCCTGGCCACATAGGAGCCAGCACAAAACAGCTCTTGGTTTCTGTCCCCTACGGCCAAGTGAGTCCTCTTCTCAAAACGCCCTCAATCCCCCAGTCTCTGCCCTTTCAGCAGGCAGACTTGCAAGGATATGAAGGAGAAGGCTGTATTGGAGGGGCCGGCTGGCATGGAGCCGTCCCTGCCAGTGGCTCCCTCCCGCTCCATTTCACATCTCATTGTCAATGTGGCCAAGCTCTAATCGCTTACCTTGGGCTCTATATTTTAATTGTGTTTGCTCTCATTAGAGCCCTGGGCTACGGGCAGCACATGTGCTACCAGAGAGGAAATCCCCACCCTATTAATTTTGCCTGTGTTCCCAGGTCACCCCAGATTAGCCATGGCAGTGGCAGCCAGAACAGGCAGGACTACGGCCTCTCCACACACCAGCATCACCACCACTGCTTGGCCGGGCTCCCTGGACAGCTGGCTTAGCTGGATCCCATGTGAGTACACCATCTCTTGCCTTGCTCTCTCAGGCAGCATTATCTGATGGAGCTGCTGGACTCTGAGGCTGTGTATTCACTTCACCCTCCCTTCAAATTCCATTTTCTAGTGGGGTCCATCAGGGTGGGAGTACTGCAGAGTGGTACCATGCTGCTTCAGGAGCAGAGGGTATCTTCGGTACCCGTTTGGGGAATGGTCTTTAGGCACAGCCTCCCTGCACAGGGCCTTGTCCAGGATTCTAGGGACAGTGTTAAAAGTACAACTCCTTAATGCTGAAGCACCAGGAAGGGAGTGAAATGTACTCTATATGTTTTGCTTGGTTTTAACTCTTCTATCCAACTCTGCTCCCTGAACATTGCACCAGTACCCAAATGGGTGCTCATCACTGTGGCTGTGGCAGGGGCCGTTCTCCTCCTTCTCTTCCTCATCTGCATCATGAAGTGCTGCTGTATCAAGAAGAAGCCCAAGAAGAAGGAGAAAATCGGTCTGTGTGCCGTCAGCAACTCCACCACGACCAACCTTGTATGTCCTGCCTTCCCCTCAATCCCACCTCCCTCTCTCCTGAGAGGTTTGCTGCTGCACTGCCCAGCCCCAGGGATGGTGGGAGCACGGCATGGCAGGGACATGGCTGAGTGCACCCTGAGGGTAATGTTGCTCTCTGCCGCAGGTCCAGCCCGAGATGGAGGACCTGGAGTGGGAAGTAGAGCAGAAGCGGCGAGGAAAGCTGCAGTACTCCCTGGAGTACAGCTTCCGGAAACAGGAGGTGGGGATGCTCATGGCCGTGGCACAGCAGGGAAACAGCCATGCTCTTGCATGGTCACTCTTTGCTGCCCACTGAGGTGGACGTACCCTCTCCCACCTGCCTGCAGCCCACCAGCTCTCATGCCTGCATGGTGTGAAGGCGTTCCTCATGGTTGCACTCACTTCCCACTGAGCCCCCAGCTGCCTGACCCCGTCCTCCTCCACCTGGTGACCTTGTGCCTCACTCCTCTCCAGCTGAAAGTTGGCGTGAAGCAGGCAGTTGAGCTGAAGGCCATGGACAGCGGAGGCACGTCTGATCCATATGTGATTGTCTACCTAACATCCGATATGAAGAAGAGATATGAGACCAAGGTTTACCGCAAGACCCTGAACCCTATCTTCAATGAGAGCTTCACTTTCCAGGTACAAAACCAAAGCCAATGATGTTTTTTTGGTCCCATCAAGAGTGTTGCATAGACACTGCTCCCTGGGCAAAAACGTCTCCAGACAGGGAGATGCTTGTGCAAGCAGGATTGGGAAATGTGAGAGAGGAATACCCATTGTTGTATCCATCCCATGGGGCAGGGCTGCCACTGAGGAGCGAGTCCAGGCTTTTGGGTCCTCCCCTGCAGGTACCCCAGGCTGAGGTGTCTGAATCCACACTGGTGATGCAGATCTATGACTTCAACCGCTTTGCCAAGCATGACATCATTGGTGAGGTGCGGCTGCCCCTGGCCAGTGTCAGCCTGCAGCACGTCATCGAGCAGTGGAGTGACCTGGCGGTGGCCAGTAAAGTGGAGGTTGGTCCTGGTGGGTGCGAAACTCTGCTGCGAGGGATGTGCTGTTGCTTGGCTTGCCACTGCTCCAAGAAGCAAGCCATTAGGGGCAAGCATGAGAGTGGGGGAGACTCAGGAAGCCTGGGGCCAGCCTGGTGCTCCAGCCTCAGGTGAGCTGGCTCCTCTGCCTGGTACTAATTGCTGGCATCTCTCCATCAGGAGGAGCATCTGGGTGAGATCTGCTTCTCACTGCGCTACGTCCCCAGCACTGGCAAGCTGACGGTGCTCATCCTGGAAGCCAAGCAGCTGAAGCGGATGGACTCTCATGGACTCTCAGGTCAGGGGATGCTGCTTGTGCTCAGACCTTCCTACTCCTGCCCAGGCCTCAGTGGTGGCACTAAGAGCTGCAAAACCCTGAAAACTCTTGGTGTTAAGATCTGCTTCCTGCTGCCACCACCATATTCAGCCCTTGGCTGACTCCCAGCCTCCCCCAGCACAGATACTCCAGCTTTGGGCAATACTGGAGGTATCTCCCAGAAGATGTCATGGCTGGATTGTACAGGGAGCTTGGCAGGAGGGGGTGAGCTCTGAGGTGGCTGTCTCACCAAGAGGAGTGACAAGTGGGATGCCATGGTGTCCTTGGGAATGGCTCAGGAAAGCCGTTTTGTGGCTGAGTTCTTCAGTCAAAAACTGTCACTTGTGCCAGGTGTGTCCTCTCTCTCTTTAGATCCTTTTGTCAAGGTGCATCTCATATTGAACAGGAAGAAATGGAAGAAAAAAAAGACAAGTGTGAAGAAAAACACCTTAAGTCCTTACTTCAACGAGGTGTTTGTTTTTGAGGTGCCTTTCAGTCAGATCCAGGTGGGTTTCCCTGAAGTGCCCAGGGCTGAGCAGGTCCCCACTGCAGCAAACCCCTTCCCACTGACCCTCTTTCTTGTGTCCCCCCCAGAATGTGGACGTGGTCATCTCCGTCTGGGATCATGACAAAGTGACCAAGAATGAGCCCATGGGCAAACTTTTCCTGGGCTGCCGAGCCACAGGCAACCAGCTGCGGCACTGGTCTGACATGCTGTCCAACCCACGCCGGCCCCTCGCCCAGTGGCACATCCTGCAGCCCCCAGAGGTGGTGGACAAAGCCCTGGGACTGAAATCCCACCTCAAGCTGCCACTGCACTCCAGATAGTGGGGATCTCCTTCTCCACCCAGGGAGCAGGATGGTGGGCTTGTGAAGGAGTGAGGGGCTTCTGCTCAGCAAGCTCTAGACGTGTTGGTCCCAGCTCACTGTCAGCAAAGAGGGGACTGGGACTCCTTCTGGCCAAGAGATGATCTGGCTGCTGGTGCAGCTCATACCCTATATAATGCCTGGGACAGGGCAGCTCGGCATCCCAGGGCAAGGCTGGACATGGAGCAGAGTGTGCTAGAGGGGATGGCATGGGTGCAGGAGGCAGCTCATCCCAGCTGGTCGTGGGCTGAGGGGGCAAATACACAGAGCTTCAGGCTCATGCAAAACAGAGTCCATTGATATTTATAAAGCAGACAATTAACGTGCCGGTGGCATGGGTGGGAAGTTTCTTTGGTTGTGAGTAACTCGGCAAGAAGTGTTTTCTTGGAAAGGCTTTGTGTGTCCTGTGAAGGCTTTTCAACAAGACCAAGGTATTGAAGCATGTGAGAGGCTTGAGAGAAGGAATACAGGTGGATGAGAAACATAGGACTAGCACTTTAGTGCCTCTGCAATGTGTGCTGTGTCCTGGCTAGAGGCTAAATGAGAAGCAATGTGGCTTCACACTTTGCCCATTCTCAGCCCATGATGACTTGTGCACAGTAAGATGCGACTCGGGCTCTGGGACTCAGCAGTGACCATCCCCACGGACCACACGGATGAAGATGCACAGTGTCAGCTCCATTCACCTCACATGGTCCTACATGAGTGGCACAGCAAGGTTTGCACCTCTGGCACCTGGAGGTCCTGGTGGAGGTCAGGGTGGAGGGGCTGAGGCTCTCTCACGCTGGGATCACACCACCCTGGTAAAGGCTGGCTTGCGGCTGTCATGTCACTTCTGGGCAGGTTTCATGTTTGATCTGGGAGGTTTTTTGTGGCCACATGTCCTGCCCCACCCTGCTTTGTGGGGCCTTGGCGTGGGGGCTGTGTAAGTAAAGATCACTCCTAGAAGGACGAGGGCATTGGAGTGGTGTCCCTACATGCCCTTGAGCATGCTGCCGTTTGGGGTGACTCCAGAGCAGCTTCTCTGAGCCATCTGCAGGAGGAAGCTCCCTGCACTGGGCTAGAGGAGGAGGGAATTGCTCCTGCTCTAAAATACTTCTGCTACAAAGCAGCCACAGAACACAAGATCTGGGCTCATACTGTGGAATTTTGGCCCCAAAGACAAAAGTCCTTTTCACCACAGGGAGCTGCAGGCACAGTGCTAATAGCTATTGCTTGGGCTCTGGAGGGGAGAGAGCCCTGGCACATTAATGAAAAGCTATTAATATTAAAAAGCAGTTAATCTGTGATTACCCAGAGCTCCACAGAGCGACTATCCAAGAGTTAAACAAACATGAAGCTGAGGAAGATTATGAAAAGTCTCGATAGAGATTAATGACCTGAGCTTAACCATAAAAAGCTGCTGCTGTGTCTGCCTCTTGATAAATATTCTCCAGGCTTCGCTGTGGCCCTGAGGAGGGGAGAAATGACAGGGTGGTTTTGAGATGACTGTAACAAGTGAAGTGTGGCTTCTGCTGGGGAAACAGCATCTGCTGGCAGCCGCTAATGAGATGAAGGAGGAAATCAGTCACCTGAGAAAGACTTGTAAAGGGATGTTTTAAAGCCTCAGCCTTCAGTCTCAACCTTAGAATCAGCCTAGAACAGTCTGTGCAGAAGGGAACATCTCTGAATTGTGTTTGGGGTTCCAAATCTATTGCCAGGCTGGTTTTTGGTGATGCTATTGTGGTGATTTAGGGCCATGCAGCATCCAGAAGGGCTTTTGGAGGTGTTTGGAACAGGCATTTCTTATTTTTTTTTGTGTGTGTGTGTATGTGTGCTTTTTCCAGTCCCCCTATTTTGAAGTCATAGCCTTGAGGTTCACTGCATAATTTATGGGGCTGGGCACAAAAGTATGTGCATATTAGTCCCAAAAGAGATGCAGTAGAAGGAGGTGCAGAGACAGCCCCTCCTTGAGAAATGTTGTCCCCATACCAGTGCCTGCCCCTTCTCTCTCCAGCTTTGGCCCTGCTCAGTGCCTGGATCGCCAGCGCAGTGCTGGGTGAGCAGAGCTGGAGAGGGAAGCCCATGGTGCTTTCAGGGGAAAGGCCAGGGAACGTGCGAGTGAGCACCCAGCTGGGCTGGCTCTGGGCAACCTGGAGTGAGCCTTTGTGCAGTAAAACTCAGCAAACCGAGTTGTTTGTTCAGGAGGGAGAGGCGAGCGGGTGGGGATGTTCTCCACCCAGCTCCAGTTTTTAATGCACCGCCAAGGCTGCTTTTCCCCTCCGTCATCATTCCTCCTTCTCAGTAAGCCTTGTGTGCTTACAGCATGGCTTTAAGCACTCCCCTCCTCTGGCAGGATCCTCTTAGTATCTGCTGGCAGCTGTTTGAAGCAGGGCTGGTGGATCTGGGCTTCATTTCATGCCTTATTTCACCCCAAATGAACACAGCCTGCTCCGGAGCCTGTTTGCAGGAAGGCAGACAGCCCTGTCTCGTGTGCAAGCCATCTCCTTTTCACCTCTCTGTGGCCTTGGGAGGGATGGTTGTCCCTCATCGATCAAAGCCAGATGTCTGAGCGTTTTTTGCCTCACCAATGCTCCTCCTGCACTTGGAGGGTGGAAGATGAAACGAGAAGAGAAATAAAGGAGGGGGAAAACCAACTCCTCCCCAGCTTGTGTCTGTGCTGGGTTCCCGTGACTGCATCTAGAGGGCAGGGCAGTACTACGCGCTCTGAGCTGGGTCCCTGTGTCATCTGGTCTGTGGCCCCTGCTAGAGCCTAACCAGCCGAGATTTCTTCCGGGGATGGAGCCCGTGTTCGAGAGGGAGAGAAAGCAGCGGCGCTGTGCAAGCCCGTTCCCATGGCTGCAGAGCCAGCTGGTAGCCATGTGGCAATGCTGCAGGTGTCTGAGTGGCTTTTTCCAGGAGGCACGAGCCAGCCCTTGCCTGATCCTGCGCCACAGGGGCAAAGAGGGTTCTGCTGGTGGGTTAAGGGGGGCAAAAGCAGGTATCCACAGCCATCCAGGGTGCCCAGGTGGTGGATGGGGAGTTTGTCTCTCTGCATTTAATTAGCAGCTTTGCAGGTCAGTGGCAAGGCAAAAAGCAGGGCTTGGGTCAAGCAGAGGTCTGTTAAAAGAGACAAGAAGCACTGAAAATTGAGGTGTTTGTTTGTTATTAAGATTTATAATCTCAATTATTTACATCCAGATTCAGGACTTCTGACCTCTAGAAGTCCCTCCCAAAGTGAATTATTCCCTCGTTCAGTGATTTTCTTTTGGTATTTGTCCCTGCACTCAAGGAAATCAAATGGGAGGGCTGCACAAGGAGAAGGCTGAGCCTCATATGTGCTTGTCACCAGTCATCTGCAGTGAGACAAAAATGATTACGGGCTGTCATCGTTCGGCCTGGGTATGGGCTGGCAGTCCTCCAGCCACAGATTTTTTGGCTAGTCTTAGAATTTTTGAGAGCTGGAGAGCATCTAAGCTCTTCTCACTAGGAGCAGGCATGCCTGCTTTATAAATATTCCCTAGCTAGCATCTTTATGCCTTGCAATTTTGTGGGCAAAATGTGTACTTTTGTCATGCATGGGTTTATTTTTTAAAAGCTCCAGCTCCTGGATCCTTATCCCTAGTTCCCTTTCTCTATCCTCTTTTTCCTGCCCTTTTCTCCCTGCTTTTCCTGCTCCCTTTCCCCAGCCTCTTTCCCCTGTTCTGACTGCTGCTGGGGCTCTTGTATCTGGGACTGTCCCTGCCCCAGGTTGGGCTTGTTTTGGTTCTGGATACAGAAATATTTTTTGGACCACTTTACATCTCAATGCACCTTGCCCTGCCATGGGCAGGAAGGGAGGGGTAGAAGCACCAAACAGTCCAGTCTGAGAAACAGGAATAATAATGGGTGCATGGAGGTGCTTCCCAAAGTTCCAATTTTNGTCCAGTCTGAGAAACAGGAATAAGAATAATTCCCAAAGTTCCAATTTGAATTTTGTGGGCAGACCTGGAAAAAACAGACTTCTCATTTCTCCATATTTCAGGTCTAGGCAAGATGGAACCAAAGGATAAGCAGCATGAGGATTTCATAGCTTTCACACTGCTGGGCAAAAAGTGCTCCCTGAAGCAGTTCGGCATTCCGGGTACCCATCAGTGATGACTTGTTGCATGTCAACAAGTTGGGAATTTCTCAACCAGCTTCGCTGACTTCACAGAGAGGTGATGAAACCCCTGCAGGCACTTTTTGCCACTCAATTTGAGCAGAAACAAGCACAGAGTCAGTTAGGAAGAGGAGTTTAACTGAGCCGAAAAGAGGCCTTGACCTGCAAACAGCCCAACCTGTATCGTATTTTATGTTCTGTGAGCAGCCTCTGGGAAGATGGTGGGTTTTTCAAACAAGTGTTTCATCACCCTGCTCATGAAGACAGACATTGCAGATGTCCTTGTCTGAGCCTAAAAAGCTCTCTGTGGGAAATGGGCACTTTGAGGTGTGAATCAGTCATTGTTGACTTAGTCAGAGAAACATTGCAAGAGCCCGTGGAGAGCCCACTGCCTGTGAAGGAGGTGCAGTCTCACATGGAAACCAGCCTGCTTGGCATCTGGTTTTGCCCTGGATAGAGAGCATTTTCCTCTTAACTTCTACATGTCAGAGCAGTTTAGACATAGAGGCCTGAATCTTGGCATGAAGGTTGTCACTTAAGACAGTCCAGTTAAAACATTTGGCTTTGGTGTTCACTCTGGATGTGACAAAGGATGTGTTCATATCTGCACGGGCCTCTGCTGAAGGTTTCTCTGCTTTGGGTGCACTCGTCCCACACCACCCCCAACTTTTGCACATGTGCTAAACTCAGGTCTGCCTTCATGAAAGAAAATTCATGTCTCAGATACCCTGTGAACTAATCGGCTTCGGGGATATTCTTGAGAGATGCTCAGCGGGGTTGGGTGTTCAGTTTTCCTGGCGCAGCCCTCTCCTACTCTGAGCTCATCCCCTCCCTTCCCAAGCCTGATTGAGAAACACCTCCAGAAGAGCTTCCAGAGGTCCATCTCCTTGTGGCTGTCTTCTCCTGTAGCTCTCTCGGTGTGTGTAGGTAGGTGGGGCTGCCAAGGGTCTTTGCAGCTGACAGCTTTTTTTTTGTAAAATGAGGTGTCTGGGGTCACACAGCATTTACAAAAAGCCAGTGTGCTTGCAATGGATAAATTGTGGAGAATCATTCCTTGCATGGCTATGGGTTTGCAGAGCAATTGCTGATCTCGGGGAGAGAAAAGCTTTGTGATTTATCAGTTTTTCTTAAGCTCCGTGGCCATTTTTTTTTAAACTAACACCGTGTTCTTGCTGCCGCTTTGTCTTGGCACGGAGAGCATGAAAGACCTTTTGAGAGCAAACACATGTTTCAGCCATACTCATTTGAGCACACAGAGGTCTCAGCTTGTTCTCCAGACATGTTCTGGGTCATACCCTGGTCTTAACCAGGCTTTGAGGATGTGCATATACATGAAGGATTGTGATCAGGTGTTGGGTCACTTCAGTAATACTATCCAGGGGCAAGCTGGGTGGAAATTCCAGAGGGATCACCTCCTGGACACATTAAATGCTGAAGGCCTGGGCACGGACCCGCGCTGGGCAGAGGTGTTCACTTTCCAGAGGGCAGCCGGCTCAGCCTGGGGTCATGGAGGAAGGGCCACACTGTGGAAGAGTCCAAGGCTTCTGGTCCTGGGCAAAAGTGAGAAAAGCTCCAGAGAGGAGTGAGGTTTCTGCCCAGGGCTGTGCTGGGAACCGAGTGATCCTAACCCTGGCTATGAACACAGACACTCCATCACTAGAGACTGAAGCCCCTGTGTGCTACCATGGTCAGAAGGGGCTTCATCCAGAGGAGTTTTCTGGTTTTTGCCCTCTCCCTGAAGCCTCCCTTCACCCCTTTGTGTTTTCATTTTGAAATGCTGCCCTTCCTCCAGGCTCTAGTTTGCAGTGAGCTGCAGACTCTTCCAGAAGCCCAGAACAAAGGGCGTCCCTTTGGAGTGGAAGGGATCATTAAAATGCCTTTTTTCTCTTCAAGGCCAGTGTTTATATCGAAAGCAGCCACGTGTGAGTACCTATGTGTGTCCATAGGGAGTTGTTCTGTTCCTACAGGCACTTGTTCAAACTTGGTGAGTATAAAAGTGAAGTGCATGAAGAGAAGGGGGGGGATATGGTGTCCATAGTCCTGCAGTGTGGCAAGATACCCTGGTCATCTTCTTAGCACCATCAGCAGGAGGCAACAACTGCTCCAGGAAGATTGGTCTGCCTGTCTCCTTGCTTGTGCAGCTGGAGAGATGAGTTTTTGTGGTTCCACCAGTCCTTTCCTCTATACTGTTTGGCAGATGGAAGAGGCTGAGAGCAGAGGGGCAGTCCACAACATGGGGTCTCTGATGCAGGCCCACAGATCCAGTCCCACCCCTGCTCCTCCCCTGCCTTCTCCAGCAGACTCCCCTTCAGGGCCAAGCTCTCCAGTCACTTGTCCCTCTTTTTGCCCCTGACCAATTTCAGCCCCCTGAACCATATGCCAGCTTCAAGAAATCCCTCAGGAGGAACTGGAAGAAAAAGCCACATCCCAAGGAAGCCACTGGTCAGAAACCTGTGTGTTGCCCCTTCACAGGACCCATCATCATTCAGATAACTGACTGCATCCACCTGAGGAACATCGACAGTGGGCAGGGGCTGTGCATGAACAGCACCGACAGCTTCATCACTGACAGCTTCATCAGTGACATCTTCACTGACACGAGCTGCCTGCCCAGCGATGGCAGCCTGAGTGTCATCCCTACCTCTGCCACAGAGAGGGTTCAGCTCACACCTCAAGGCTGACATCTGGGCTCTGCTCCAGGGGGATTGTCATGGAATGGGGCAGCCCTGCTTTCTGGGACACTGATGAGTGCATCGAAGTGTCGTGGGAGAAAGGGAATTGTGTCCTCATCCACTGCTGGGGTGGCTTCTGCTGGCATCCTACTTGCATCATTGTGTAGCTGATGGTTAAACAGCATGAAGCTGCTGTCAGCTTATGAGTTTGTGAGGAGTCTGCTGAACATTGAGGAGTGTCATCAGGACTTGCTGGTGGGTTTGGAGCCTGAGGCCATCACCATTATGTGCCTGAAGCGCTCCCTGTCAAGGAAGATAGCATGGAGCTAAACTGACAGGGTGGCCATGTCAGTTGGCAGCAGCCCTGAACAGGAAAAGCCAAAAACCTTAACCCCATGTCATGGGCAAATGAGGTGACTTTAGCTGTGGAGTGTAGGACAGCACTGGCACAAAGATGTGAAAGCGATGGCTTTCCTTTGTAGAGTTCCTAGAGGCTGGTGTCAGCGGCAGTAGAGAAACGGGGAGCTGTTTTAGGGATACATTGGAGGGAGTGGGTATGTCCTGGGCAGGACGGGAGCCGTGTGCTTTGCTTTGTTCCAAAGTGATTCTGGGAAAGCAAAGGGCAGTCAGATACAGGTTTCACCAGTGATCGTGCCTGAACTTTTACCATGATCGCAATTGCTGCTGAGCAGAATGCTTGTGTTTTGCTAAGTGTCATCCTTGGAAATAAGACACAGTATCATCTGGTGTCATGTCACTCCATAGTGCCTGTGCACTTGATGCTTGTGGGCTGTTGGAGAGGAGGCAAGGTGTAAAAGTGTAGGAGAGTGCCATGAGGGACAGCTTGCATGGATTCATCAGCCTCATCCTTCCAACACGTGGTGATTCCATGGAGAAGCCTGGCCCAAAAGAGCCACACCTGAGTCTCTAAAAGATCGTGCAGAACCCCCTGTCTGTGATAGGTCTTCCCTCTGTCTGACCTCGCAGGAGGGTGGAAGTGCTCTGGGAATGGTGGCCCACACGTGTGGTGCATTCCTCTAGCTCAGGTGGGGGGAAATGAGGGAAGGGAAGGGAACAAGGTCAGATGCTCCTTAGGAAAGGTACCCAAGTATGAACAGTGCATCCATTCCTGGACCCCTGTGTAATACCCTCACACCTGATATTCACAGAGCCAAACATCTCTCTGAAGAATGTCCTGGAGCTTCCGTATGCCTTCCGTGAGCTTTTCTGCAACAAACTTGTTACTTCATAACTCAAACATGTACGCAATTCCTTTAGAAACTTCTGTCTTTCCTAATGTTAACCATAGCTTCTAACTTTTTCATGGATTTGTTTTTCCGTTCGTCCTTCTCACTGTGTTTCTTCCTCATGGCATTTAAATCTGGTGCCTCTTTCTTTTTCTGGGAGAGTTGCCCTAGAGCTTAACCCCTGCGCAAAGCAGCTCCATGGAAAGCCTTCTGCAGACTTGGAGGCTCAACCTTCTGCTTATCCTATTACCACACCTCACCATCCACTCCTCCCGTATCCTACAAACACTTCTGTAGGCCAGTATTTTGCTCATGGGACTTCTTTCTTTGAACTTCTTTCTTCGACTATATCAGGCCAACACTTTTCCTGTCACAAGGTGATAACCATACCCTTGATATTCTGAGCAGATTTCTTTTGTTGTGCTGCATGCCTGGACTCCAGGAGGTCCAGAATGCCATCATTTCACAGAGCTGAAGGAAACTCCCTGGCTGGGGGGAATTTTGAATGGAGAGCTCCCCCAGTTTTGATTCCTCCACCAAGAGCTGAGCGGCTCTCTGGAGGACTGATGGGCCAGCAGAGGCCAGAATGTGTAGCTGCAGCATTTCAAAGGGACAAATCCCAAGTGGAGCCAGCCTTACCCACACTAGGGGTTTCTCCCTCCTCCACCTGCTACCATGGCAAACCCCTGCAACACACCAGCCCCATACCAAGGACTTGCTCGTCCTTCAGCAGCACCTGCAGCACTACTTGCGTGGTGCTGAGGGTGGTGAAACAGGAAGCCTGCAGCAAGGGATTTGCCACTATCTATATAATGTCTGGGAGGCGCCTGGAAAATATTGTCAGGGCCATGTCTGAATCAGCCTAAAAAACCCCGGCTGGAAGAGGAGGGAGCGCCTGGCCTGGGGGAGGAGAGCAGGAGCTGTTTGGGTCCCTGTCTCCATGGGATCCCCTACACACACGCACTACATGTGCTGGGACCAGGGCTGGGGAATATTTCCAGCTACGTTTCCACCTGCTTCTCCTTCAGATTCATGGAGATATGGGTCTGGGTCATCCCACGGAGGGGATTACCCTTCTCGCTGTCAGCATGGGGCTGCTCCCCCATGCTCTGCTGCTTCTGCCCAGCACTGGCTGGATTTGAGGCTTGGGGCTGCCTGCAGCAGCTCCACAGCTTGATTAAAAAAAAAAAAAAAAACTGAGTTGTGTTGGAATATTTCACACAGGCAAGAGCTGCAAGTATTTCCTGTGTGAGGGAAATAAGTGAGGTTAAAAAAGCATGCTAGTGCTAGATGGCTTATTAAGGGATTGCTCTTGCATATGCTGTCGGCAGTGGATATTTGGGGTGCAAGCTCTTTCCTCTCTTCCTTCCTGAAGGGCAGAGCTGCTCCCAAGCCCTTGGAGGCACACTGAGCCATGCCCTTGTCCATGGATAAGCCACTCTGTGTATCCAAGGGGAAATTTTAATTAGAGGCCTTGTAGATGGATGGCTGTGTGCAGGGAGCCTGGGCTCCCCACAGATTTGAAGCCATATCTATCGTGACTGGTTGATGGCAGGAGGAAGCAGAGGAAGGCTCCCTCCTTGGCACTTCTGAGGAAAAACACCTCCCCAGCTCCTCCGGACCCCACGGGTAGAAGATGTTCTCCTCCTCCCTACCCCTCCTTCCCTGGGGGCTGCCCTCTCCTGTTCTCCTGGCCTGCCCCAGCCAAGGGAGGTGCACAGGGGACTCTTGCACATCATTGGTCTGAGAAGGTCTCCATGCCCTTAAAGAGAAGGTGGATTTTCTGCTGAGCCACCCGAGAAGCCCTTTTATACCTCCTTACTCAGCCAGCTGCCTGCGGCTCGTCTGTCCATCCTGTCCAGCCAGCACGACTGTGATTTTCTCCAGACTTGGGTGAGCCTTTTCGCATATCTCCTAATGACCCAGCTTGCTCTTAGCGGGTGATGGGGAAGCAGATTTACTTACCTGAGTATTAAGGAGATAAACACCAGGTGGGGGTGGCCTGCTGGGAGAAAAAGGGGTGCTAATAACACTTTCTCCATCCTTTGCTTGTTGGAGAGGGTCTGTGCATTGGAAAGGTTCCCTCTGTCTCTTCCAGTGAGCTTTTTTCTTTTTGATTTCATTCCTTCCCCTCCCGTGGCTGGTTCTGCTCTCAGCTCGAGTGGCGAGGGCAAGTGGAGCCTAACGTTGACCTCTCCAAGGCCGTAGGATCCTGGATCCTTGCCTGCGGTGACTCGGCTACGCTCCCTGCTTACGCCCCTTCCTCCAGCTCCCTACCCGGCCCTTGCAGCGCCTTCCTCCCCAAAAACGCCCTCGGACAGGCACCGACATCCAAATTTATGGTGATCTCCCCGCAGAACAGGTGACTGAAAGCCCACGTCGCGGGCAGCGAGCTGCAGCCTGGCGTTGTCCCCTCGGTCCCCCGGCGTGGCTGCGGCCGGAGCGGGAGCGCGTGTGCGGGGCAGGGATGTCGGTAAAAATAGCCAGCGTTCCTCGGCCGCCCCGGGCTCAGCTGCGGCTCCGCCACCTGCGGCCGCCCGAGCTGCGCATCGCTCCGAGCTCCATCCCTGAGTCACGGGGGCTGGCACCGGGGAAAGGCTGCCGTCCCAGGAGACAGCTGCAGCTCCTTCTGCAGCTCCCTGGCCATTTTTAGAAGCACTTTTCCTCCCCCCCCCCTCCTCTCTGAAGTAATGTGATGGGCCTGCACATTTTCCAGGATAAAGTTTCCTTGGCCCTGCAAGCCGTGCCTCCTGCCTCGGGCATGAGCCCCCGTTAACACTTCCCCTCCTGACCGAGCCTCCCAGGTCTGCAGACCGCTGCATTTCGGGGCCTTGTCTGCTCTGCAGAGGACTGGCTTAGGAGATGCAAGCAACAGATATTGCCCCTCTAGAAAAGTAAAATTCTATTTATGTGGAAATCATTTACAGCAAAGCAAAGGTTCTCTTCCATCTCTTCCCTAATATGCTGCGTTGTACTTGTAAAATTTCCACTTAAAGCAAATGCAAGGAATTGGCTGGGGAATTTTTTTTGTGCCTGTATCAACTCAACCACAACTTCCAACCCTGCTCTATGTCACCTGTGCTGAGGTGGCTGCATCAGGCTCCCCTGTCCCACAGAATGAGTGCATACACTGGCAGCAGCATCCTCTGAAGTCCCCCCTTGTCACCTGGGGTCACTGCCAACCCTTTGCAGGCTTTGGGATATTTCTCGTTTATGAAGTGAAATAAGGTTGAATGGCCAAGGGAAGCAGTAAACTGAAAAAAGTTTTTGCCTTTTCTTCCTTTATTGAATAAGATGATTTCCTGGGGGTCAAACAAGAAATATACCAGCAGGAATCATTGTCACACATCTCTCTTTTTCTGGCTCAGCCCCATTTGGTCTTTTCCAGAAGTCCCTTGATGCTGAGGTTTGTGTTGCTATGAGGAGATGTTTGCCTCTTGTCTACAAACTGCAGCCTAGTTCCCTATATGATGAAAAATTGGTGAAGTTGGGAAATAAGAACAGACCGGTTCCTCATTTTATTTTCTAGAGGTGTCTTGCTTTGTTTTTAAACCCAAGAAAGTAACCACCAGCATGAATAGTTATGAACTTTTTTTCTTGGTTTTCATTTCAGGCTCACAACCATCTAAACCAAGATGTCTGAGTAAGTTCCCATTTTCCTGTCTCTAATATATTGTTGGCATTTAAAAACTTTAGTTCAACTGACAACTTTTATGCTTGTTAAGATTCTTCTGCTTGTTTCCAGTTAGGATGCTAACTAACTGCCTTTTTTCCTCTTTCCCCTTTCTCTTCCTTCCTTTCCTTGTCCATCTGCCTTTCCTGAACAGTGAAGAGGTAAGTGTTTTGCTGGGTTTTGTCCTTTAGTGATGCTTATGGCAGCAGTCCTGTCTTCACCGTTCCTCCCTAGGAAAATCAGCTGCTGGGTGTGTGTGTGTGTGTGGGAAGAATGGCTCATGGTTATTTTCTTGCTGACTCCTCCTGGTAAACACGTGAAGGAGAAGAAAATCCCTTTTGAAAGACTTTTTCTGTCTCCTGGCTTGGAGTTAGATGCTTTTTTCCCTCCATTCCTGCTTCCTCAGCCGGCCACGAGATGGTGCTGGGAAGGCAGTGGTCCAGAGCCGCCTCTCCTCCATCATCCATCCACCATCCGGCCCTTGGCCTAGCATCCTCTCCTCCTTCCCCACATCTAGCCCTTCATTTTCTCCCCACTGAGCACTGACAAATCACTTCTCAGAGGCAATCCAAGGAGACCCGGATCCAGGGGAGTGTGAGCAGGGTGGAGGTTGCATTCTTAGCAAGTTTTCCCTGGCTTCTGGCAGAGCCAGGTGGGGCTGGGGGTGTCTGGAGAAATGCAGGGGAAGGTGTGGGAGGATTGTTCGTGGCTTTGTCACTCCACATTTCCTCTTAGCGAGTTGCTCCTTCCTTCATTTCTGCTTGGCATCTCCCCATATGTCTGAAACACCACAAGCTCCAGCTTGTTCTCACTGAGGGAAAAGAGGATGTCAGGGACACGTAGAAATGCCACAAAATGATGCTGATATCCCACACGTTCTTTTACTCCCCATCAAACCCAGACCTCCCAGAAAAGGCTGGCAGGACATGCTTTGATAAGGTAACAGTTTTCAGATGGAGAATAAGCCCTGGACTAACAACCCTCAAGGGATCTGATTATCTGATGGTTAATGGTGTGCTGCACCTCTGAGCTGGGTGCCTTTTCTGTGCAGGGCCCTCCAGCCCTGTCAGGAGGGCCTTGGCGCCATTTGCATATGCAAGACATGTCAGATTTTGTTACATTGCACTCTGCACATCTTTATCCACTTCCTCCTCTATGCAGCACAGACCCATACCCAAGTGCTGCTTTCTACTCCCCGCCCCTCAGCATTTCAGATGTGTTTCCCCTGGGCCAGCCCAACTCAGACTTGCCCAGTCTTCTGGGTGAAATGCTCAGCTGAAATGCAGAAGCTGCGGGTTTTTTATAAATAGGAGTCCTGTTGCTGCTGGTCCAGCATGACAAGTACGGAAGGGCAGCCTGTGGTCGTGTCTGTACTCCAGCTGTGATGAACCCCTGCTTCAGCATCACTTGCGCTGGGTCTTTTCAGCTCCAAGAAATTGCACAGCCTTCATGTTTTCACCTGCCTGGCTGTCCTTGTCACCAGTGTCAGAAGGACACGTGCCCTGGACGGCTCAGAAAGACATCCCACAGCTCCTGAGTGCCCAGGGACATGGGGGTCATTAGCTTGAGCGCAAAGTAAAACACATCTGAGTGAAGAGGAAATTAGAGAAATGGCTAAAAGTCCCAAGAAGCCAAGTTTGAAGCCATATTTTATACAGATATATTCAAGTTCATCACCCTTGTTATCTTTTCCTGAGGGACTTTTTAGGTTTTAGCTGTCTGGGGTTGGCAAAGCTGGGTTCAGCAGGGAGCCTCTTCCTTGAGTGGTGCTGGTTTGGGGACAAACTGTGTGTCAAGCTGTCCGTCCTGGCTGGAGCCATCTCCCTGGCAGGGCTGCAGGTCCTTGGTGGACTCTGGCATTGCACTGGGAAGGGCAATGGAAAGGGGAATGGGCACCTGATAACCTGCTTTTCTCTTGTTTCTTCCACTTACAGAAAAAGAGGAGGGCAGCCACTGCCCGTCGGCAGCACCTGAAGGTATGTGGCACTGCTGTGGCTGTGTGGCGTGTGTCCCGACCTTCCCATGTCCCACCCCAAGCCAGCCAGCTCTCAGCACTCTCCCTGCTAGAAGAGGCCACGATGCACAACGTGGGAGCCTCCCACCCCACTCCTTACTGGTCTCCATCATGTCCCTTGCTTGGCAATGGTGGTATTGATGGGAACTCCCCAAGCTGCCTCTGCATCAGGACTCCCACGCCCCTGACGACCCCCCTACCCTCCTTCCCTGCCTCCACCGTGCACTGACCCTTCCCCTGCTGCCTTCCAGAGTGCTATGCTCCAGCTCGCTGTCACTGAAATAGAAAAAGAAGCAGCTGCTAAAGAAGTGGAAAAGCAAAACTACCTGGCAGAACATTGCCCTCCTCTGTCGCTCCCAGGATCCATGCAGGAACTTCAGGTACAGGCTTCTTTAACCCTTTCAGTGCTAGAGCACCAATATTTGACTCCATCAGTCAGCCTGGTGGATCTAGACCGGCCTTCCCATCTTGACCCTCTTCTCATCTGTGTTGCCCTGGAGCCAGATGGACATGCAGCTGGCTTGAGAGGCAGGTGGGGTCTCTCTGCAAAAAAAAAGTGGTCTGGCTGGCAGGAAAGATGTGTTTTAAACGATGTGTTGAGGCAGCATTTGCGTGAAGCCAGTAGCACGGAGATTAGGAGCTGGCTGACAAGCTGCCCTTCGCCTCAATCCCATCTAGTCTTCTGGACTGAGGGCTTTCAGAGCCAGAGCGGTCAGGAGAGAGGAATTGTGTGTGTGGGCCCTAGCAGCCAACATCCCTCTCTGCTTTCTTTCCAGGAGCTGTGCAAAAAGCTTCATGCCAAGATAGAGTCAGTGGATGAGGAGAGGTATGACACAGAGGTGAAGCTACAGAAGACTAACAAGGAGGTGAGTTTCCCCTGGAGCCATCCTTCAGGGCAGTCTGCAGCCCATTCCTCATGCCTCCCTGCACTGCTTGGGTCCACCTCATGAAACCTATGCCCCGCTCTCTCTCCACCCCCCTCATTTCATCCCCCACAGCTGGAAGACTTGAGCCAGAAACTCTTTGACCTGCGTGGCAAGTTCAAGCGGCCGCCTCTGCGCAGGGTGCGCATGTCCGCTGACGCGATGCTGCGGGCCCTGCTGGGCTCCAAGCACAAGGTCTGCATGGACCTCCGAGCCAACCTGAAGCAAGTGAAGAAGGAGGACACTGAGAAGGTATCCTTCTCTCTTCCCTTTTTCCCTAACAGGAGTTGCCCCCCACCCTTCAGGGCTCACACGTCCCTGTATGATAGACGGGGTTGAGAACGACTCTTTTTCTTCTTCCTGCTCAATATTTCCTCCTCTGGTACCTGTGATGTTGAAACAGGAGGGTGCAGTTCAAAAATATGTATAGCATGGGTAGAACTGTGTTCCCCTAGCTGACATGGGGGTTTCCATGGGTGGACTGGTGTGGGGCCCAGGCCAGGTGAGTACTTACTCTGGGGGGCACCATTCACACCAACGCAACCATCCCTCCCACAGGAGAAGGATCTCCGCGATGTCGGTGACTGGAGGAAGAACATTGAGGAGAAGTCTGGCATGGAGGGCAGAAAGAAGATGTTCGAGGCTGGCGAGTCCTAAGCACCTGTGTCTCCACACCTGTCCTCCTCTCCCCGCTGTCCCTGCTGCCCTTCTGGGCTCAGGGGTGCTGACTGGGTGCCATTTCTCTCTAGTTTTGCGAAGAGCTGCATCGTGGCAGCAGTGATGTAAATAAAGCTTTGGTGGGAGAGGTGGGTGTTGCCTGCCTGGGTGGCCAGACCCCGACTCACGCCATGGTGCCAGCAAGGAATGCCTCACTGTGGCAGTCCTGGTGGGGACGGGGGGGCTTTGGCAGGGGCTGTGCTGAGGAGACAAGGGATCTCTCTCCTCTTGGTCCCTCTCCAAAGCTGCGGATGCTCATGCCCTTCCCCAGGGGTGAAGAGAAAAAGAGAGAACAGTCCAAGCCCCAGGAGTTGTTGCAGAACCTCATTGCATGACATCATGACATCATCAGCAGGAAGAGCTGAGAAGGGGGGAGAGGGGTGGCATCTGCAGGGCAGAAGCAGATCCTTTGGCTCCAGCGGGATTTGAGAGGTGCGAAGTCAGGACAACCTTGGCAGCACCTGCAGCAGCACCCTGGGACTGGTACAGCGTAGGGTGCTGTGGTTTAGAGATGATGGCTGTCACCAGAGTGGCATGGGCAGCTGGCAGGGCAGTGGGTCACTCCTCTCCTTGCCATGGTGGGGATGTCCATGCTGCCCACTTTTCTTTTGGGTTAGCCCAGCACTTCCAAATTTCTAGCTGCTGACAAGTAAAATCTTAAATCAGTCTCAATGGTTTTTAAAACAAACCAAACCCCCAAATTCACTTTCCTTCTGCCCTCTCCCATCCCCCCAAACCCTCAGCCCACGAAGTTTCCGGCACAGCTCACTTCTGCTGAGCACAGGAAAAGTGAAACAGTGGCAGCAGCCTGGTGCTGGAGCTGTCCGTGGGGCCGCCGTGCCAGCCAGGGGAGAAGATGTCAGACTCGGAGGGGTGCCAGGAGGGTGCAGAAGGAGTGAGCCAAATGGGAGATGAATCCCCTGGGGAGAACGAGAGGTGAGGCTTGGGGACACCACAGCTGCCTTCCAGTCCCGGGATACCGGGAGGCTGGGTGGGAAAGGGGGATATGCAGCCAGAACAATGATGACCTATGAGGCTGGAATGGGTCAGATGTTCTGTCAGGCTTTTGACAAGCTTCTCCAGCTAGAAGGAGACTTAGAGTTCCCAAAGGTCTCACCCCCTTTGAATTTCAAAGCCCTTGGAAGGGGGCTGGTCAAGTGAGGAACCCCAGCTTCAGAAGCAGGCAAGCTCAAGTGAGAGGTCTGGTGACCTGGAGCTGCTCTGCGCCCGAAATCAGCCCCATCTCTGAGACCTCTCTAATGTGGAGATCAGCTGCCTCCTCTCCTTGCTGGGCACATCTGATTTCTTGCTGCATCCCCTACGTCTCCAGTTGAATTAACCTGGCAATGTTTCAGGCTGGCTGCTGTAAAGTTATACATCTCCCTGTGCCTCTGCTCGGCTTTATTGCTTTATTAGCAGAGACTGTAAAATCTGGGGTCTCTTCACTCGAATACAGACAGCTTTCCATGGGGGCTAAAAGAAGACAGATCAGTAGTGGAGACCACATCTGTCTGTGGTGGAGGCAGACAGATAAGCTTGGCCAAAGTGCATCACCCAGAAGTATTCAGATTTGGACTGGATTCAGGCTGAGCATCCAGGGAGCTTAGGAGGTTGCCTGATTTTTCACCTCCAGCTTCAAAGCTTGCATTAGCATTTCTCCCGAAGGCTTCTGAGAGCCAGCACAGCTAATGTTGACAGGAAAAAAACCCCCTTGAGTGACAATGAGAGGAGAAAGGTGTGTCATCTCCTGTCATCAGTGGTTGCAGTAAGTGCTTCGGCTGACACCTGACAGCAATTAGCCTTGGCTGAAGATTTGACTGGAAGCTTCAAAAGGTGCTGGAAGGCTCTGTGCATGACTCGCTGCTGAAACAAAGGGGAAGCCTTGGCTGCTGGGGGAGCACAGGGGTTTCCTCAGCACCGGGATCGATGTGATTCCCAGCATTGTCCCTGCCTGGCTGTGCCTCTGCCGCAGGCTCAGCTCACCTTGCAGCAGCAAGGAGCAGGTGCTGTGCATGGCCCAAGGCAAGCAAACCCTCCTGCTCCCCTCTTGCTGCAGTAAGTGCAGGTACTTTGGTGCACGCAGGGCCACCGGTGGGGTATGCTGGTGGGGCTGGGTCAGCTTGTTCCCTTTTCTGTTTCCTGCTGGAGTTTCAGCTAAATAAAAGGCTGTCTGGAGGAGTCTGTTCTGTAGCACTCAGACCCTTACAGCCTTGTTTAAAAAGAGTGTGAACACCGACAGCAGGGTGGCACATCCCTTCCTCTCTAGCTGAGTTTTAGAATCTTAATGAAATATGAAACTTGATGGCAAAAATAGCGAGCAGAAATGAGTTCCTCTTTGTTTTAAAAATATGATGAATTACTTTCCCTTACCATTTGTAAAATAGTTTCATGTGCAGATCTAAATTTCTCTTGCTTTTCCTTGTGCTGTTTAAACACTTGCTAGACTCTGGTGATTTCCACTCCCAAAATGGAGGAAGGAAGTGTTTACTTGCTGTTTGGGTCTACCTTTTCTCACCCTGTGGCTAGCTCATCTCCCTGATCCCCTCTCCTTGATGAAAAAGCTCTTTTCAAGCTGACCTGCGTATGGATGGAGTCAGAACAATGCTCTTAAGGCAACCTCAAGCATGATGGATGTCACAGCAACGAATCTTGCAATGGAGCTGCCAGGAAAGTAAATCCCAAGGCTCCTGGGTGTAATGCACAGTGGGAGATGTCAGGAGAAAAATATCGATGCTGTGTTTCCTTAAACAATGAACCTTGTCTATTTCACTGGGCCTGGTGTATATAGAAGAGGAGCTTGCATTAGAAAATGTCCCAGAAATCTTAATCTGAACTTAGCCTACTCTGTTTCTGCATACAAACTGGGACATTCTGGCAAAGTCCTGCTGATGCTGGTGTAACACTGCTTAAACCAGACGGGTGTTATGTGCTCTTCCATGAACTGGAATTGCTATATGGGGAACTGCTGTGGTGTGAGCATTCCCAAATAAGTGAGAAGCTGGGGGGAGCTCTGGAGAGGTGGCTGCTTGGGCTGTCCTGCCTTTATGGGGGGAGGTAGGGAGCCCAGTATATAAAGGGTCTGTTACTCAGAGCTCTTTCCATAAAGCTCTGGAGGCTTCAGGTAACCCCTGCCCTTAGTTCCTACACCCATGGCTGTGCGCATGCCGTTGGCTGAGCTCTGCAGGATATCTGCACCTGGGAGGCAGATTAGCTTTTCCCAAATTTCCCTGTCTCCATCCTCCTGGGGCTTCCCTCCCCATGAGCTGCAGGGCAGGGAGCCCTCAGCAGCCCATGTATGGTCACTGCCTGGGGAGAGGCTCTGCTGTGCCAGTGAGCCCCAGGCTTTTCCTTGCCACGTCCGTCCCCAGCTGTCTTGAATTCTCCAGATCCTTGGAGGAGTCTCAAGGGTCTTTGCTGAAATGACTGCTGTTGCTAAGTATACCCATGGTTGGAAGGAGGTTGTTTGGGAAAAATGATACTTGGAGAGTTTTTGGACCCCTCAGTACACCAGATTCCTTGGGGGTAGAATGGAGGGATGGCTGATCCCTGCTCAGGAGTAACTGGTCACAGTTTGACCCAGCTGGGCTCATTAAAGTGGAAAAATAGTAGGGAAATTAACAGGGGAGGACCAGATGGATTATTTAATGAAGCTGGATTATACTTATGGTTTCCAAATTGGATATAGGTGCTCTGGCAGCGGCATTAGGGATAAAGAACTGTCTCTAATTATAGGAGGTATCAGGTGCCTTCACTGTCCTTTTCTCCTTGGGGAAAAAAATAAATTAAGCCAGGCTTGCCTCGCCTTGCCTCCAAGCTTATTTTGCTATGTAAAGCTATGGGTTTGGAGGAGTGTGTGTCGAAGCAAGAGATTGCCCAGCAGCCTTCATTTGAATTGCACTTTTCTTTTTAAAACACAGAAGACTCTCTGCTGGCTGGAAGGCTGGCTTTTTTAAAACTCTTGGTGTGAAGTCTGGCTCTGAAGCTTGTGGGAATCCCTTGCCCCTGGATTTTGTAAGGTGAACTTACTTCAGAGGGTTTAGGGCTTTTCCCCAAATCTGAAAACCTTGCGATAACTGGAAGGGCTGGCTGTGCAGCAGGGAAGTGCTTAACCTTGGTGTGCCCTGGGGATCCTGGGCCCCTCTGCTCTGACCCTCACTGACCTTGCTAATCCAGCCCTGACTGATGCTCTGCCTGCATCCCCCTTTGCATTCATCACCGCTGTGACCCTCATGCCCAACTGTGGGGTCTGCCTGGGGGCTGAGCTGACTCCTTGCTGCCCTGGTGCTCTCCCCAGAGCTGGGCTCGCTCCCAGCTAGGCACTCATCCAGCCTGGCTGCTGCCTCTGTCGGGACGCTGACTCACATCTGGACAGACCACCTGGCCAGGAGGTGCTCCGAGACCTCGTCAGTGCCGTGTTTTTGTTGGGAACAGCTTTTTCTTTGACGGGGATGGCAGTCCTGGCCCAAATAAAGTTGTTGCTCAGGCTCCAGGAGGCATTGGTATGACAACCAGGCTTCTGAGAGCGTAATCCTCCCCAGGCAGCCCTCCTGGCACAGTCCAGCTTTGCAAACCTGCCTGGGAGGGATGGTGCCTGCTCTCCTGGAACAGGTGAGGGAGGGCTCTGCTCCCCCAGCTTGCACAGCAGCTTGGACCTCCTGTAGCTGCAGTTCCTGCTCCCCTAATATGAGTCCAATAAACTCCTCATCAGGCTGAGTCTTTGGGGATTACTGAGGAGGTGCTTTGGCACCCGTTGAAGTCAAATGCACAGGGAGTGGATCTTCATGGTGTGGTTCTGTTCTACAGCCTTTCCTGAGGAGAAGCCTTGGGGATGGACATCAGTGAAAGGAAGACACAGGGGTGTATGATAGGGGCTCAGGCCTCTTTACCCAGGTGGTGTTCTGGATCATGGCCATCTGGTATGGGTCAGAAAATATGTCCTAGGAGGTGCTGCACATTCTGGGAAAGCAGCTGTCCTGCATGACAAGAATTTGGTATGACCAGTACTAGAGGAGCACCCAGGGTGCCCAGCCAAGGTCAGGGTGTCACCTGTGGCTATGCCCATGGCCTCCTGCCTCAGGGAAAGAGGGCAGGTTATCTCTACTGCAAGGCCAGACAGCTGAGGTTGAGATGTTTAGGAAGGGGAAGGGATGCCCTGACTGTAGTACTTGCCCACTGTGGGTTTGGTACCCAGAAGAGGTGGTTTCCTACTGGACCTGTGTGACATCTGCCAGGCCTTGGCAGCTTTCTTAGGTAACCCAAGGCATCCCTCGCTCAACACCTATGTTTAGGCGCCTGCATTGCTCCCTGATGTCCCAGTATCATCTAGGAAGCACAGGCCACCAGTGAGATTCGAGGCCGGGTGTCTCACAGTCCTCAGCCTGTCCACATGTTCCACAAAGGCTCAGTCATGAGTGGGTTAACCAGCCCCACTTGGAGCCCATGTACGTTTTCCTTGCCAGCGTATCCGTCCTAACACACACCAGATGCGCGAGGCAGCCGTTGAAGTGTCTTAATCCCAGGTTTCGGCACTCAGAGTTGTCTTTCTCACGGGCAGGTCTCCAGTGGCTTTCTGGGGGCTCCACTCCTGCAGCCCCCATCCTATGCAGGAGAACTTGCAGCAAGGCAGGACAGAATATCTTCTGTCGTTTGCTACTTTAAACAAGTCCCTCCTGGGATGGGCTGCTGGGGCTGGCAGCAGAGCTCCATCTTCAGTCATACGGGGGAGTGTCAAAGCTGGGAACTACTTGGGTTCAGCCTGTCTCACATGAGCAGTGGCGGCTCCCAGCAGCCTGGTGCATCTGGTAAGTGTCCAAGAAAATACATAGATAAAGAGGAAGATACATGAGCAAGCCCAGCTGGATTTATTAATGAATGAAAATGGCAGTCAGTGGGCTTCTATTGGCTTAATTGGTGACTTGCATCCAGTGGTCTGAAAACTTGGGGCAATCTGCGAGAAACTGACCTGAGAGGTGCAAGACTCGGATTAGCTGGAGCTCAGTTTATTTGGATTTCTCTTGCTGTTGCACAGACATGTAGGCCCAAATGCTTTTGCCAGTGCACGTCAGCACCATCCTTCTGCCTGCCATAAAGAAAGCTCTGCCAGTTTGCATCAGTTGGAGGTCTTTGGTTCTTTTGCTTAGGCGCTCATTTTGAACACAGATTTTTTTGTTAGGGATTCATTCTGCATTACGGAGGAAGCCTCTCTCCCAGCTCTAGGTATCTGTTGCTTGCTGCAGCTGAGTAGACAGTTTGTGCAGTGCCTTTTATCAAGTCCTTGCCAGATAGCTTGGAAAATATGATCCCTTCTTCTGTGCTTGTGCATGCTTGTGCTTTTCTGCTGCAGAAGCAGTTTCCTTTCCAGTGCAAGCTTGCTTTGGAGCCATTAGCATTGACAAACTCTGAACTATTGACAGACCCCAAACAATCACAGCTGCCAGCTATTTAGGAGGGGCAGAGTTCTCTCCCAATAAAATTGATGACAACAATAATTTTCTCTTGAAATAAGTGCCTCCTTGCAGTTGTCATGCAGCTCCCATAGCAGGAGCTGACAGCATTGTGCCCAAGCTGAGCTGTCTTGAAGGGCAGACCACTGTCATACACAGGCTGTGCACCCCTGCTCTGGTGGGACTCCTTCCTGGGGGTGGCATTTGTCTCTTCTGCTGCTTCTCCATTCCAGTTGCCATCTTCCTGCATACAGCATTAGCTGGTCTTTGTGCAAAAAGGCTCCTCTTACCTTTTCTTTGGGCCTCACTTTGGAGCATTAATGACTATCTTCCTGCTTGACGGAGCCATGTGTCTTCAAGCTTTTTGGATACACGATGATACTTTTGCGAGCCCTTTCAAAACAGCTCCTGTCTTCTGCCCAGTTTAGTGAGGGAAGCATGGATGGATATGGGCAAGCTGATACTAGATGCCTTTCCCCGGGACAAGGAGCAACTTGAAGTGAGGGATGCAGGAACTGTCAAATGGTGCTTGGGAGTTCCTTCTTTTCCGTTTAGTCTCCCCTGACCCCAGCTGGAGTGACAGCCCGGCAGTGTAAAGCGGAGATTAATGGTTGCTAAAATTGCTTGTGTTGCACAACGCAGTGCTGCATCAGAGCCTGGAGCCAGCTGCAGATGAGCTAATAAGTTTATATTGGGCAGAAGCTGTATTTTACTTCTTGAAAGCTGTGTGGTCAGCTGAGCAGCACGGCTCGACACAGGGCTGCGCTCGTGCAGTGGAACTCACCTACACGTCCATCCACGAAATGTGCTGCCTGGCTTTGGGCGGTGCTTAAACACGTCACACAGATGCCACCTGGTGAAGGAAGGTGGTGCCTCTCTTACTGGTCATGCACCTTCTTATACGCAGCATGGGAGATGTCCAAAGGTGTCTTCAGCTGCCCAGTGTCCATCTAATCCACCTAGTCGCAGCAAAGACCACTCAATTTATTTCAAACAGACATTCAAAATTCAAATTCATTCAGCAGCTTTCCAAACCTTGGCGAGCAGAGACTCGTGACAAAGCAATGTGATGCTATAAAAAGGCCTCTCTCAGACTTTTCCTACAGTGTCTGCTGGGGGAAGACAACCTCTTGGCAGCAGCTGCCTTTATCTTATCCATCCTGGCTGGAATCCTTTGTCCTGCTTCTTGGCCTTGCGGTAGACAAGCACCCCTAAGAGCTGGAGCCTGTCTCCTTGGGGCCAATAGTTCTCCTCTTGTCCTGTAATGACCCTCCTGTGTGGGATGGGAGTGTCTTATCTGCGGCCATTGTTTTGTCTTCCTGTCTCTTCCCCAATGGCTTTGTTGACTTAACGCAATATATAGATAGCAGTGCACAGTATCAGTAATGATGCTGGCTCGACATGCTGGACCAGCTGTGCTCCTCCAGGGCTTGGCTGAGTCACTTGGCCTTGGCCCTGGTCTGGGAAACCCGGATGGTGGCTCACCGCAGTGGCTCAGGTGGTCTCTTGCTGTTTGCACGGCCCTTAGTGCAACAGGGGCTCAGATCTCCTTTAACTATGTGGGCTGCCCTGTTAATGCTTCTCTCCTTCCCCTGTTTTTTAAATCCATCCTTTGCCCTTGTGTGTATCACCCCTGGAGCAAAAGCATCTTCTCTTACAAGGCTTGTAAGCTTGCAGCTTCCCCTCTCACTGATAAATGAAGCAAAATCCTGGGATTTTAGGTTTATGGATGCACTCCTTCAGTTCCCCAGGGAGTGTCCCTTTTCCATTCTGTGTGAGGGTGAGAGGCAGTGATGGGGTAGAGGAAGAAGGATGCTCCTTCTAGATCTGGCTTCTGATTCCCTCTCATTTCTGCCTCTTTGGATATCACAGAAAGAAAGTCAGCATTGATCCCATGCCAAATACTTCAGACTTAGCATGACACAGTGTTTGTTGGCTGTTTAGACCCACAATTATACATGTTTTTCATGGTGCTCCTCTGAGCGCGTGGGCCTGGCAACAGCCCTGAGCCAAGACAGCTCCCGCCTACAGCACGCCCTCCCTGAACACCCATGGGGTCGTGCATTGGCTTGGGAATATCCTCTCCTGACTCATGGCCAGGACGGAGGAAGGCTCACTGGGGAGCATCACTGGGACTGGACTCCTTGCCCTGCGCCCTGAGCTCATTGCAGAGGTGAGGGCCCTGCCCTCCTGGCAGCACGCTGTGGTGCTTGTAAAGAGCTGTTCTGGTGGGAAGGAGACAATGTGCTGCTTTTGGCCGCTAGTCCTGCTGTTTCCTCGGGATTATCTCTTGATTGCCTGTCTTGGTCTCTGTATTTGGCTGGCCGAAAGTGAGTCCTGGCAGAGTAAGCTGGACTGAGTTAAGTGGGAATTAGGGGTGAAGGTGAGGTGGGCAAACCCTACCCCTCAGGCCAATGTGTAAACCACACCATCAATGCAGATGATGTACCAATGGTGTGCCCTTTTCCCTGAACTGGGGCTCCCGGGGGGCTGGGCAAATGCTGGTGCCTGCCAGGCTGGTTTCAAAGTGGTGGATGCATGTGCCTGGTGAAGAGAGGCTGGTGGGATGTTGGGATAGGGAGAGAGGTTTGGGATGGCAGAGGGAAAGATGCAAACCAGAGATGCCCTCCCCACTGTCCTAGGGGCTGCCGGTGGAGGCACAGGGTCTCCAGCTGAGATAGGGCTCTTAGTCCTTGCTGAAGATGTGAGGCTGAGATAGAGCTCTTAGTCCTTGCTGAAGATGTGAGGCTGTCCCTGTGGGAACATCTTCTCGGGTGGGATCCCACCACTGACATGCAGGCATGGACCCCTGGAAACCATGCTGGCAGATGGTGGCACTTGTAAAGGACTGGCCCTCGCAGTGACTGTGCTTTGAGGCTGACAGTGGTTTACATCCCAGCAGTATTGGAGAGAAATGCTCGAGCTGTATTTCCTCACTAGCAGGACTAGGGTATTTTTGTTTCTTTTATTTTTTTCCCCCTGACCATGTGTGAGCCTTCAACTGATTTTGCAACTAGTGCTACATAGCAGAATGATTGTGTAATTAACGGGAACTGGTGCAGCCCTATCTCTCTGGGACTCCAGCCCTCCTTCCCACAGTGATGGAGGCAGACTCGCTCTCTCTCACAGCATCTCACCTTCTCTGCTTTCCCTGCTGCTGGGAAGAAGCCTTCCCCTTTGGGAAACTCCAGTGCCCCACAGTGTGCTCCTGGGTGCTCCAGGCACCCCAGTTCCTGTAGTGGGGTGCAGTTTTGTTGCAGAGATTTATGGTGGTTCTTTTAGCTTAAACTGTGCCAAAAAATAACAGATGAATTAATTCTTTGTTTTTCTTCCTGTGTCCACTGTACTCCTACCCGCTTCCTGGTGGGACCAGGGGGTTTGTTTCTGTGAAAGGATCCGAGCAGCTGTGGGACTGATGCTGACCTTACTGTTCCTGGGTACATGGTATGACTCACACTGATGCACGTGGCAGTGAGGGGCAGGGGAGGAGAGGGGGCCCAAGATGCCTCTGCACTCTAAGGCAGTGATGTGGGATTTCTCCCGCACTGCTGTTTCTCTGCGGGCATATCCTTTGTGCTTTTGAATTGTGGGTTTAAATCCTCCCTTCCCCACAGAGATGGGGATAGTGACTCTGTCCATGGATCACTTAGTGCACAGTTCCCTCCCTTCTGGCAAGCTGTGGGTCCTGCTCTGCTCTCCTCTCCCTGTGGTCCTGCAAGACCCTGCTGATGCGGGAGGAAGGACGAGTTTTCTTGTCATATTTAGTATCTTTCTCAAAGATGAAAGCTAGGGAGAAGGGCAGCCTTCCCCAGAGGTCGAGTGACCCAGCCACCCTGAAAGATTTTTCCAGGCAGAGTTCAGTACCAGGAATTTCTCTCCCTGGGAGCAGCACAGAGCTCAGCCTGCTGCCTGCTGCAGTTAAGGGACCCCCTTCCTCACTGCCTCACTTCTGGTGTTTCCAAATTATCTTAGCACCTTAGACCAGAAAGCGCTAATGTCGTGACCTCTCTCCAGTCCTGCACTTTATCATCCAAGCATGGTTCCTGTCAGCCCTGTCCATTGAAAGCCCCATCTCTGAGAGGCAGTCAGTCCTGGAACTGGGGTGGAAGTCTGCCAAGTGCTTTCAAGACAAGGAGCTCCCGCTGGCATCCTCCGGGAGTCAAACCCAGTGGGGAGCCAAGGCTGTCTTGCTGGAGGAATTAACAGCTTTTCCCTCTGCCCATTTACACAGAGATGCTCGCCTCCAATAGGTAGCAGCGTCCCGTTGCCTCCAGTAGGCTCCTGCCCTCTCCTAGTGACAGTGGCTGCATTCCTCCTCGCCCCTCCTCAGCTCCCTGTGGATTGTCTTGCATCTCTGCCTGAATGAAGAGTGCTTGCAGTGATTTCATCCAACCCCCAGTTGCTGCTGGCCCATGGCTGTGAGCTACATCTCTGCCTGCCAGGGCTCCTTCAAGTTGCATCCTTGCCTGGCTCGGACCATGGGAGTCAGTGGCAGGTTTGGGCTGCTTCTCTCCCAGAAGAAAACCCTGTAGGTGCACACTTCATTGAAACTCTGGCCAACTGTGGTGCAGTCAATAGGAATGTTCACATGCTTAAACCTAATTACTCCTGCAGGGCTGGGACAAGCTGTTTTTTAGCAACAGAGATCTTTTGTGGTGGATCTCTTGCATCTTCTCACTGAATTTAGGAAGAAAAATATGCAGTGTGATATCATCTGAGCAGCCCACAGAGTGAGGGCAGCATTAATGTCTGTGCTTTGTGGTTTTTGTTGTTCATAATTACTTAGGCGATGCTTAGTAAATACCTGCAGGGAAAAAAACCAAGCTGTTTTGAAATGAAGAGACAGTGGAAAGGAGGGCAGGCACTTCCTTTTCTTTGACATTTCTTGGTGTATTTCACGGGCAACTTCCCCATTTCAGCTTACCAGGCATCACAAAACATTTCTGCAGAAGTGATTGAAAGGAAACGTGTAAATGAGATGAGGGGGACTGAAAGCAGAAGAAAGGTGAGGGTCTCAGCAGAGTGATTCCATCATAACTGCTCCCATTCTGGAGACAGCCAGAGGAACATTCCCACTTACCTTGGGGAACACGGGCAGGCCATGCCATGCCACGAGCACCATAATGTGCAGGTATAAGGCAGGGCTGGAACTTGCTAGGTACAAGTCCAGGCACCTGTTGGTTTGGCATAGTAGAGGATCTCTTTTCACCCAAAAAGCACACGTGGACCAGGAGATGCAGCTTAGGGAAAAAGACTCCTTTGTTTTTTCTTCCCAAGACTATTCCCGTGAGGAGGTAGCATGAAGAACAACCATCTGAATGCATGGCAGATGGGCATTTTGTTTTAGCAGGTGGCAATCTTAGTCCTTCATCAAACACTCATGCACTTCTTTAATCTCCTGAAATATCAGTGTTTCATGGAGGCAAGCCAGATTTAGCCAGATTTTTTGCCTCTTGCCCAATTTGATGGCTGGGAAAACTGAGGCACGGGCGACTTGGTGACTCGGGCAGGTGAGGGGTGAATGTCTAAGAGCAGAAGCAGGTTGTAGGCTGCTTGCTTGCCTGAGGCTGCAGCTCTGTGGCTTCCCCCAAAATCCAGCTGCTATCTCCATCCCAGGAGAACATTTTTCTCTGGTGTGGCATTTCCCAGTGCAAAGCCCCTTTCGTATTAATCTCACTCTTGTGGGGACTGTTTGGAGGCGAGACCTTCACGCAAGACTTCTGCTGAGAATGGCGCGGGGGTGATTTACAGCCCGTCGAGCGCAAGTTGCCAACCTGGATTTCTGCTCCCTAGTTGCTTTGTGTAATCAGAAAAACTGTGGTAAAGGTGGGGGGGAAAAAAAAAAGGAAAAAAAAAGAAAAAAGGGCGGCGGGGAAAGAGGAGGGGGCTGGTGAAGATGAAGGAGGGAGAGAAGAGTTAAAGCCAGGAGAGAATCCCCCTCGCAGGGGAGAGGGGAGAGCCGGGCTTTGTGCTGCGGGGCCCGCCGGCGGCTGCGCTCCCACAGATCCTCCCGTGACACTTCCACGAGGCGGAGAGGGAGGAGGAGGAGGAGGTAGAGGTGGAGGAGGCAAGCCGGGGGTGTGGAGCAGGGGGGGCTAGCAGAAACAAAAGGAAACCAGCTGCAGAACTTCCTGAAGGCGGAGAGGGGGCCGCGGGAGCGCGCAGTGCCGGGCGGCTGCCTGCGGCGCTGGGGAGGGGGCGGCAGCGGGACCCTGCCCGCCGCGGCTCGGCCACCATGACCAGCGCGATCCTCCGGCGGAACTCCAGCAAGCAGGGCCTGCAGAACCTCATCAGGTGAGCGCCCACCTGCCCGCGGGGATCCGCTCCCGGCTGCGGCTGGATGTGCCCGGGGGGGGACGTTTCCGCGGGGGAAAGGGAGCGGGTTTCAGACCGACCGTCTTCGTGTCCCTTTAAATCGGCTGGATTTCGTCCTTACCCTGGTTTTCCAGCAGACCCGATGCGTTGGAAGGGAGGATAATAGATAACCCTCCCTCTCCTCCCCAAAAGCTGTATGAGAAAAGCAGATTTGAACTTACTGATGGCTTTTCCAGGAGCTCCCAACTGAAATAACTGAGCACAACTGTACTGTGACACTCACCTGAGCCGCTGGTTTCCCCTCTCCCTGCAAGGGATGTCTCAGTACGTGGCTTTTTGTGTCTCCTGAGTGCTGAACGCTTCTGCCTAGAAAAAGGATTTTTCTTTTTTCCCCGCAGGAGCTGTACGTTGTGCACGCTGTGATGCGCGTTTTTAATTCAGAGATCAGTAAAGGGCCGGATCCTCCCAGGGCTGCAAGCTGACACTGCTCTTTTTTCGATTTAATTGATCACAATAGTGCTTTGAACCTTTCTCTCGCAGTATAATTGCCAGGGCAGAGAGGTGGATGGCTCAGTTTGGCTTATTCCCGTTTGTCAGCCGGCGCTGAGCCGGGGAGGACGGCTACATTGTCTGCTGGCTTTGGGATTCCCTGCCATGCGGTCACTGTGCTCTTCCCTGGGGGCTGGAATTGCTGCTTCCCTCCATGGGTCTCTGGGATCCATCCCTGGATCGTGGTGGGGTGCCATGCTGATGGCTCTGACTGGGCTGAGGAGAGGCACTTCTCACCTCTTCATATTTAATTGAGCAGCCGGATGGGTGAGAGGTGGAATTAGGGAGTGCTGAACTCACATTCTGCATCTTGAGTGCCTCTTGGCTCCCTTGTGCTCGCTCTGTCTGCTGGTCTCCAGCTGAGACGTGGAGGATGTCACGGTGGGGTTTATTTCACCAGGCATTTTCCAGTCAATTTGGGATCTCCTGGGCTGGTAATGCAGCCTCTAAATCACATCTCTCAAGTAAGTTTCTTGCCTTGGAAGGGAATTGGGCGCCTGCAGCCCGTCCAGTCCTTGCCACTTTCTCCCCTTCTGGACCCAGTGAAGTTGGCAGAAAAGCTCCCACTGGTTGCACAGGCCCCTGGGGTGGCAAATGGGCAGGAGAAAGCGACTCCTTTCTGTTCGTCTTTTGTTCGGCCTGTTGGACCCGTTCCCTGGTCTCAGCCCAGGGGGACTGGGATCTCAGTTACACATCCCTGTTTCAGAACAGGGCTTTGTCAGGGGCTCGCAAGGGATGGGGAAGCCTCTGTGGGCGTGCAGAAGGCAGGGACGAGCTCAGATTTGGGGCCAGCTGGTACTGAAGAGGGCCAGGCAAATGAACTGGGGTGGGAATCGCCTGCTTACAGCTGGGTGGCAATTTATTTTGCAGGGTGACAGATGGGGTGGAGCAGGGGGGAGCACACGTGCTTCACACACAGAAAAGGGGTGTCCAAAGAACTGTCCTCAGCACAGCCTAAACCAGGGGTGTTTTCCTGTCCTGAATGACAGCTCCAAGTTCCTCCTGCGTGGATAAGGGACTTTTGATGTCCCAGAGACTCAGGGACTTTTTTACAAGGTGACGTTTTTCCTGAGTGGGGTTATTACACTTAACCTACTTGAGGTTTAGCTTTGTGGCTGTGTTTTCCAGTCCTTAGAGATGAGGAATGGAGTGGGGTTTCCACGGTTTACACACAAAAAGCCTCACTCGTGCTCACAGGATTCAACAGTAGAACAGGCAAGATCTGCTCCATACATACCATAGCCTATTTTGCAGTTGTATTTTTCTCCTGGAGACCCTGAGACTGGCCGTGGGGCTGGCTCTGCAAGCCCTGCCACTTTGGCTGCAGGCAGGAGCTTCTTTACTGAATGGCTTGAGGCTCCTGGCTTGAAGATATGTTGCTGTCAGGATTGCTATGCTCTGCTTTTATCTCTCCCAAGGTGACTGCAACAGGGTGGTTACGCTGTGTAGGTCGTGGGCTCTTCTGTTGTGTCCGAGTGCTTTGGAGACCCGGAGCACACGAGTGAAAACAGCTGCTCAGAGCCATATTCACGAGCACTGGGGATTTCAGTGTGGTGTCAGGATTTACCTGGCTGCTCCCGCTGCAGGGCATCAGCGGGGATAACCAGGGAATTATCTTCTCTGAGCATTGCTCAGGGAGCTGCTTGCCAGCTGTCCAACAGCTGGGTTAAGGGTTCCTGAGCTGAAACCAGCGTAAGTCTTGTGGATTTTGGGTTGAAGAGCTGAGTCCCAATGCTTTAAGCATCCCGCCTTGTGCTTGATACAAAACCCCAGCATTTCAGACAAAGGGCCCCACGGGTGAAGCATCACCCAAACATAAGTCCCTGGAGTTAGATTTGCGTGAAATGGCTTTTCCACTGACTGCTCACAGGCCTAGTGCACGCCGTGCTCCGGAGTGGTTTGGTGGGCTTGGGAACACTAGGACATGTTGGAGACACTCAGAGGCTGAAGCACTGAGCCAGCACTCTGGGAAGCATCTTTCACCTCTGCTCAGCCAGAAGGTGGACTGGAAAAATTAGCCCTCCTTCTTCCTCGCTGGCTTTGCAGAAGGTGCAGGCAGGGATGTTCCATTTACGTCTGAAAAGCTGGAGGCTGAAAAGAGCCCAGGGTTAGGCCTTGCAACTGCAGAGCACGAGTGGCTGAGTAATTACTTGGGAAAGGTATGAGAAGAATGGACAATTGCAGGGCTATCTACCTTCCCTGCTTTGGCCCGTGTGCCCAGGCACTCCCCTCATCCAGCATAGTTTCTCTATCAGGATATCACTGGGGAAGTATTTCTCCCTTTGCAGCACATTTACAGCGATGATCCCTCACACGCCCACAAGGCTTTGTATTTTTTTAAAGTCCTCTCCAAACATGAGCCGCTTTATCTTGTTATCACGATCTCTTTCTCCTTATCCTTCTAATGAATTCCTATAAATAAGATAGGGATCCAGCACCTGTCATGTCGATTCATTCAGTTCATTATCTGCTCCTGCTGGAATTTTACTCTCCCTCTATTTATCGAGCCTGAAGTGTTTCACAAAAGAATATGGCTGTTTAATTAACCTACAAATCAGCCTCTCTGTAAAGCAGCTGTGCCGCTCCTTGGAACTGGATTATTGGGCCTCTTGGTTGACGCTGCTCCCACTGAGTGCCGTGGTGGCTTGCTGCAGTTGTGTCCCCATCGCTGGGCTGTCTGTGGGTGCCTGGCTGGGGCGTGCAGTTGTGGGGTGAAGTGTGTGGGCATATGGATGTGAGTTAGAAGCACTACCACTCTCATCTTGGCTGCTTTGGTTTTTATCCAGGATGTGGGTGAATCTGGGGTGCCGTGAGGAAGTGAGCTGTGATTTGTTCTTGGGGAAAAAGGACGGTGTTCTTACATGCTACAGCACCCCATTGCCTCCCAGCACAACGGGGACCTGGTCCAGAACAGGGGCTCCCGAGCATGGCTGCTGCACAAACAACGAATAAACCAGTATCTCTAATGATATGTCTTTGCAATGCCACAGAGTCTGAAGTGCAAATAATCCTGTGGGAAAAGGGGGCTGAATCTTGAGGATGAAAAGCTCAGGGGAAAAAAATAAGTCAGAAAATTTGATCACGGGATAGAGCTAATTATTTACTCTGTAGAATGGGATTTTTGCTTTGTTATTTTTTGTGGAGTCATTAATATGGGAAGCCAAAATGTGAGATCTGAAATGAATCTTGCACAACTCTGTGTTTTGGCCTGCTATATGTGATGAGATGCTTGCCACCTCCAGATGATGCCAGCACTCATGTCCTGGCACCCATGAGGCAGCTGCAGGGCCCCTTTTTTCTCCCTATAACACGTTACTCCATTTTCAAGCAATGCTCTTGGTGATGCTTAGGGTTCCTCAGCACTAAGGGTAGCTTTAAAATTCCCGAACTCCTTGGATTTTGGTGCGTGTCATGAGTGTAATATTTAGTGTTGATCAGGATATGGGGGCTCTGCCCAGCCCTGCGGGATGCCTTCCTTTCTGCGTGCATTCAGTGTTTCCTGAAGCTTGCCAGGATGTGTCTCAGCAGGGAAGATGCTACTCCAGTATTTCTGTCTTGACCTCCTGAGTGCTGAGCTGGGAACAAGGAGCTTGAAGCACTTGGGAGGGCTGGATGGCGCTTTGAAGGGGAAGAACATTTTTCGTGGGGTGGGGGAGTGTGTGGTTGATGCCAGGACCTGGTCTGGGCACAGTTTGTTGCTTGGGAGACAGCTACTGTCTCCAGGGGCTATTGCAGCCCCACTTTGCTTCAACTCCCTGGCTCCTAGGTAGGTGTAGGGAGCGAGGAATTCTTGCTGTGAAGAAGTGGGGCAGCTCTTTAGGGGGAGATGGGGAAACTGAAACGTGTAGGAACGAGCCAGTAGCAGAGCTGTTGTGTGGGAGGAGGAGGGAGGGACACCTGCATGGGGACAGCAGGGGACACAAGGCCTGCATCAGAGTGATTCATGCTTTGCAATGCTGCCTCAATGCCTCATGAGAAGCCTATGTTGCTCCCCTTCTTGAATCTTCCCTATTTGGATGTTTTTATTAGTGGCCTTCATTTTTTTTATCCCTCTGTGTCCCATCACTGCGGCCAGGGCAGAACCTTTGCAGACCCCACAAACGGAGGGCGGGTGGGAAGGGAGACATGAGCAGAGGCTGCTGGCAGGGAGGAGTGTCTAAGAGAGCCCTTTGGGCCAGACTGATGGCATGCCTGGGGGATTTCCACATCTCAGCGTGGCTTCTGTGGTGCCAGCTGCTTGCAGAGTGATGCCACCGTATTTTGCAAGCCAGGAGGAACCTGGGGATTTGCAGCCCAGCTGAGCTGTGGGGCAGGGTGAGGGTGAGGGCTAAGTCAGTTCGTGGTGGGTTAGTCCCTCCCTGGGTGCCTTGTGGGGTGCCCACCCTCAGCTTTCACTCCAAGGACAACAGCTCATCCTTTCTCTCCAGTTGAAGCAGCTCATCTGTCCCCTCTGAATACTCTGTGGATCCATTCCCAGATTTTTCCAGCCCTGGGGTTCGTTTTGTCAGAACTCCACCTACCACTGACCTTTCCCAGAAACCAGCGCATGGGTTTTGTTTGCCTTTAGCCTGGCCTGACTCAGATTTTTACCTGCTCTCAAGCAATTGGATGTTCAGGACCTGACCTTTGAGCCCGTGGAAATTTTTGGAAGCTCTAGAGAGCCTTTGAGCCCATCAGGGCTGCAACCACAGGTTATTGGCATCCTCTGATGGTGTGGAGGAGGACCACCACGTGTATATGAGCGTGATTCAGCTATAAGGAGCACTGGATGGAGAAGCTGAGGCCTGAGACTTTGCAGCTGGGATGGTGTCTAAAAACTAATTTTCAGCTTCCAGATTTTTTTATTTCTCCTTCTCCCTCCATTTCTGACTCTTTCAACAGAGCATCAAACAGGCATCAAAGATCAGCAGCACCATCCCTCAGCTCTATGGTGGGCAAAGGGCAGCTGGGGCTGCCAAGTGCCTCTGTCCCACAGCAAGAAGCTGGGGTGCCAGGCCCTCAAACACAGGGTTTTGTGATCGGTGTTTTGGGGCAAAGACTCTTTTTCCTCGTGAAGACACGCCGCCCTAGCACAGCGGGGACCGAGGGCTTGCTGCTGGCTGTGGTTCCTGCTGCAGCACAACTTTTCAGTGATGGCCATAAAGGCAGAGAGCCTCGACTCTCCCAGGGCGTGGAGCAGCGCGTTCTCACGGCCTCCCTGCTGCCTCCTGCCAGTGCTGGGACAGCAAACTCCCTCCTGCTGGTGGGGGGACTGCCTCGCCCCAAGGGCTGCAAAGTGAGGGCCAGCACAGCTGGGCTATAAAAAGCACCACGCTGATACAAATCTTGCTCTTAATTCCCTGGGATTGAAGCAGGGATAAGGCTGTTGCTCACCTTTCTAGGCTCAGACTTGTTTTCCAGCATGAGTGTATCAAGAAGGATGCTGGCTGGCTGTAGCCAAGGCAGGGAGGCTGTGGAGACTTGCTTCCCCCTGAAAGAGGACAAAAATAAAACACAAAAGCTGTGTAAGGCAGCCTGCATCTCTTTAACAAGTCTATTTTCTCCTCTGACATGCTTCTGCCTTGCAAAAACAGAGCCCAGACTTCCTGCCCTTTAAAAAAACCCCTTCAATTCCTTGAACCTTAGGGCTGAGATGGAGAGACCGTGAGAAAGAGCCATGGTTTGAGGTCGTACACAGCACTGATTTCTCACACCTACTGAATGCAGTGGAGTGCTGGGAGGGCTCGGGCTCCAGCCCTTTCCTCCCCGCTGCCAAATTCCTGACCGGTGATGTTAATACATTATTGCACCAGCCTATCTGTGTGCTAAGGACCCACGGTCCTGAGGGTGCAATTCATCATCGTGGAAGGGATTTGTCTGGATTCTGTTTGCCATGATTAAAATCAATAATAATGAAAAGAAACAGTTGTTCCCACTGGTTGCCTCGTGCCTGTGTGAGTGGTTGTGCATCACCTATGGCGTCTGGAAGCATGGAGCATTCCATGTACCTTATGGGAGCCGCTGTCTTGTGAGTGGCAGGAGGGGACAGACGAAGCTCATGATGAAGGACCAGCCCTGCTTTCATCCCTCCTCCAGGGTCTGCTCCTGCCATTTGCCACCAGCTTTCTCAAGTATGTCTTGTTTTGCTTGTGGAGGTAGTAAATTACTGTCCTGGGGCTTTCCCTGCCTGTCATGCCACAGTGACAGGTCAATCTTTGCAGAGGATTTAATGAAGGCTAAACTAGACAGAGTTTCATACGTGGCACATGTGATGCACGGCTGCACGTCTGCACATCCTTCTCTGGGCAGAAACAGGACGTGCATTTGTGGAGTATATCCAAGATCTTTTTAAAAAAAGAAGAGTCCCTTTTATTTTTAAGAGGGAGATAGGTCTCTGCCATGCTGAATGTGGTTTTCCTTCTATTTCTGCTTGATGAAAGTTTGGGATGTATCATATTCTGTTCAGATGCCTCGATGTGTCCTTCTCACCCCATACGTGCTGCCTGTCCACACCCCCAGTTCCAGCAGGAGGTGGGGATGGGCTCTGTGGCCGCTCCTGGGTGTGAAGCAGCTCCATCCTGCTGTTCACATCCTGAAGGTGACCCGTGATTTATAGGAGAAATGGGGAGACGTGGCTGAGACTGCACAGCTACGTGTGGGGTGGGGAGGCTTGGTATGAGAAAAAGGCTGAGGGTGAAGCACATAGATGCGTTTTTTCCGCTCCCCCTGCCCCCCTTCTTGTTCAAACTCCGTAGCCTGGACTCTGAACGGAGCAATGCAGCTGAGGAATTACATGAATGTATGGGAGGGAGAGGCTTGTGGAATATCTCTGGCTGCCTTTGACTGACACGCTGCTGTTTCAGAGCTAAAATAACTCTCCCGAGGCGAGGCTGAAACAAACTTCAGGCTGTGACATAATAATTCCTGATTTTATTCCTTTTCCCAGTCTCCCTGTATCGTACCGCTATCCACACCCTCTTCCTTATTCAGTGGGATGATGACCCAGCTGTAATCTTTGCTATCCAGCCACGTTACTCCTAAGCCGTGGAAACCCATGACTTCTGTGGTGGCCTGACACTAGTGGTCCTGAATGACATGAGTGGAGGCATTATCTGCGTATTTCAGCGTACTTGACTCAGTCACACAGAGCCATTATATGCCACTAATAAGTGATTAATTCGTTGGCAGAAGGTCAAGTGGGTGAGGGAGTTGTAGCCTTCTGAGGGTGTCCTCTTCCCTTTCGTGTGACAGGGTGAGCTGCACGTCTCCTGCCAGCAGTCAGGGCCCTTTGTAAATTTGTGATAAGTGCAATAAGAAATAAAGCCTGGCAGCTCTGCTCGGCAGCAGATGAGCTTGTTGACAGTCCTAGGCCATATTCTGCACTAATGTTGTATCTGGCACTGTGACAGGGCAATGCAGGCTGCAGTGGATTGCATGGAAGGGGAAGGTCCCTTGCATTGGTTTCTGGCATCTCCCTTTCCCCAAACCTCACCAGACCGGTGATGGGATGGCTGCTGGGGGAGGCAGGACTGCCCTTCCCAGTTCTTCTCTAGTTCATGCAGCCCCATGGCTTACAGGGGATATTTCCAGCTGTGGTGGACACTGGGTTTTTCACAGGTGATGGGGCAATGTGTCTTCTGGGGTTGCACATGGCTCCTCCTAAATCCTTTTCCCAAAACTTCTTCCCTCTTGTACCCTGGCTTTTGTGAGGGCAGCCTACCCAACAGAGGCAGCAACCAAAGCCATCGCACTCCTGGCCTGATACCGCGGTGAGCTCAGGAGACAGGAATGTCCAGTGTGCTGGTAGAAGGTTCCTGAGTTTTTCTGGCGCAGGTCTGCAAACCCAAAGCCTCTGGGAGGCATTTGATTTTCCTTTCTGGAATTAGCTTTAGTGCTGAAGGTTGGGTTTGGGCCAGCAAAGCTTCCTTTGAGCCGTCAACCATGCAAAGGACTCTTCGAGTCTGCAGAGCTTCCCTTAAACACGGCTCATCTGGTGCCAGAAATTTCCCTTGCCTGAATATTAAAATCTCCTCAAGTGCCGGTGAGGAATTGCCCGAAGGAAACGTGACCTTCCCAGCCATACTGGCTTGTCTGGAGCGGGCGTTTGTGGCCACGTGGAACAGGGCAGCCAGAGTGCGGGTGCCTGTGCTGCTGTGCTGCAGGAAGAGGTGTTTTGTAGCGCAAACAGAAATAAAACCCCTCCCTTGGCTGGGGGTCCAGAGGGAGGTGAGGTCAAGAGCTGGATCTGAAGCAGGCAGCTGGCCCCGGTCAGAGCAGAAATCTAAGCGTCCCAAACGCTTGGCAGGCAGTGTCTCTGTGGGCACAGCTGAACCAAGGTGCTTTCAGCTCATCCTTATGCCTGTAGGATGTCCTCAGGAAGAGAGAAGCGCCTTCCAAAAAGTGTGTTTGGCTCAACCAGGACCTCCAGAAGCTGTTGGCAGAGATATAGGGACCATGTAAGAGAAATGACCCAGCCCTGTGATGAGCTCTTGCTGGAGCAAATCTTGTCATACCTCTGGGCTGCTGGGGCCACCGAGTTCTCTGTACCTTTTCTCCTCCCTTCTCCAGTCCCACTGAAGTTTGTGTAAGAGGGTGAATTTCCTTTCACATTGCATGAAAATCCCTCTAAAGAGGGATTTTATGAAGGCAGGTGGCTGGATGCAGGAGTGTAGCACGCTGTAGCTCATCTTGCAACTCCTCAAGCGTCAAGTTTTGCTTTCCATTTCTCCATCCTGTGATGGGTGAAATGAAGTTGAGAATTCTTGGTCCCACCAGCAGCTATGAGTCTGCTTCTTCCCCAGACCTCCCCAGCCTGGGACCAACTTGGGACAGTGCTGGCTGGAGGTGAAGATACGTGGGATCAGCCTGATCCTGAAGCACTGGGTAATTATTTCTAGAATTGGGAAAGATGGTTGTGAAATACCACTGTGGGCTGAGCATGTTGAGTTACTGAATGTGGTTGTGAACAATTAGAGCAAACGGGAGACCATGGCCCTGTTTTAGTAAATGGAACCATTTGGAAATTAAATCTTTCCACCTTTTTGCTTCGAAAGGCAATTTAACAGCTGACCCCCTGCTCACACTTGTGCTTGTCCAAATTGAAATGGCACATTTTGTCTGGGGTCCAACGAACCCCTGTAGCTGACCCAAACACAAGGACTTTGGCAAGGCTTACTTTCTCATTTGCTTGTGTTTTTTGCTTCGTTTTGTTTTGTTTGTTTTTCACTGAAGACAAATATTTGTGCTGCTAGGTCAGTCCTAAAGTAATCGTCCTTTTTCCTTTGCTTGTCGGTGTGATTGCTGAACCCCAACGCATCACTTATTAAACCTCGCTCCTCTACCAGCCTGTTTGAGCGTGACAGAGAGTTCAGAATCTGAAAATAAACTGGGTATAGGTGTTTGCTGGAGGGTGCTGGTATTTTTGAATCTGCGGGGGCTTTATCTGCAGCCCTTATTGCTGAGCAGAGGCATGGTGTCCCCAGCATTGCAGCCCCCCTAGGATGCTCGGAGTGTCTGAGACACATCACAGCACAGCAGCAGGCACCCTGGAAGCTGGAATTGCTCTGTGACAAAGCTGGATTGCTCGGTGGCAAAGGGAGCTGGGAAAGTTATTTCTCTGCTTTTGCAGAAAAATCCTTCTCCCCAAAACGGTCGCCCCCGGCTCTGTCCTCAGCCTGTTCGAAGGATGCAGGGACAGAATAGCGAGCCGGTGAGGTCATGGGGAGAGAGTTAGTCACATCCAACTGGGAAAGGGAGAGGGCTGCCAACCAATGTTGCTTTCACAGTGTAGAAAGCTCATGTGGTTCAGCAGGGACCCCCCTCTCCAGGCTCCCTAGGGCACTCTGGCCAAGCTGGGGGTGTTGGTGCAGCACTGCCTCTGCAGCAGCTTCCCAGGGAACTGGAGGAGAGGGTGAAAGATTTTAATCGAAACCTACCTTGTTCTGGCATAAACATGGACTTCTCGTAATTGGGGCGATACGGGCGGGAGGGGGTTAAGAGCCTTTCCGAATTGGAGACTATCTGGGGCTGTCGCAGAAGGGAGGGAGATCATGGCAGAGTTTAATGAATGACTTCATTTATATATTAAAAAAAAAAAAAAACAACAACATGGTGGCTTCCTGCCAGGTCCACAGACAAGGGTTTCTATGGGAACCTGAGGAAAAATAATAAATAGGAGTGTGGGATGAGTAGGGAAGGGAGGAGGAGAACCCAGGCTCTGGTCTGGGTCTGCTTTGTTCCTCATGGAGACCAATGTGGCAAGGGGCGATGAGGGGGTAAAAAGGGAAAGAGCTGAATTTGGTGCTTGCAGAAAGACTCCACCCAAAATAAGGCAGGCAGTAACTACACGGCAGTGGAGCATTCCCTTAGGCTAGTCCTGGGGTCTGCTTTGTTCCCTGCTCCTCCGCGGGCACAGCAGGGATGGGCGGCCTTTCTTCACTGGGCTCACAGCCTGGCTTTGCTGCCTTGGGGCAGGTGGGAGTCTGGGAGGGCAGTGATTTGGAGTCATCCCCAGCTTCCTGGCAGGGTGGTGGTGGGACCACTGTGCAAAGGGATGCTAGTGGAGCTAAGCTCAACAGTCCTGCGGGCACTGCAGAGTAAAATAGGCTCTGAGTGAGTCTTCCCTGGAAAGGCTTGCAAGGTTCGCAGTGTAATTAGAAAGGCTACATTTTTCATCAATTAATCCCAACGGGCTTTTTTTCCCCCCATTGCTGGGATAGGGAGGTATCTGTCCTGAACCTCAAAAACCCCCAGCTTTTTGGTGGGACCCATGGTGAAGTGAGGCCCTCTCACGTGGTTCATAGTCCAGACTGTGGGCAAAGCCGGGCAGGCTGTCAGAGTGGCACTCCTGGGGCCAGCTGAAACCTGCCCCTCGTTCACTCAGACTGGGCTGAAACAAGTCTCAACTAAGGCATTTCTGTTTGGGTTTTTTCCCTGTTTTCCCTTCCACAGGCTCTTTGTTCCAATCTGAGTGATGTTGCACTGTATCTCCCATTGAGCAGGTTCATCCTAAGAAGACTGCAGTCCTCAGGGTGTGCCTGAGGGGGGGAAGTGCAGGTTGGGCTGGATCCTGCTGCTGGTGGGAGATCGACTTCCCAGCTCCCACGTGTGTGCCTTCCTGAAAGACATTTCTGTAAACAGGCTTGAAAATGCCAAGGGAAACAGCCTTTGTGGTCTGTTTTGGACCTGGCTGAGCCAGGGGCGAGTGGGGTGAGGAGGCGTCTGCCCCAGCATCAGCCCCAGCATCAGGCCTGGGTACCACAAGTCAGACCTGCCCAGCTCCAGCTGCCATCACTGGCCCTTTGGGTGAGTGGTGGCCACCCCCAGGCATGTCCCTTTCTGCCTGGATCTCAGCTGGTGCTGCCAGTGGAGCAGGAGCCGATCCCACATGGGGAATGACTGGACTGGTGTTATCACCAGAGAAGGAATGTGGCGTCCGCCTTATCACTTCCTTGAGGATGCAAGAGGCTGTTCTGCTGGCAGAGGCATTATTATCCGCCAGTTAAGATGTCTGGGAGAAGCCAGGGCAGGTTTTTCTTCTCCGCAGGGGTGGCAGGAAGCCAGGCAGGGCAGAGCAGGACATGGGTGCTTCCCTCCGCCACTGTTTCCTTGGCTCCTGGTCAGGCAGGAGCAGCTCAACTGCCTAAGGAAACTCACCCTCAGGGTACAGATCTGCCTTCCTTGGGCCAGAGCTTGAGATGAGGGTGTTAGGTATCTTGCAGCACTACAAGACCCTTTACAAGCCCTTCAGATATCTTGCAGCATTGCAGGACCGTTTACAAACCATTTACAAGCCCTTGCTGGGGTGCAAAGCTGTTTTTGCAGGGAATGCTGCTTTCCAGTGGGCTTCACCCCGCAGGAAGGTGGCTGGTCTGGGAGGAAGGGGGATATGTACCACGTCTTCCTTCTAGAGACTTGCAGGCTCTCCTGCACCCTTCTCCCAGTCCGTGTGTCCCACCTTATCCTTGCCCATCAGTCAGTCCCACAGAGGAGCTGTGCTAATGGAGGCGAGGATGCCGCTTTGGGGATCACCGCTCGTGGTGGGAGCGCTCCTCTGCCGAAGGCTCCTGCTTGCTGGGGGGAGCCCAGACACCTCAGAGGATTGTTACCAGGTTTCGCAGGATTGCCTGATGGCATTAAAGATGGGTTTTCCCTCTGGCTTGGCAGGCTGACAGCACAGTGGAGCGTGGAGGATGAGGAGGAGGCGGCGAGAGAGCGGCGGCGGCGGGAGCGGGAGAAGCAGCTGCGGTCCCAGGCAGAAGAGGGCTTGAATGGCACCGTCTCCTGCTCGGAGAGCGCGGCTCTGGCACAGGAAAACCAGTAAGAAACACCCGTGGATAAATCCAGCAGCACACTTTTTCCTTGCAGCAAACCCCTCCTGCAGCCACGGAGCGTGTGTCCCTGTTGTTTGGGGTGGTTTGGGGAAGATGGGGAAGTTCTCCGATGGGTTTGGACGGGGGAATCTAGTGCACACTAGCAAATAGTGTGCTTTCTTGTTTGGGCAGAAAACCCCACAAGTCCTGCTTTGATCTTTTTCTTGGCTGGAGGCTGGGGGTTTTACTGCCCTGAGAATTTACACTGGGACAGCTTGGGGCAGGCTGGGCTCTGGCAGGGAGTTCCCATCGCCAGTGATTTCAGTGCCTGGTTAAATTTCAGCTTAGGAGTCATCCTACACCGAAAGTAATGGAGTTTCCTGATGCATGCAGACAGACACGTGCCTGAGGATGTGGTGCACACCCCCAGGCAGATCACGGTGCAAGCAATCACCTGTCCTGGCTGGGCTTCCCACTCCTCCCTCAGAGGATGCTGCCCTGGCACTGGGAAGCATGAAGGAGCCCCTGAGCTGGTGGAGTTCACAGCTCCAAGGGTTAAAATTAACTTTGTGCTTTAATGGGGCAAGTCCGAAATGGAAATAGCTCAGGAGGCAGTTCTGGAGATGCTGAGCTATCTGCTGTTGAAGAGGAAACACCTGGAGAAGGGATAGGGTGACATCCCCAGGATCCCACACCACATCCTACTGCAGCCTCCCCAGGTCCATGGTTCAGCAGCCCAGATGCTGTGCAGCACTGGGGCTAGCACAAAAACTAGTTTTCACTCTGAATTGCCAAATTCTTGTCTCAAAAGTCCTCAGTCTTACAACTATTTATGTGTTCAACTTATTTCTAAATCTATTGAGCAGAATGGAAAAGTGGTGGCAGGATTTGGTGTTATAGTCAAAGAGAAGCAACATCTTCATTTTACTAGAAAAACAGCAAAAGTTGTTTATGAAAACCTGTTCTTTTTCCATTAAAAGATCTTTTCTTTTTGAGATGTGTCCAAAATTACTCAGGACTTCTTTTTTTTTAATATAAAAGCATTGCAAAACACCTTCACAATCTTTCGTGGAAATACACACGGTGATATTCTGTAGACAAAACCACTGCAGTCTGCTCTAAAAGCAAACAGAAGGTCTGGAAAGTAATAATAGTCATTAGCTTTTCCAAACCCTCCTTCACGTGGGGGCTAGGAAATAATCTGAAAAGGTCTTTAAAACAGCGTATGAAATCTCTGGTCTCTGCTTTGCTGGGAGGGGCTGTGAGCAGCCTCAGGCCCAGAGCAGTGTGCAGCAGCCCCAGTAACCCAGCTTGCAGGCTCCAGTCCTGTTGGCATGGGCACAGCCATGCTGCTGGCCCCACAGGAGCACGGGCATTGCCCAGATTTAATTGGGTGCTTAAGAGGGCAATGACAAGAACGACTCCTGGAGTGAAGGGTTTTGGTCCCTGCTCCTTGATGCCTAAGCTTGCTGGGCCAGGCTCAACCAGAAGGATGTTTCTTCTTCCCTGGCCGTTCCCTGGTTTTGTTTACAGCTGCTGACAGCCACCTGGGCTTGCTCGTGCAGCCGGGGTCAGCCCTGGCTATTAATCTCCTGAAAAGCTTCATTCTCTCTTGTGTAAATCCTGCCCCCTCCTTCCTGTGGCTCTTCCCACGCTGGGACTCATCCTATCCGTGTCACTCCCGTAAGTTCAAACCCACCCTTGCATTTCCTTGCTCCAAAGGGACAGAGTGAACCTCCTGATGTCCCTTACCCCCACTAAAGAAAACCATAAATAGTCAGGAAAACAGAGGGTTTGCAGGAAAGACAGGAGTGCCCTTGGGAGCCAGAGGGATGGACATCAGCTAAAGTGGTGGTGGTGGGGCTGTGCTGGCTTCGTGCTTCTCCTAGGGTTATGTTTGCAGAGGGACACAGGGAAGCAGCCAGCTTCCTAACAGCATTCAGCCAATCTCCCTTGCTCCCTGGGAGCTTTTCTGTTAGCCTGAGCACACACTTGTGACCAAGGCCACAAATACTGGAATGATTTCGCCATGGCCATCTTCAACAGTGCAGCTCACCCAAACAAGAATAAATGGAATAACTGGAAGGAGAGAAGGACTGTGTCAGGCTGTGGCTCTTTCAGGCCAGGTTTAGGCCTTTTTGCATGCCTCTCATGCCAGTTTTCCTTCTTGCTGTGTTTCAGCTATGACTTCAAGCCATCTGGGACTTCGGAGCTGGAGGAAGATGAGGGGTTCAGCGACTGGTCCCAGAAGCTCGAGCAGCGTAAGCAGAGGTGGGTAGGACACAGATGAACCAAGGGGAGGAGTACCCGTGTCCCCAGCAAAAGGACTGTCCCTAGGGAGGGGTGACCAAACCCAGGTCAAGTCTAGCACGTGTAAGAATGAGGTCAGAGCATCAGGAGGCCAGGACAGGCCCCGCACCACTGGGCCAGATGCTCTCTGCCTGCCATTTGGGCTAGCAGGGAGGAATGGCCCAGGGATGGCCCCAGGCTTTGGGGATGTTTGGATTGAGTTTTGTGCTCCAAGCAATGGCAGCCTGCCAGCACGCCTGGGTTTGGAGGAGTGACAACAGCAGATTTAAGCCACCTGAGCTGCTGCAGGGGCTGAAATGGTCTCTAACATAATCCAGGCCAGCCTAAAAAGCTGTTCTAAGTTATTGCTGCTTCCTGGCTCATGTCAGCGTAGTGGGTGTTATGGCCCCAGCCCACCTTGTGCCTGGCTCCTCTCTGAGCAGGGAAAACCAGGCAGCAGAGAGCCCTGAGAGGTGCTTGTGTGCCAGCTGTTTAGTCCCGATCTCCCATCACGCCTCCCTTACAGAGCTAAACCAAACTCCTGCCTTAACCACTTCCCTTGGCCACCATCTACCTGCACATGAACTCTGTGACTCAGCTCTCTTGGCAGCTTGATCTCCTAGGGAATTTTTGGCATAGCCTCTACTTTACCCTGAAGAATTCTTTGCACAGAGAGGTGGTGGATGTCCCTTCCCTGGAAACATTCAAGGTCAGGTTGGACAGGGCTCTGAGAAACCTGATCTAATTGAAAAGGTCCCTGCTTATTTCAGAGAGATTGGACTAGATGACCTTTAAAGGTCTTTTCCAACCCAAACTATTCTGTGACTGAAAAAATGCTTTGGATTAATATTTACTGCTGGATAAATAAAAAGAGCTCAAAGTTTTGTTACTTTTCTCCAAATGTTGTGGCTAAACCATGCTGCAAGCTGTACCTTTGCAGCCCTGACCCCACAAGCACTGCTCAAGCACCTCCAAGGACCAGCATAACGTGATTATAACATCTGTGGGAGCAATTAGAAATCATCTGCTTTTCAGTTTGCTGCCTCTTTTTCCAGCCCCCCTTGCAAAGAGCTTTTCTGGAAAGAAAGGCTACTGCTATTCCCTCCTTAGCCTTCAAAAGAGATTTAGCTGGAGTTAACATTATCCTCCACAGGTATTTCTCGTTGGGTTTTTATGTGATGCTGGTGTTTATCCTGGAGTGGGAGGGGAAGATGCTGAGCAGGGGCGGCGTTCGTGGCAGGTGAAGCCCATCAGTGAGTGGTGATGCTTTAAAAGCAGGAGCTGGAGCTGAAGGGCTGCTTGGGAGAGGCGGCTGAAGGCAGGCTTTTTGCAAAGGCTGGGCTCACTTCATAGCAGGGGCTGTGCCCTGTAAAGTCCTTCCAGCAGCTTTGCCCTTGGGGACTTGCCTCATCCAAAGGACACGCTTGGAGTGTGGTGGGAGCACAGGTAGGTTGTGTGTCTGCCTATGATGCCCCATGCTGGGACAGGCAATGCTGTGGTTGGGATTCCCAACTCCCCTTGCTCCTGTTCAGCTGAAGATGGAGCAAACCCTGTATTTTAAGTGGTGGCTGTGAAAGAGGGCATGGAGACAGCTGCTCTCTGTTGGTTTGAAGTAAACCAGGTCCTGCATCCCCTGGGAGCCTTGGTGCTAAGGCACATTTTCTTTTTAGTCCTGGTTCTCCTCTTTGAGGTGGGAGAGCCATGCTATTAGTTGCGTGCAAGAGGGTGAAGCTGTGCCAGCCTAGCTGCCTCCCATGCAGAATTGCTGTGGCACGGAAGGCGTCTTATAGGCTGTGCTGTGTTTGCTGGCCTTAATTTTTAATATGAGCTTGCACTTGAGCTGGAGGCATTGCTGGCATCCTGGTGGAGAGCTGCTATCTTCCTGGGCCTTCAGAGCCTGTTTGCTCTTGGTGAGAGGATGATGAGAAACAAGTCAAGCAAGCCAGCACACGCATATTTTTCGTCTTTTTCTCTATGTGGTCAGTGTGGAGGGCTGGATGGTAGCTGACCTGTGAGCTGCCTTCCCAGCAGCAGAGAGGTGGGTGGAAAGGTCTTGTTGGAACTTGTTTTTGTGTTTTGGTGCTGCCTGTTGAGGGAGGAGCAGTGAGTCAGCCTTGCCCTTTGGCAGCTGCCTGCTAGCCAGCTCTCTAGCCCTGCCCTCTCAAGCCAGGCGATTTTCTAAGAACTGGGTGGGAGGAGAAAGCTCTTTTAGCCGGGGAATGTAAGATGGCAATAACAGCTTGGTGTGTGGCTGTGAGCCAGTGAGAGTTCTGGGGTTCTGTACTCCCAGTGTCCCTGTGCCCAAAGGCATGGGCTGCTCTGCTTTTGCAGAGCTGATTGCATAAACACACTCCTGGGTCTCCTCTTGCAGCCTTGGAGACCTGGAGCAGTTCTCTTGTACCAAGCCCATTGTGGTTTTTTAAACCCTTAAGCCAAGGGGTGACCCCATCTGCTTTGGAACTCCTTTGTTTTGCTGGGCTATGAGATGAGAGATGTGAGTAGAGGTGTAATTTTTTCCAGTGGGCAAAACTGAGGCTTGGGATCAGGTGCCAATACAGCATTGCTTGTGAAGCACTGTGCCTTGCACATGAAATTATTCCAGGGGAGTGGCTCTGCAGCCTTGCTCTAGAGCTTAATTCCAGCTTGAGAAGCACGTTCATGTGTTGTTGGTTGGATCCTCCTCTAGCAAGAGACTCTGTTAACACGGAAGATGAGTTTAGGCAGAGAAGGGCTGTGTCTGGTGCCCCACGTTGAATTGGTGCTGGGAACTGTGGGGGCAGCATCTGATTCGTGTTTGTGTACAGGACTGTGGGGTGTGCTGCCTCACCTGGGATTTTAGCTGTAGCCAGGCAGGGAATTGAGCCAGCATCACGTCATGCTAGCAGTGTCCTCTCTGCCAGGGCTTTGAGCAGAGGGCTCTTCCCTGCTTTCCTATGGGTCTTGTTCATCATGATGCTGGTAATGTGCAGATACCTTCAGCTCTGCCGCAGCTCTTTGTTGGGCTGAGTCTTGGACATTTGAAGTGGGGGAGTGAGATGTGACTGCTGGTACATCTGGGTGCCTGGATCTGGCTGTGAGCCCTGGTGTGGAATACCCAGCAAGCTGTAGGCTTGGGGAAGTGATAAAATTGGATTTCTAGAGGTCTGAGGTACCTCATGGTGTCTGTAGGCTCATAACTGTGGTTTTTTCCTTTGATCTCTCCCCCACCTCTAGGTCTCCAAGACAGTCCTACGGAGAAGAGGACAGTGGTGTGAGGGAAGCTGAAGTCAAACTGGAGCAGATCCAGCTGGATCAGGAAAGCCTGGAGGAGAATATGGTTATCAGAGAGGAAGAGAGGCTGTGCCAGGAGGAAGAAGAGGCCCAAGAGCAGGAGGAAGGGAAGCAAGCTGAGGAAGAGGTGGGATCAGGAGGCGCTGACCTTCTTTCCAGAGGCTGGTGGGAGAGCTGGTGCTGGGGGCTCCTCTCCCATATCTTAACTCACCATTGCTGCTGGAAGTTGAGCCCACATAGCCACTAGATGTGCTTTCATGGCATAACCTGGGGCTGGTGCCACTCTTGCCTGTGTGCTTCCTTCTTGTGGTCTTTGCAGGCAGCCTCTGCCTTCTTGTGAGGGTGGTGTGCTTGCTCCCAGAGTTGGTGGTGGCTTTGCCATGTCCCTGCCATACTGACGAGGAAAGTGTTAATTCTCCTGTGGCTTTGTGGGCAGTGAGGAACTTTACAGGAGAACTCAAATCTAAATTATACTGCTTGTTTTTCTCTCCCCAGCCTTTATCACACCTTTGGAGTGCTTTGTCTTGATATATATCTTAGCCTTGCATTGCTCCCAGCTGAGGTTTTTTTGTTCTGATAATTCCTGGTTAAGGGGGAAGTGGGTAGGGAGAGAGAGACAAAGCTGGAATTCAAGTGGTGTGCAAGTTAGGGGGCTGAGCTTCAAATACTATTTGTCATAAATGGATTTTGACTGTCTGGGGCTGGTAAGATTTTTGCATTTGAACCGTATGTTACCCTTTCCAGCCCTTTATTCTAAAGGCAGCTTCTTTCTCTCCTTTTGGCCTCTAACTGAGAAATGAATGTTTTCCTATCTCAGTTGTGGTAAGAGGTCTTTATAACTGATGCAAGGACCCCTTTTCATACCATTTGGGAATCTTGACCCTGCAAAATTTCTGATTTCTGCCCTCCCTTCCAAATTACATATGAGCTTCTTCCTGAATGTTTCCAAATTAGATAATGTTAACTCAAAGTTTCTGTGCTTTTGTGTTTATTTAGTGTAAAGCAGGAAGCCTAGGAGATGGGAAAAATCACTGTTGTTGCATAATAAGCAGTTTGACCAACTCGCTTCCTGGCTTGTTCTTTTTCTGCACTCAGGAAAAGAAGAGAAGGAGAAATGATGGAGAGAAAGAAGAAGAAACACCAGAGAAACGCCAGAAAGCCCCAAGCCTTGCCAGCCTGGAAGAGGAGGAGCTGTGCTCTGACCACACTGCAGTGTGCTCCGCAAAGGTTTGTGTTCCTGGGGCCCCTCTGGATGCATGACAACTGTCACAACAGAGCACCCAGCTAACGATGAGGAAAGATTATCCAGGGTTTACAGCAATGTGAGATGTGAATCCTGTTATCCCTCCTGCTACAAGCTAAGGCAAACTGCTTGAGCAATTTGCCTTGTCTTTCATGGCTGTCAACCTCCTCTCCTCCTACTTTGCCTGCTTTGGGCTGTTGGAGGCTGTAGCAATCACTGTAAAAGTCTAAAGTTCCTTGAGGACTCCAGGGAATATTGCAATAATGAGATACCTGTGCTTTCAGCTTGTAGATTTTGTTAAAGACTACCCAAGAGCTTAATCTTAATGGAATTCCCCATCCAAAGGAAAAAAACACTAATAATTGAAACAGTGGCATTTCTGTATCTTACTTGGAACAAAACGTATGACTTAAGTGGTTTAAACAAAGGGGGATTCCTGATCTCTGAAGCATTGTGTCCTTCCCAATCACATCTGTCTGCATTGATGCTCTTGTGAAACTTCCATTGTTAACACCACCTGAATTGCATCTTGTGACTTGTGTTGCGTTTACTACAAATCCTCAGTTCTGTGTGTGTGCTTTTGAATACAATAGATACAGATAAGTAGTTCTATACTGAATGGTTTTTTTGCCTTTGTAAGCCCTAACCTTTTTGATTTTAGCAGTGAGGAAAATGGTGAGGCGTCTGTGTAGCCTGTTAATCTGCTATTGGTACTATCTTTGGGTTTTTTTGCATTTAGTTTTGTGCTATTTGCTGCTTACTCAATATTTCCTGATTGGGGATGATTGTATGAGTACTTCCTTTTTCATCAGTAAATAGATGGCAAGAGGGAGGTTTCATCATCTGCAGCCATCAGAGTCTTGCTCTTCATGGAGCATCCATTTTCTAGTCAAATTAAAAGAGGGGAGACAGGATGGGTTTTGATTCAGGCTGTGTGCTAATGCCAGGTTTGAAAAGTGTAGTGGGGGTAGCCAAAGCATATTCCTGAAGTGGAACTGGTGGGAAAATGTGGAAAACGCTTTCAGCAACTCTTATGTGCTGGAACTTCTGTCTTTACAACGCCAAAACACACATAGCTTCTCGACCTCAGCTTAACTGCTGCTGCTAGGATTAGCCCAGGGAAAGGCTTAGAAATACAGTCCCTCTGTTTTGTAATGGTGATGTCAGAGCTCAGCCGCACACTAAGCTGGATGTAAAACTGTTCAGGAAAAGTCTGAGCTTGGAACGTTTCCTAAGGAAGGATGATCTTTAGACCCCGGCTAGCAGGGCTGTGTGAACACTGAGAGCTAAACACACTGGCCACCAAGAAGGTGTTTTGGCACAGGAAGCTCAGCAGAAGCCCAGCTTCTAGTGGCAGGACAAAAGCATCTGCAGTCGGCGGTGTGTTCCCCTGCCAGATGGGGCTGGTGGAGGCCAGGTACTCGTTTGGGGCAGATTGCCCTTTCAGATTGGTGCTGTGCCCCATGAGGTACCAGCCTGCCTGTCAATGAGCAGGGTGGTCAGCCCAGTCTCTGCAGTCATGGCTCAGAGGCAAGCAGCAGCTCCTGCAGCACCAAGCAAAGCACTGAGCTGGCAGCAGGCAGACAGGGCTGGCTCATGGGCTTCTGTCGTGCTGCTGTGGTGGGACCCTGCAGAGTGACTCTCCCCAGGTCACCTCTATTAGTCAGGGTTGCACTATTTGGTTGTTCTCTAATGGGCCTCGTGCTTTTGGGCACAGCTGGCAAATATCTCCTGCATGTGACACTGTCTTGTCTTCTGTTTAGCTGAAATTTAGCACTGGCATCCTGAAAGCATCTTAAAGGATCATTTAGTGCTGTTTTATATCTGCTAACTTGGTAGGTGATGTTTCCTGTGGCACAGGCAGCAGTTTTACAGGGGGAGAAGGCTCCTTTTTACTTGGTTGCTGCTCCTTGACTCTGTGGGAGCCGGTGTTAAGAAAGCCTCCCCTTTGGCTTCAAGGTGATTTTTCTCTCTGTATGCTTGTTTTCTGGGGCATGAAAGAGTCACGAGGTTTAGCAACATTTCAGCTTTCCTTTCCTGCAGTGGTTGTGAAGTGTTTGCTTGCCTTCCTGTCTTGGCCAAAGAGTTATTGCATAGGAGCCTCTGGTGCAAAACTCTTTCCTGATGGCTTGGCGTGAAGAGCTGCCTTGCAGGTGGCTCCATGTGCTGATTTGCCCTGTCTGTGTGCTTCTCTGGTGTGGATAAGTTGACCTGACTCATGCCTGTGCTGCTCCCATGCTTGGCTTCTCTTCTGCAGATGTGGCCTCTAGTTCTCCCCCTCGTCTTTCTGTATTTGCCATTTTCCCCTTTTGTGTCTGGCTAGGAAACCAAGGGTCTGAGAGAGACCTTCTCCTTCAGCAGGGAGAGTGGAGAAAATGGTCTTGGTTGGTGTTTCAGCTGTCAGTCAATTTACACACTGTTGGTTTGCCCCTGAAATTGGTTGGGATTCTCTTCCCCTGCTTGGAAAAAAGAAAGAAAGGGAATGCTCACTGTCTATCTGATCAGTAGGGGAACATGGGGGCTGATTGAGGCATTTCTAACCAAAATATGGGTGGGGGATCACGGCCAAGAAATGGTCAGCTAAGGTGACCTGCATCCATCTGAGGTCCGTGGACAGAAGTTATATCTTTGTCTTCTTTCTCCCCTTCAGATCACGGACAGAACTGAGTCGCTGAACCGCTCAATACAGAAAAGGTATTTCTAGAGTTGGCCTCAGGGTAAAGCAGGGCACTTGCTGCAAATGGAGGTTATCAGCAGGTCCTGCTGTGGGGAAGGGCAGGAGTGACAGGCTGCCTGTGGCCCTCAAAGTCCTCCCTTCTGCCAGAGGCACTGGGGGAACAACTTAATCCTCCTCTCTGTTCTGCAGTAACAGCATAAAGAAGAGTCAGCCTCCTCTCCCTGTGTCGAAGATTGACGACAGGCTGGAGCAGTACACACAGGCTATCGAGGTGGGTTGCTGTGTTGTCTCTGTCCCCACCCTCCTAGGAGCCCTCTTGGCTGGTGTTGCTGTCCCACCATGCCTCTTAGCCCTACCATCTGTGAGATGACAACTAAATTGTCTTCCCTTGGATTGGAGCACTCCTTCTCCTGTCTGTATCTCCTGCCATAGCACTAAGTTGGTTTCTTTAGCAAGCTGTCCCATGCTTGTTTTTTCATATTCCCTGCTTAAAGAGTGGGAGTATCTGACAGGAACTAGTGGGGCTCTACAGGTCTCCTTTTACAACCTCTTATCTCCAAGGACCTTCCAATTACTCGGGTTAAAAATAATCAAGAAACACACTCTGATGGCGAACTGTTTCCATTTATTTTCCAGACCTCCACAAAGGCTCCAAAACCTGTCTGGCAGCCCTGTCTTGACCTTCCCACCACGAGCATGATGGTAGCCAGCACAAAAAGCCTCTGGGAGACCGGGGAGGTCACAGCTCAGTCTGCTGTGAAGCCCTCGGCCTGTAAGGTATGGCCTTTGGAGGACTTGCCTTGCTTGTGCCGGAGGCAGGGACCAGCCCCTGGGCACAACATGCATTGTCCTTGTTTATCCTGTTGGTACATCTTGTTTGTGGGGCCTACAAGCTCCAAAGACGTCGATATTAGAGGTCTTCCATCGTGTTGTAAGGCTTTGTACCTTGGAGATTCAATTTTTCTGGCAGGGTCCCCAGTTGTTCTTTGGTGGTACATCTAGGAAAACCTCTATGATTCTGGTTGAGGCTCTGATTTGAAATGGGAATAAAATCAGCAGCTGGGGAGAATGCACGTGTCTCCTACAGGGGCTTGGGCTCAGCTCCAGTTGTCATGCATGAGGTTGCATCTACTACCAGGGTGGTAAATGTTGTAAACTCGGGAAATGCAGAGAGTATTATGTATTGCTCCCAGTGATTTCACTTTCTGGTCGCTGTGGGCGAGGCTGGTTCTGTAACACTTTGGTTGCAAATCTGTGTTTATGAGAGCAGAATTCCTTACAGTAGAGAAGCCTTGATGTTTACATGTCCTAAATAGTTAATGAACTTAAGAAAATAAACATCTTGGAGCTAATTTGGACTCTTGTGGAAGAGTGATAGGAAAACATAGGATATACTGGGAACAGGAAGATGTTTTCACAGTCATGGGTTTTAGCAGCAGCTGTTACAGGTCAGATGATGTGATATTATAAATAAAAAAAAGGAGGCCAGATGTGTGGGTTGGAAATGGACGTGAACAAAGACACGTTCAGCAGCATTAGCGGTGAAGGGTAATGAGAACATCATTTTCTCAGGATATCGTGGCTGGAGACATCGTGAGTAAAAGAAGCCTTTGGGAACAAAAGGGCACTCCCAAACCTGAGAGCAGTGTCAAGGTGAGTTGGTGTCTGTGGGTGTGAGAGCGCTTGCTCTGCTGAAAAAGGAAAGAGCTGTCGGCTGGGTTGGAAGCACTGAGAAGATGTTGTTCTGTAGGGACAAGGGCTGCCTGTATCTATCAATGCAATTGCATGCTTAAGAGCTCTTCCTAACAGTGAATTGCTATTGGTTCAGCTCTAGTGAAAATGGGGGCAAAAATACTTTTCTATCCAGTAATTCTGGAAGCTCTCTTGAATAGCATGTTGTTCTCAGCCCATGAGCTTGGAGACCCAGCTTCCTAGGCTCAAATGAAACTGCAAATTTGAGTAATTTTGCTCTCGCTATGCTTTTTGGCACTGAGAGTAAACAAAACATGCAAAACTAAGTGGAACTGAACCTAAGACAGTATCACTTGCAGATGGATCTGGGGTTTTGTGGGGATGTTTGTGGAAATGTCTTCTAAAATGCAGCAAGCAGCTACTGCTCATACTGTCTAGGCTGGGAGAGGAAGATCAAAGGATCTTGTCAGTTCCTGTGTTGAAACTGCCAGTATCTGGTAAATCACAGAGTCTCTTGCTGTGGATGAAAACTACCCTGGCGTGGGGGTCTGGGCTCTTAGATGAGCCCTCCCTCACAACGCCTGCATTGCATCTTCTTTCTTATTGTATGTCCTGTGCCTGTTGTGTTACCTTATGCTTATAGAAAGTGGTGATGGATCTGTGCAGGGTTTTTGTGTGAAGGGGGCAAGAAGGGAGGACAGAACAGGCTGTCTCCAAGCCCTCTGAGATTAAAGGCAGCTGTGTCATGTGCTCCTCTGGCTTCAGTTGTTTGACTTTTGACTGCCTATTTAACGGAGGAAAAAATGCTGACTGTGGCTCTTCCTTTCTCTCCTGCTCAGTCCATTCCTTCTGGCAAAAAGTACAAATTTGTTGCAACAGGCCATGGCCAGTACAAGAAGGTGTTGATAGACGATGCTGCAGAGCAATAGTACGTCTGGAGAACTCATTAACCAGGTAGGTGGGATATGACTCTGCTCTGTGTAACAAACTCCTGGGCTGTTCTGGCAGGATGCTGGGGTTATTTCTGCCAGCAGCGCTTTGGGTGAGTTGGAAGGTGCTGTATGGGAACAGCTGGAGCCTTGCTTCTGGGCCTGACTGTCTGGGCTGGAACGGAGTGGGTACACAGTCGGGGTTTGTTTTGGTCTCTGCCTTCCTGATGCTGCTAGGAAGCTGGATACCTCTGTTAGCTTAATCTGCAGGGCGAGTCCCTCAGCTGCTGCTGTTTGGGTGAAGATGTGTTTGCCTTTGCTAGTTCAAAGGAACGCTCTCTATCTGCTGTCTTTCCTTATGCTCTCTTAAGTTGCAAGGAGTAGATAGCTGGAGGTCATTCTGGCTGAGCATGGGGGCTGATGTACTTCTGAAATTCAAATGTATCTGGGGTCTAATTCCCAGATTTACTGAATTAATCAGGGAGAAAACTTTCAATGACTTCAGTAACCTCTTGGAAACCAGCCTATAATAAGGTTGTAGCAGGAAGGATGTGAACATCTGCTGTGCTGGGTAGACCAACAGAGCAGAAAGGGCTGCTCTCTGATGTGCAGCAAGGGGAAGGCAGAGCTGGGTTGCTGTCTCTGTGCTCCCTTGAAATGGTCTTTGGATCTCATGCTCCTATTGTGTTTATGCTCATAGATGTCCTGGTGTTATCCTGAGTGGATGATAGTAGAGGGTTGTGGCAATAAGGAGGAATGGCATAGAGAGAGGTGATAACTGGTTGGATCCAACTGGGCAGCATCTGGCACAATGAGTGGAGAGGAAGTTGAGGGTGAAAACAAGCTCATTCTCTTTTTTTTTCCCTACTGTAAAAAAGAAGCTTTATTTCATTGCCAAGGTTAAAATAGCTCTGTCTGCTACAAAACACCTTTTGTTTCTGAATTCTTCTGGGGCCTGTGTTCCTTCTTTCCCCTCCCTCCCACCCTTAAGGAGCTGGCTTCTGAGTGTTGCATATTGTTTTGTTTGTTTAGGCTTGTTTTTGACTTTTACAGTGCTCATTTAGAGGAGATGCCCTTTTGAATGCTACTTTGAGATGGGCAGCAGTACAAGCCCAAGACTGCCCGAAGCTGTGTTTTTAGCCCACAGAACTTGTGTCCTCAACTTGCTTGCTTCTCTGCCTGTGACTTTAAGAAGCCTATTATAAGGTCTCCCCTTTGACCAATCTCTTCTTCCTCAAGTCTGTTTCAGTGCAGTGGTTCAGGTGAGAACCTACTGAGCTTCAGTTCTCTACAGCAAACAGGCTTTGCTAGGTTGTCAGCAGGTTTTGTTCACCCTACCTGGGTTTCTCAAAGCAGCTCAAATGAAATCTGGTCTTTGTCCAGCATCCTTCCTTGAAAGGCAGGCACTGTCACAGGATGTCCTCTAGGATCCTCCCAGCACTCCAAACAGCCATGGCACAGCACTGTTGCTCTATGGGTTTGTGCACATGGAAGTGTTGGTTTTTTTTTTTGCTGTGATAGCTGAAGGAGCTGGGCTTGTTTCTCTTCTTAGGTTCTTAGCTGTCTGTTTTGTATGCTGTGATCTCCCTGCTCCCCAGCTGCTGTGCACCCCTGAACTATGTTCATTCTTCTTCCCTGCTACTGGATCACTGTCATGGCCATCTTGCTCCCAAACCCTTCTGGTTTACCCCTGTCACTTGCTTTACACCACCTTATCAGCTTTCTAGTTGCTTAAACACAGGTGTGTTTTTTTCGCTCCTCCCTTCCCTTCCTGGGCTGCAGGACCTCACTGCAGGCTGTGGAACAAGGATTTTTCTGTAAGTGTCAATTTGGGCTCTTAGCAACTGCCCGATGCTGTTCGGCATTGAAAAATAACCAAACTCTGTGTCCAGTAGCATTCCCCTTCTCTTGCTCAGCACAGCAGCTCAGGCTGGAACACACTGCAATGACTTCCAGTGCAGAGCCATTGGTGGAAATCCATTGCCTACAGGGATGTGTCATCCCCTTTGTGATACTCTCATGTCAGGGTCTGTCTCTGCAGGACTTGCCATGCTTACTGTGCACCTCTGCCCTTTGCTTTTGAGGTAAAAGGGCTAAACCATGCACCCAGACCTGCCTTCCTCTCTCTTTCCTTCTGCTTGTGGGAATTGCTCTCCCCAATGGCATTTTTCCACCCTCCATCCGTGTGCAGTGGGGCTGGGGTGTGGATGCAGCCTGATTGGAAGCCTAGCAGATGCAAAACCTAAGCCTTAGGTGACAGTTGCTGGTTTGCTCTGAGTGGTTGTCCTTGCTGCTGGACAAAAGCTGTTTTAAAGCACAAGGGCTTCTTAAACCACCTTCTCTGGCCAGATTCACTCAGTCTCCCAAATGTAATCGGTGTTGGCTGCTCTGCTTCATGCCGGTGCTGTGGCTCTTGTGCGTACAGACCTTTGTGCAGAGGCATCTGTCTGGCTGTGCTGCAGTAAGGTGCCGTTTACCACTCTCTGGTAAGGTTGTCTTTATCTGCATTACGTGTTTTACACTGTACTCTTTAAATTTTTATGTTTGTGCTGCTGCGTGAATCTTGCTCTGTAGCTTTCTCTTGCAGCAATGTTAAATTATCCTGCAGAGGCTTACCTAGGATTCACTTGTGGTGACTGGTACATTTTTAACCTCTTTTTGTCTTTTTCTTTGAAAACTGGGGGTTTGAAGAAATCCCCACTTTAGATAATTGGGTTATTCTTCCTGCTTGATTTTTGCCCTTTGACTAGGGAAGGGGTTCCAAAATAGAGGTAAGACCCATAAAGTGAAAACTGAAGTGAAGCTTTGCTAACTGAACTCCTCTTACAGCATCACTGCAAAATAGGAAGAATTCAAAAAAGGCAAAAGGGGCTCTTTGTTTTGTTTCTGTTTGCAGTTTGGCTTGAGGAAATGTTGGTCAGTTCCATATTGTCTGCACATGAAAAAGGAAACTCTGTACACAGCTCTTTATATTCTATTTGGACTAAACATAGCAATCCTGTATTAGCTGTATAGGACCACCCCAGCATGTAACCAAGTCCCTTGTGAAAGAGAAATAACTGATCTCCCAACTTTAATGCTCACAAGCCTGCTGGCAGTGGAGTTGCAAAGGGTAATACTGGAAAGCCCAGTTGTCTCTGTGGATGGGCAGAGTTGGGGATTTTCCTTTAAATACCCTTTTTTCAGGACATCAGGGACAAGCAAGTGCGCAACTGTCATGATGTTTGGCCTGAAAATGAGACTACATGTGGTTAGCAGAACCCCTCAGAAACCAGCACCTTGTTAAATACAGAACTGGATGCCCACATGCTAAAGCAGGGTCTTGTTGCTTATCGTGGAAACATTAACCATCAGCTATTGTGGAGGAAACATGGTAAAATACGGAACAGAAATGGATTACTCAAGATTACTATTCTGTCCATTATTATTTAGTAGACTGGCCTAGGAGGATGTCAGATGATGCCCATTTTGTTAGGCAGAGGAACTGCTTGGTGAGAGCAGGATATCTTGTGCTGTCTCTTGTCTGCGCCTTGGGTGAAAGGATGAGTTTCCATTTTGTTCTCAGCAAGTGGGTGTGGGGTACGCTTTCAGTAGAGGAGATAAAGAGATTATATGTGTCCTCTTTGAATTTGGTTTCTAAGACTCCCAAGAGATGTGAAGCAGCCCAGATTCCTTCCTCTCATCTGCAACTGCTGCTGTTTCTAGGATCTATCTCTCTCTTAGATAAATGCAACAAAAAAATTCAGATTCCATTTTCCTCCTCTAAGCTGGTCTTTTTTTCTATAGGCAGCTTGTCTTCTTCACTATGTGCCTCCCCTCCCTTCACTCTGTTACTGCATCCAGTGATGTTTGTCTTTTTAAAACAGGTTCATGTTTGTTTTCCTGTGGATGTGGTAGTTAGGCATTTAAGCTTTTAAACGTATGGAGAGTAACCCTTAAACCTCCAGCATGGGGCTGCTGGCTTGGAGGGGTTTTATTTAATTTCCTTTTTTTCCTTACACTTGGCTCCACTGGGCAGTGGACTCGGTCATAGGTTTTGCCCCACTCGGTGCCCTGTGGGAACCTCCAGAGGCGTGGAGCAGCCTGGCTTCAGTTGACTGACCATCCTGACGCTGTTCTGTTAAAGCTCTTGGTGTGCTCCTTGGCCCCTTTGGGTCGAAAGCGGCTCACCTCAAACACGGTGCTGATCTTTGTCATGGGTTTGGCAGCCAGTTCCTTCAGTTTCCGGGCATCAAAACGTGGCTTGTGTAGAAGGATGGGTAAGCGGCGGGGAAGAAAGACGCTTTCTTCCTTCTGTGGCTTCTTCTCTTCTGCTTGCTGCTTCCTCTCCTTGGTGAGTGTCACCTGGTATAAAATGGCATCCCACATTCTCATGGCTTTCGATTTAACCAGCATGCAGTCTTGCTTGATGACTGCTTGAGCAGCATCCTCTTTACTCTCTTCCTGCTGTCCTAGATTTTCTGGCTTGGACTCTGGGAAGTTGTCTGCTTCTGGCTGCACCATCAAGTGCTTCCTGAGGCGATGCCAGCCACTGGCACCGGTTCCAGGAGGTTTTGCTGCTTCTGCTGACGATGGTGCTGGCTCAGCCTTGGGGGGACAGCTGGTGTTGGGTAAGCTGGGGGTCAGCTGGGGGTCAGTGGTGTGTTCTGCCTTGGAGTCTGTGGAGGTGGACCCAGTACCATCAGCTGGTGCTGGAGTTGCAGTTGCTGGGCGTGCTTGTCTCCAGGGAGCGCTGGATGTTGATGGTTTTAGGTTGTCTCTGTCTTGCTCAGGTAGCTCAGGAGCTGTCTCGGACCTGGGTATTTCGGTGTCGCTTCCATTGGTTGTAGGCTTATTGGTGTGGGCATCAGAGGTGCTGGGCTTCTCAGTAGGAACAGGCTTGGGAGCTTGATCAGGAGGCTCTGTCTCTGCAGCAGGAAGGAGGGGAGGTTCCAGCAAGGGGGGAGCAGCCTCGCTGTCTTTAAGTGAGGTGGGTGTCTGCTCTGGAGATGGTTCAGAGCTGCTTGTTTGAGGTGCTGGGGAAGTAGGCCTTTTGTCTTCATGGCTGACAGTTCCTTGGGTCAGGTTTGGTGTGGGAGTCTTAGCCCTGGGTGGCTTGACACTGTGGAAGTAAGCGTTCACCTTGGTGACATAGGTAACCTCTGGTGCCTTTTCTTTACTGGGTGTACTGGAAGGAGGAGGCTGGGGGAGAACAGGTACTGAATGGTCAGATGGAGGGGGAAGCTGGGAGCCTATGCCTTCAGGCTGCTGTGGAGTCTCAGAAGCTCCTGGCTTGTGTAGCAGGGGCATGGCCGAGGAGGTTGTGAGCTTGACGTGTTCGGCAATGCGCCGCTGCTCGGTGACCTTCAGTGTGAAAGGCTTCCCCTTGCGGAAAGGGGAGGGGGCGCGGTGGCTGACGGGCCTGATGGAGAGGTGGGTTGGCAGGGGGGCACAGGGCGGTGCCGTGGTGTCAGGGGTCTCTGCTGGGGCAGCGCTCTCAGCACGCTCTTGGTCGGGGCTGGCTTCGTTGACAGGCGAAAGGCTGGAGCGGAAGGACTTGCCCTGCTCTGAGGGGAGGATGGCGTTCTTCCTGGCTGCCTTCTTCAGCAGCCGCTGCAGCCGCAGGTTGTCCTTCCCAGGCTTCGGTAGGGTGGGAGGGGGAGAAACGGGGTGATGGATGGGAACAGGCTGGGTGGAGGATGGTACTGTTATCAGCATTGTCATTTCCTGCAAGAAAAGACCAAGTTTAGAGTTGGCGTGGGCTTAGCCCTGAGCTAGATTCTGAAATATTTATATACAAGTCCTCCTCTTCCTCTCTCTAAAAGCTGTGAGTATGGAGTCAATATTGTGGGAGAAGAGCATCACTCTTGGTTTTGTTACTCTCCTGAGGTAACCTCAGCCAGTCTTGATGGTGGGTGTGGCAGGGCAAGAGATGTCCTGAGGGGAAGCTGTATTGCCAAACCTGGAGCCCTTCCGCTCCTGGCATTAGCACAGTGGGAGCTCCTGGGGACCCCAGGCGTTCGTGTCTTGGCAAGTCCTAATGCAATTTGGAAGGAAATGTCAAGGGAAACAAAGTGGGTTTGAAATTTTGAAGCTTTGAAACATCTCCAGAGGCAAAAAGCAGGAATGTTTCATGGCTTTCCAAATTTCGGTTATTAATACTCTGATACAATGTTACATACAACAGAACAGCCATAAACTACATGTGTCATTTGAATCAAAGTCAACACTGGCCTTGATTCATTTCAGCTGGCATGAAGAAACCCCTGTGAAATGCAGGGCTTCTCAGAAGCTCTGTTTATCAGTGGGGAAGTGCTTTGTCACAGCACTGACTCTGGCTGGTCTTTTCTTGCTGCATGAAGCACAGGGACAGCATCTTCCTCCAAGATAAAACCAAGTTTTCTCTTCCCCTCGGGAAGCTTTGCCACTGTCTTGCCTTTATAACTCATTCTTGAGTGAAGCAGAGGTGGCTTGTGCTCTGTATCAGTTCTGATCTCCAATGGCAGTTGCGGCCCTTTGACCAACGCTGGGCTGCTCCTGCAGGGATGCGTGGCTGCTTTTCCTGCTCTTTGTCACTAGCTCATCACTGCCTCCTTTCTGGTAAGTGCTGGTCAGTGGAACTCAGTGACCACTGGTCAGGTGAGCGCAGTGGAGCTAAGGGTCTGTGTTGGGGATATAAAGGTAAAACTAGTCTCAGTTCTTTCTCTTCCTGAGCAAGCTGGGGAGCACCAAACAGCCTCTGACCTGCAATGACTCTTCAGCAGCCCCAGGAAGGAAATCTGACTCTATCCTGGCTCTTTCTCAGCACAGAGTTGCTGAGTTTTGCTATGAAATGAGGCATAAATCACTGAGCCCCTTAATCCCTGCTGCTGGATGCAACTGAGCATCCTGAAGCAAGGAAGAGGAGGGCAGGGTGATGTCAGGCTTGCCCAGAGGGACTGTTTATTTCATGTGCTGTGTTCTGTTCCTGGTGGCTCCCAGCCTGCTCTGGTTAGTGTGGGTGTGTAACATGATACCTACTGTGCGGGAAAACCATCCTGAATAGAACTGTGAAAAGTGCAGAGCAGCTATTTGTGCTTGAGTGCCCAGTGCTGGCTTTGGGCTTGCGGTGCTGCTGTCAGCACTGGGCTGGGAAGGTGATCCCTACCCAGCAAGCAGGTGGTGTGTCTGCCAAAACTGGTTGGGGATGGGGGGAGAAGGATGGCTTTGGTTTTTTTAAAGGCAGCAGCAGATAAAAGCACTGAAGAGGTGCCATGTTGAGCTCCAAAGCTTCAAGGTCAAGCCCTCGCCGTGGTGGATGAGCTGCCCTCCAGAGCAGAGGCTGTAGTGGGCAGGGTACAGGCAGTGTCTAGCAAGTGGTGCACTCAGTACCGGAAAGACATGGACCTGTTGGAGCAAGTCCTGAGGAGGACCACAAAGATGATCAGAGGGGTGGAATGCTTCTATGAGGACAGGCTTGAGAGAGTTAGGGTTGTTCATCCCAGAGAAGAGAAGGCTCTGGGGAGACTTTATTGTGGCCTTTTAATATGTGAAGGTGGCTCGTAAGAGAGATGGGGGCAGGCATTTTAGTAGCGTATGTTGCAGTAGGACAGAGGGTAAAGCTTTTAAACTAAGAGGGTAGATTCAGACTAGATATAAGGGTTTTTTTTAATGATGATGAGGGTGGTGGAACACTGGAACAGGTTTCCCAGAGAGGTGGTGCATGCCCTGTCCCAGGAAACATTCAAGGTCAGGCTGGATGGGGGTCTGCTGGGCAGCCTGATTTAGTTGCAGATGTCCCTGTTCATTGCATGGGTGTTGGATTAGATGACCTTTAAAGGTCCCTTTCAACTAAAGGTCCCATTCAAGCTATTCTCTCATTCTCTGATTTACTTTAGCTGTAGGCATGAGAGACCTGCTGTTTCTGTGAGGGGGCTTGGAGGGGATTTGTGTCAGCTGGGGGTGACAACTGTTGGGCATTCCCGGTGCCTTATCAGCTTCATTCCTTAGGCACAAGGCTGTGACTAGGATTTGCTTTATTCCAGGAGCTACTCTTAGAGGCAAGTCTCCGCTGTTCCAAAAAAAGGCTGAAAGCCCATTCCTTTGTCATACCTGCTTTCCTCCCTGGCCTCATGGGTGTTTTAGATTCTTCTAGGTCAGAAAGCCAAAATGTCTCAGTTGGAGGGACATGTAGGTATTTGTGTGACACTACTCTGGCTCTCTTTGTGTAGGAATCGGTAATTGCTTGTGGGGGTTTTTTTTTTGACCTTTTTTTAAAATCTGCTGAAGGATGGGCAAATACATGCACCTCATGGTAGGATTTATTGTGGAATGACTTAATCTGTTCCTGTTTAATGTAGTCCTATGGACAGCCTGTACTACAAGATGAGCTATGGTCCAGCAGCACTGGTAAACCAGATTTATAAGGTTGACCTGCTTCAGGCTTGTGTAGGGAATACTAAAGAGGCAGGGCAGTGAACTTCCCAGCTACTGATCAGCTCTTGGAGTGTTTTCCTTGTCCTATGGGCTGCTGCACTCCAGAAGAATGCAGCCTCCCACATGAGTCAGAGAAGGATCTTACCTGGGATTTGTAAACTGCCAGATGCTACTGAGGACGGCATGGCGGCTCTCAGAGTGGAAAGTTTAGTATGCACACACCAGGAAAATCCCTCTGTTCCCAAAGTCAGAGGCTGCTTCATGCTGTATACCATCAAGATTTGTTGTCTCTTACAATAGTCTGTGCTCTTAAAATCACTCTTGCTGCTATCTCAGCATCCCAAACCTGCTGTGCTACGGGTCTTGGAGTCCTTAGGGGTGGTAACTTCCATGGCACGTGACTGTATTGGAATCTGTGTGCTTGACTAATGGAGCAGTGAGATGCTAAGAGACAGCAAAAGGAAATCAGCTGTTAATTTATTTGTCTTCCCTGTCATGCCTGGCTTTGTTTTGAGTCTCCTTCAGAGCTTTGTGTGCTCAGGAGAAGTTCTGCAACAAGGAAGATTTGTCTTCCCCCTTGCCACCTAATGAAGCAGAAGTAAAGGGACAGACAGACTTGCTTTAGTGCCAGTGGAAAGGCTGAAGCTGAAAAGCTGGGGACAACAGGGGGTGCACTGCCTGAGAAACTTGTGTGGGTTTGTGATAAGCTAGAAGGAAGTGAGCCTAGAAGTCAAGAGGCTTTTGAAGGGTTAAGTTTCCTTGCTGCCGGTTGAGTTCCCATGGGTGGATGGGCGCTCACCCACTTTTGGACCCCAACTGTTCTCCTGACTTGGCTCCGTTCGCAATCCGCCCCAAATCAGGAATAGTGGGGAGAGTGTCAGCATGCAGGAGTCATTTATCAAGTTATGGAAAAGTCATTTGTGTGCTGGAGTCCCTTGGCTGCACCAGCTGTCGTGCGTGGAGCAGATGGAGAGCTGCAGGAACCCAACACTGCTGCAGATGGTCCCAAACAGAGCTGCGGCTGTCAGGGGCTGTGGGAACACTCTCTGCTTTAGTGGCTTTCTTGGGCTTGGGAGGAAGCCTGCTAATCTCTTCTTGGGGTGGGACACAGCGTGGCAGGAGTGCAGCCATGACCTCTGCTGGGTGTGCAGCCCTCGGCATCTCCTCTGCCACGAGCATGGACATTCCCAGCATGGTTCACTTCTGCCGAAGCCTTATGGGTGGGCTGATTCACAGGGCTTTGTGAAAAAGGGTGGGAGAAACCCACCTGTAATTGCTAGAGAAGATACAGCTTCTGTATAGCCCAGGGTATTGCTCATGAGAGGCCAAACAGTATCCATAACCTTGTTGTTCTCTTGTCTTGCAGCTGAGCTTGGTCCTGGCTCGATGCAACCCTCCATGCCACTATTTCCTCTGCTCCACAGAAGATAATTGAAGGATGTTTCTCTTCTCCTGACTGCTGTCAGTCTGCTTTGGGTACAGCCTGACTCCTCTTGGGGTTTGAGCAATACCCCACACTGCCTCCAGATGGATGAAAGAAACTAGATCAGCTGGCAAAACTCATCCCTGTTTTAATTTTCTATGTGACTCTTTGGCTTTTTTTGTTTTTTCTAATATGTCTCTGCTATGGAGATGAGAGGCTCTGTTCCCTCTCCTTTAGTGTTGGAAGAGAGGGATCTGCTGCCCTGCTGAGCAGGCAAGGCTTTTGTAATGTGATTGAGAATTTCTCCTTTTGTGGCCCTTGGTGGCTGGATGGTGGTGGAGAGGGAACTCAACACAAATCTGGTAGAAGAATTGGTGTTTGAAAGGAGGGCAGTGGGCAGGTCCTGAGTGTAAAAAGACTGCAAGGAGAATGTGATGAGAGTGCAAGGACCACTTGTCACTCTGTTGGTGCCAGCTGTGGGTAGTGTCTTCCCTTGTTTCTGATGCAGCCTCTGTCCCTCTACATCATCTACTTCGAGGGGCTTCCATTTACTGGTCTCTGTGTACATCAAATTATATTCAACTTAGTCCTGGTTTTTTTTCTGTAGTTCCCAGATCATTCTTTAATCTCAGTTATGTAGCCATGCCAAAATGTTCCTGCCACTTTTCTGTCTCAGCAGGGCATTAGCAGCTTTGTTTCAAATAGCTGCTGCCTTCCTCTGCCTAAGATGGATTGGAGGTGTCCTTTCCCAGGGGAGGAGTGCTGACCACTGGTATTACCTCCCTTCTCTGGGAAAGTGATTTGCTTATTCTCTAACCTGTGGGCTCTAGTGCCAGTGACTGAAACACTTCTAAAAGTCAGATGTGGTGGCACCTTGATAACTTGCCAGCTATGTTCCTGAAGCTGAGCAGGATATCTGGGAAATGGCTGATGCTGGAAGCTGTCTTGGTGAAATGGCATCCTGGTGAATTGTTTGTGGAGACCAAGGCTTGTTGTGAACTTGAGGAAACTGAGTCCCTAAAGAGTGGCATTTCTGGCCTTGGGCCTGAGGTCTGCAAATCAGCTTCTTGGGTTGTTTCTGAACTCTCCCATGTCTTCATACTTCATGATGTTAACATGCCCCCCACCCCTCTTTAAACTCTCATTAAAGTCTCTCACCTTCTTCCCATGTCAACATAATTCTGCAACTTGTTTCTATCCTCCTGGAGGGAGGGCAGCTTTTTTCTCCTCCTGCATCAGTGTGCTTTCTGCTTAAAAATTTCTGCCCCCTGGATTTTCTTTTTTTTTTTTGTAAGCATTTAATAAAATTTGAAGAAGATGTTGTAATGCTGGCAACTCTGAGAATTTTGTTCATGTAGGAGTCTCTGCAGCAAAGCTGTTTTCCAAGACCTTGAAACTCCCTGCTTGAATGTGAGGTGGAGGAGAAGAAGCATCAGTCTGAGTGACAAGAAAAAAAGGAAAGAGGATTTTTGTGTGCCTGCCCCATTTAGATCTTTGTTATTTCACTGCATGTTTTGTTGGGGGTAATTGCCTCCAAAGGGGGAAGGAGTAGTGCTTGGGTGAGCAATGGAGCAGCCTGCAGAGGCTTCCTGGGGAGTGATCAGCTAGGAAAAGCACGGAGCTTAGCTCCCCAGGTAATAGACCTGAGCAACATCACACACTTCAACCAAAATCGCTGGTGATGTCAGCTATAAAAAAAAGAAAAAAATTCCTCTATATCCTGCTAATTCAGCTTCGATAAGGTCAGTATAGCTGTCTGTCCTGGAACCCAGCACACTAATGAGCTGATGACTCTATCTGGAACCATCTACCTTTTTATGGAAAACCTTTTTATGGGGGTGACCTTCCAGGTAATAACACTTTTATGGTGTAGAGAGAATGAAGAGTTCCTGCTATCCTAACACTTCAGCAAAGTGTAGGTAAGGAAGGAGATAATTCCAATGTAACTTCTTGCTCTTATCCTTCTGCTGATTGGTACCCTTGTTCTCTCCATCCTCTGCTTCAGTTCTGGGAGGTAGGAGTTCACGGAGTCCTGTGTTCTTCAAAGCACTGAACAGCATGGCCCTATTTTCCTCCCTTCAGCCCTTCCTCTGCTGTGCTGGGATTTTCAGGAGAGGCTGGAGCAGTAGCAGTGTGGTGCATGGAGATGTTCTGGCTTGAGGTGAAAATAACACTTTGCATGTGTACAAACTGGTTGCACTGACTTTTCAACACAGTTTTGTAGCTGGCTGGGGGAAATCATGGCTGAAAACTTCTCCAGTTACTATTCCCATGCCCTGCCAGTTTATAGAGGGCAGAGAAGGCCCCAAAGGCTGTTTGTGTGAGATTCCTTCTCTAAGGAGGGTTAATTTGCAGGGTATATTTTCTCCACTTAAAGCCCACAGGGACCTAGATGTGGTTTCAATAAACAACTCTTGTAATTCAGGTTGTGGTGACAGCAGAGAAGTGAGCAGGTTACGGGAGACCAGAGCTCTCTAGTGGTGGTCAGGAACCAGGGAGAGAGCTGGCTAGGAAAAAATGTGTGCAGCTCTTTATGAGGTACTTATATCTGCCAGGGGAAATGTTTCCACAGCTAAATTAACTTGCCAATGTGCTGTTTCTCCTCCCAAAATAACAAGGTGTGCACAAGGTGGTGGGAGTGGCAGTGGGGTTACCAGAGTGGTGAAACCTTTCCCTATCTCCCCAAAAAGAGAAAAAGGGATGCTGCAGCCCAGATATGCTGGATGCGCATCTTGGGCAATGCTAAGAGGGGATGAGGGTATGGGAGGCTCATCTCTTCCTCAGCAGGAACCTGTAGAGACTTGTGGCTGATTCTGTGAGTGAAGGAGAGCAGGCTGGTGCTGCTCTGCAGCAGTTACTGCTCTGGTGTTAGAAGCTGACTGCTTCCTATCTTTCCTCTGTTCATTTTTCACAGCATTGTGATTCCTGCAGCACTGGCATCTCAGAGGCTTTTGCTATGAGACTGTAGCTCTGTCTTCTCCTGAGACTGCTGCATTTTGAGCATAATAAGGACAAACTGTCACACTGAGTGAGTCTTGCAGGATTAGTCTTGCCCTCAAAGCCTGGTGAAGAAGAGTGATGCTTTCCTGGTCCCTGTATCTGCTGGCTGCCTGCATCCCCTGTGCTGCCATGGTTCCCCAAATTGCCATCCCCTTGGTTGACTGGCAGTGCCCAAAAAAGAGAGACTGGGAACCCCTGTGTGGTCTCTCAGTGCTCTGAACTTGGGGCATAACCTTGAGGTGTTGCTTTGCTATGATTTCTTCTTTACCCATCCTGTCTAGATTATGCAGAAGGGGAACGTAATTTTGGCAGCATTGGCTCTGAAATAAATCTGTGGGGGCTCCGGTGATACTGAAATGTGCTGCTTGTCTTTCTGTGGCAGGTTTCAGGGCTGCTTTTTTCCCAGTAGGGTTTAACAAATGATTCTCTGTGAATGTATGCAAGATGGAATTGAAAAACGTGGTCCATGACTATTGCAATGCCATAAAACAGCATGATTTAAACTTGGGGGAAACTTAAATAATGGAAAACTCAAGTCTGTTTTGAGTATTGTATCTTTACGTAGCACTTTTTCTGCCTTGAGACTGGGGGCTGGACTTCATCTGGTTCTCTTTCCAGGTATAAAATAATTACAGGCTCGTTTTTATGTCCATCCTAATGTATATATGTGCGTGCTAATTGACAGATCTCTGCTCAACCCTTGCTCGCAGCTCTGCATTGGGCTTCCAGTGTGGTAATGGACACAAGAGTCTAGAGTTTCCAAATGACTTTGTTCCTTGAAATGTGTCTGCAGCTTCTGCTCTTTGAAGGAAAGGTCAGCCTCGGGGACACCTGAGCCTGAATGTCAGAGCTTTCCCTCCTGCCACCACCACCTTTGGGAAGGAAAATAAACAAGCTCAAAGAGCAGGGCAGCTATAAATACTGAGGTGGCAGCTGATATGCTGCTGAACAAGGTTCTGAGGTTGGTCTGTTGGTAACTCCTTGCCAGCTCAAGACACTTTCCCTGACACTGCATTTTTTAATATATATATATGTGTACACAGACATATATATATCTATATATACGCAGGTTAAGAGAAAGAATGTATCTCACATTGACAAAAGTGCAGCTGGAGCTAGGATTTATGTTAGAAATTGAACCATTGCAAGGATCCTGATGATGAGACAGACCACAGGTGATTGCCCTGGGATTTTGCATTGAGTCCCCTGAGCGTTTTAGTTGCAGTGGAATGATTTGGTTTAAATCACAAATTTTCAGAAAGGTGTTTCATCTCTTCCTGATAACTCTGAGACAGTGGCTTAGCAATGCTAAAGACAGGCGTTAAATAAATAGAAAAAAGTGTTGTGGACTTGGGACTTGTGAGAATGATGGGAAGAAGGGGGAAAGGTTGAGGAAAAGTAAGGGGAAGATACCATTCGGATTTATACAAGTGAGCACTTTAAAGCATGAAAGCAGCAAATTGTAATTGTAATTATTCAGTGAGGTGCTTGGTTGGGTAGGTGGGTCTTCCCCAAGGCTGCAGAGTGACTGAGTGGTTGCTGCGAGCACCTTGACTGGTTTTCTGCCTTGCTCACCTCCTCTGGGGACACAAAACAGCAGCTCCGGGCACTGGTCCTGGCTCCCATCCTCCTGCTCAGTCATCATCCTCACTGTCAACCTGTCTCATCCATTTAGGTGTAAATAGTGTGAGGATGAGACCCAGCCCCTACCTTGAATGGCCAAACCAGATCCCCTATCTTTGGGGAGACACCTAGCCTAGATCTAGGGTGTCCAAGCAGGACCTCCTCAATCCCACAGCGATTGTGCCTTAGTTGTCTAAAGCAGATGCAGCAAGGACATGTCCTGAAGCAAACAAATGAGTGATGGAGGAACAGTTTACCACAAAAATCAGAAATCAGTTTTAACTGAAAAAAACAAAAAGAAATGTGTTACTTACTGATGTGTAATTTGTTTCCATCTGAAATCATTTGTATGTTGGGTGCATCGTGTTACTCAGTCCAGTTCACAAAATTAACAGGTGATTGTTCCTTTGAGATCATGTCAGGTGCTGGTCGCTTGTGACTTCTAGAGCCCTGTAGGTAAGTTCAAAACACCAGATGGAGAAGAGTGTTTATGGTAGCCAGTAAGTGCAAGAGGTTTCTCAAAAATAAATAAAAGGACTTTTTAAAAGCATGAAAAATCCCACCACCTAAAATTAGCGTGAAGAGGGGCTATCGAGTAACACCATTGCGTGCTCCCAGCTTTGGCTCTGCAAAGTTCGGCATCTCAAGTACTGGAGAGGTGAAGGGCAGAGGATGGTGATGTTGCCAGAACAGCTATTCTAGCAGAGGAGCTCCAGGCGATGAAACCAGTTGGAGGCTTTTCAAGTTGGCTGGTAAGATTTACTGTTTTGCAAAAGTCAGGGTTGCAAAATGCAAATTTGGAGCTGTGCTTTGTTACCTTCCCGGGAGAGGAAGAGAGCAAACTCTGGCTCTGTCTTTACTTGTTCCTGGCGAGAGACTTGCTATGTGGAGAGGATGCAAGCGGAGAAAATGTTGCGCTGGGAGCACAGAGGGCTTGGAGTTGATTAGCTTGGTGAATTTTGGTTGAGGGGTTTATGTGCAGTTTGGCTAGAACATCTCAGCTAAGACTGCTCGAATGAGCTCGTAAGGATGGCACCAATGCCAACCTTTGTCCTGGGCAACTTGTGAGCTGCCCAGACACCATGCAGGTATTTACTGCCTCTTGGCCTCGGGGCATTTCATCCCCTTTTCCACCTGACTTCCCGTGTTCTGCTTTTTCCCAGCCTTTTAGAAGCCTCTAAGTGTGAATGCCATGGCAGCTGGGGGTTAAACACGCTCCCAGGAAGATGGGGGCATGTGAGAGCAGTTTCCTGGAGGGTCTACAAAGCAGCTTTACACCCAGGTTAAGCTTGGGCTGTTTCCTATGGCTTTTGAGATGCTGGTGAGCCATCCCAAGAAGCCAGCTCTCATGGCAAATTCTTGCTGCTTCTCCCTGCTGAGCCTTGTTGCTCATTGACTCCTCCCTAATCGGAGTTACTCTGTCATGGATTGAGGTAGCAAAGCTCTTCCTGCATCCATCAGGGGTCTGGCCCATCCGATGAGGCTGGTTCCTGTGGGAAGGGGGAGGTATGTGCTGGTGCTTTGGGGTGGGTGTCAGGGATGAGCTCTCAATTTGCTCTCTTCCCCTCTGCCTCCCTGATGACTGGTGAGATCCTGCCTGGCTCTGTAGGACACGCTGCTCCTTATTGTAACGCAGACCTCTGGAAGGATTTGGGGTAGGTGCTCGATCCTTCATACGAATACCCTAATACAATTAATTCCTCTTTGACTGACAACTTCAGTGTCTCAAAACTGCCCTTGTGTTTTAGGAGTGCTAGTGACTTTGTGCCTCCCCAGCATTGAAGGTGTTGCTGGAAAAAAACACCCAGACAATAAAAACCAGAGCTGACCCAACTGGAAACTTAGGAAAAGAAACCCCGCATTATGAATAAGAATACTTCAACAGATTTTAGAAATGCCCAAGGGCACATTGTACCTTTCTCTGCCACTGTCACCACCAAAACCACACCAGCCTAACGCGTGTATTTGCAGCATGCACTGTGTGAATGATGCAAAGGGCTGGCTTGTGTTTGCACACACTGAAATAAGGGAGTGTTCAGATCCTTTCCTATTTCTTACCAAGGATGTAGAGTTTCTGTTCTTACAGGCTAAGAGGTGATAAAACAGGCAGATATTTCTACCAGCCAAGTTTCACAAAAGGGACGACACACTAGAGACCTCAATGGAAGTGTTGGTTGACTCCCTCCCTCCCACCAGACGCAAGGAGGAGAACAGCAGTACCAGGAAGGTAAATGGAGGTGTATGTAGGTAATGTGGTCATTAATAAGAGAATGCTTGTTTGTTGCCTTTTCTTCTCCTTTTTATGCCTCTGAGCCTTTGCAATTTCATGGAGCCACGACCAGGAGAAGGTGTTGGCACCTTGAGGTTCCCCAGCCACCTTCCAAGACTCAGGTAGGTGCACCCACAGCTTGGCAACTGTTTGCTCTCCTTGTGTCTGAGCGACTGCTGCAAGAGGTGCCTCACTGTGCGTGTCAAACACTGCACCAGGTCACTTCTGGGGAAAGGAGAGGCAACCAGAGACAGAGATCCTGAGCCTGAGTGCCAAGTGGATCATATTAGAGGAGCCAGGGAGGAAAGATGGTCTTTGCTCAGCCCCTTTGGGTTGTTTCGGATTCCCCAGGATACCATTATCACCAGTAAAATGACAGTGGTCTGCTGATATTTAGAGGAGCTGGTTATAAATTTTAAGGCTGTTCTGATCTCTTCTTGACTGGCTGCATAAAACAGGTCATTGGATTTTGCCCAAGAAGAGAAAATAATTAATTATATATATGCCTTTACATTCTGTCCTTTCTCCAAACATACTTAGCCACTATCTGATCTGCTTTTTTATTGACAGCTACTTCAATTAACTTGGAAAGAGTGTTCAATGAACATAGGGCACCTACTCTAACCTTGGACTGCTGGTTAAACCTCCCTGCAGAATCCCTTTCTCTGGGGTGGGATAAAGAGAAGACAGGGCATAGGGGAACTGTATAAAAATCTACTTTGCCTTCTTAAATGGCTTTTGTGATTCTCATTTCCCCTCTGCCCTGAATCATGGTAAAAGATTTATAGCTGAATGTCACAAAACAGAAAAACATATCCCCACACTTTCCCAGTCAGCTTAATACATTTTTCTGGGTACCTTCAATTATTTCAGGGCTGATATCTGTAGAAGTAGACAAACGTTCCAAACCCAAAATATCTGTATCATGCAAAAGAGTAAAAAATGTTGTTTTGAAAGTATTCAATCATGACTTTGGAGAAGAGGGGGTATAAAGAATCATTCAGACTGTGAACTCAAGTAAAACACATTTTCCTCATAATTAAATTCACTTTGGGTAACTTAACCATTTTTGAATGACAGAAGGTGTCAGAGAAAGTTCCTCTGTAGCTCTACCATGAAGGTGTAAGTGCAGAGTCATGGGCAAATCTGGGTGAGGAAGGACCTCGGGAGCTCCTCCTTCCCAACTCGAGGGCCAAAGCAAAGTCTGCTTTGGAAGTAGATCCTTTTGTTCAGCGTTGGAGAGTAATGGGTAGATAGGGATAGGTATTGCTTTATCTCAGAAATTGGATCTCTCCTGGGCCGTGAAAGAGTACCAGTTTTATGGGAAGGATGCAGCTGATTTTATTTTAAAACTCTGTAGTCTTTAATGAACATGTAAGATTTCAGACTTCCAGGGCTGTAGAGGTTTTCAGATGAACTTTTCCAGTGCTTTTTCAGCTCGCTGGCTGAGTATTAACCAGCCATGGAGGCAACGATCCATGAAAATACTCCCTGCTGACTGGTGTGCAATGAGCACAGGGAAAGGGTATTTAAAAAAAAAAACCCTAACCTAAACAAAACATACACACGTGCCTTTGACCAAAGTGCCCATCTTTATGCAGTTTGTAAAATTATCAGGGATAATGTGTGCACACTGTGTGTAAAAGCATCTCCCCTGAGTGCACTGGCTGCTGCAATAGGTCAACCAATAGCTAGAAAAGATGAGAAGAGCTGATTACAGATTCCCTGCAAGCGGCCTGGCAGCACAATAAATTCCTGTGGCCCATCTCAAATAGCCAGGCTGGGTGTTCCTACCTACCTAGAAGAAATGTGACATTGGGCCAGGCTACCTATGGAAACTTGTCTAGATCTCTGCCCCAGCCTCTAGTTCCTGTTCAAGGAGGAACACTGGTTTCCTGTACCCTCTCCCAGGTGAAGATGCTGTCACAGTAAAAGCACGCCAGGCTCTGGCCTGAGGTCAGCAGGTGGACACACTTTTTGTGGTTTGAGACCCTGGTTCGTGTCTGTGACTTCACATGTGCTCTTTGGCCTTGGTGCTGTCTCCTAACCTGGCAGCTGGTGGGGGAGAGGGGCTTCTCCCATGATGGGTGCTTGCTGCACCCTCACCTAATGAAATTGGGTAGCTTTTGGTAGCCGTGCAGGCACAGGTGGGATCATCTCTCCCTCCTCTGGTCTCTGCGATCAGTAGGGAGCGTGAGGCACTTGGTGATGGTTTGCTCGCTCTCTAGGCTGGCGTGGCTGCGCTGTGGCAGCTCAAAGGAGAACCCCAGTAACCTTGCTGCTGGTGCAGGGAGAACAGATGATGTCAAGACAGCAGAAGTTATACATCCTAGAGCAGGAGAGTCTACAGTAACAAGAGATAAAGCTGATGAGGAAAATGTGGCAGGTTGTGAATGAAACTTATTCGTGATGGAATCAAGAGGTGAAATAAGGACTTGACAGAGAATGTGTGAGAAGCACAGGGTATGTGGCTAAGGTGTGAAACAAATGTTGGAGAGGCCTATAGTTACATGCTAAACCAGATAGAGAGACCCACAAAGGGAAGAAAGGACAAACATAAATTGGGCTGTGGGGAATGAGCCTTGGTTGTGAACCAGGTGACAGCAGAGCAAATGTAAGATCTGTGCATCAGACAAGCCCTCTTTACCGAGGGATGGAGAAGGTACCCTCAGTCCCATGGGAAGAGGGGATCCAGATTGTGCTGGGACTGGAAACAAGATGCAGGACGTGGACAGAGGCAGCTCATAGGATGCACAGATGTCCTTTGGGACAGTACTAAGCAGAAAGGCCATGCTTCCAGGGTGTGGTGATGGGGAAGACAGAGCATGGACATGACAGGTGATCTAAAGATGGGTGTTGCTTGGAGCGGTTGCCTGACATGTCCAGGAACTGAGCTGAGTGCAGGAACTGAGAGGATACAGCAATGTTTGGTTCCCATCTATTTGAAAATGGGAGCTGCAGCAGAGAGGTCTGATTACCTGTCCCTGCCATCACTTGTACCAACCTCAGGTTTGTCAAGGTGCTTGGAGTGAAATCTGAGTGATGCGAGCACTCCCCTGCCGGTGCGCACAAGCGGCACCGCTCCGGTGGAGGCTGTGCAGCCCTGCAAGATGCTCGGGCTGCTCCTGCCAAATGGCTGGCAGCAGATGGGCCCACGGGAGCGTTCAGCCCCACATCTGCTGGGAAGCACCCTGCTGCAAGCCCAGGCTTCACATGCACTTGCACACACACACACACGCTTTCTTTCGAGCTGGTTGATCCGGTCCTTGGCATGACAGGCCTGAGTGGCAGCGCCCCAGTGGCAGCAGGGACAGTCCCTAGCTGGCAGGCGGGCACAGGGGGCTGGTGAATGCCATTGCCAAACTGGGCCCACCGCAAACACGAAAGGAGAAACAGCTGGGAGCCTCTCCTCCCATGCATCCCCATGCTGCTGCTAGTTTGGGCAAATATGGTATTTCTTGGAGGCGTGCCCAGCCGGTGGAGAGCTTGAGGAAAATGAGCCAGTGGAAGATAGCAAAAATGCTCAGTGGTTCCGAAAGCACAGCGTGAAAGCCGGTTTGCTGTGGTAGTGCTTCGGGCAGAGCTGGAGAGGGGAGTGGAGGTGATGATACCAGGTCTGGCCATGTGTTCCCATGCAGCTGCTGCTCTCCTCAGCGGCACGGGGTGCCCACCCATCTCCCCCACCCAACAAACTCCCACGTGAAGCCAGAGCGCGGAGGATGGATGCACTGTCCCCCTCCCCCCCACCCCCCAACAAGTAACAAAAACATTGGCTGGAGGTGGGTTGCAGGAGGGAGGCGAGGGGATAAGCCACCGGACAGCTGGAAAAGGCAAGCTGGACAGGAGAGTTTAGCTCGCGCATGTTACCTGGTCACTGGGAGGCTGCAGCACTGTGCTCCCACTCCACGGCTTTAAAAGCTTGTCTCTACATCCTCAGATGGGGACCCTTTCTTGCAAGCAGCAGGGAAAGAGTGGGCAGGAATCAATCTGTGACCTGAGCCAAAAATATCGCCTGCCCCACAGTCCCTGAAGTTCCTCTCTGCTCCTACAGGCGGGGAGGAAGGGGGTGCTGGAGCTGCCAGGCACACAGGAGGGCACAGGCTGTGTTGCTGGGAAGCCCTGCCAAGGGGAGAGGGGCGGGAGGGAGGGGACGGGTAGCTGAAGCCTGGGATATTTGGTGAAATGGAAACCGTGAACCAGAGGGTTGTGCGAGGCACTGCAATCCTCTGCTGGAATAGTCATGCAACTGTGGGGAGTGCTCTGGCAGCAAAACCGCTGCAGGCACCCAGGCTCCAGCCACCTGGGGTTGCCCTCCCGAAGAAGTCCTTACTTAAATAATGCCTTCATATTGTGCTAAGAAAGGCTTACGAGCTCTTTTGCTGCGTTCCTGCTCTCTTGCTTTTTGTTCCAGGTCCCCTCAAGCCCTGGTGCGTGGCGGAGCCCCGGCAGCCTCAGTGAGAGGTGGGTGTGTGCCACACAGCATTCACACACAGACGCACTTGAGGCAACATGTGCCAAGTGCCTCTGCCTTCTCACGTGCCTGTGGCTGCTGGTTTCAAAGAGCTTTGGACGAGGAAGGTCCACAGGCCTTCCCAAAGCTCTTGCCCTGCAGCGCAGCCAAAACCCTTTGCATGTGGAGGGGCAGCTGGGAAGAGCCCCTGCCCAGAGGGGAGAGTGCAGGTTGCTGCTGTGTGTTGAGACTGTGAGATCCAGGGTGCCACAACCACGTTTTCAGCAGTGATCATGCACCACGGAGCTATGGGGCCCCCCAATTTGTTTCTGAGGTACCTTTGCCTCAGATACCCCTCTTTGAGCCCTGCCTGCCTGTCTGGTTGTAAATATAGAAACATAAGCCCTGGAGGTTTTTTTCTCCAAACATGTCCCTCCCATCTTAGCATCATCTGTGCAATTCCTCCAGCTGCTCCTATACATGGTATGACCTTTTTTTTCCCCTTCCCTTGCTTCCCCCTCCATCTCATCCCCTCCCCGCCCATCCCTGCTCCTTTCCCTTCCCTGCCCAGCACAGGGAGCCTGGGGCCAATCGGCTCTTCCAGACGATCAAATGTCACTATAAGTTGAGAGCTGCATCACCTTGGGACGCTCGCAGATCCCAGCCTGCCCGTCCCCTCCGACAGGGAGCTTGGTGCTTCTCTCCACTCCTCCCAGGTAAGTGGGATCCCCGGGATGCTGCTGGGGGGTAACACTGCAGAGGGGACGAGCCTTGGTTTGAATGGAGAAGCACCAGGGGAGGGTTGGGGTCCACAGGATCCTAAGGAAAGGGCACTTCTTCCTAGCTTTTGTTGGGCGTTTCACAAGTCTCAAGTGACCCACAGAGGTTTGGGTGCTGTGAGCTCTCAAGGATTAGTAGTGGGAGAATAGATCCTTCCAAACCAAGATGTGGGGCTGGAAATTGTGATCTCCTGGGGCACTCAGGGAAAGCTCCCTCCAGCAGCAGGAGGAAAGTGCTGACCTTCCCTCCCTGTCACCTGGAGAAAGGGCTGGCTGAGGCAGGAGGTATGAAGGGCAGGACGATCAGGGAGCTTCTGGAGGATGAGGAGGGCTGTAGGTCTAGAGGGAGATCTGAGAAAAAAAAAAGTGATCATGGAAAACTGCCGCCTCCCACAGGAAAGAAGAAAATTGTGAGTTTTGCATGGTCAGGCCAGTGAAGTGAAGGAGTTTGAAGTCATGAATATGGGGAGCGTCCCATCACCACTCTGAATTTAACCACCTCCTCCTGCCCCTCCGCACACACAGGGAATTTCTCTCACGATTTTCTCATTTTCTGTGGGAGGGGGAAGTTTTCCATGATGGTATTTATGTTTCTTGGATCAGCTTCTTGCTGTCACGTGGTGGGTGTCTTACAAAGGCAGGAGGGATGCCAGCACAGGTGACGCTGGTGCCAGCAGTTTGGGTGGGAGTTGTGCTGCTGATGTGGGGGAGCTCCAGTGGGGCTGTAGGTGATTGCCAGGGCAGGCAGCCATCCCTCAGGGGGGCAAGACTCAGGGAGGTGGTGGAGTCCCCAAGAGATGTTCAAGAGGCACCTGGGTGATATGTTTGAGTGGTTTAGGGGTTACGAGTGGTAGTGCTGGGTGGACTGGATGATCTTGTTCGTCTGTTCTTACCTTGATGATTCTAAGACCAGGGAAAGGCAGGGGATGTAAGCTAAGCATGGTCATTGGCTTTTTGTTCTGTCTCAGCTTTGATATCCCTAGAAAATCCCTTGCAGGGATCAGACAGCTCATACCACCCTGAAGACAAGGATAAAGGGTACATTTTGGGACAGGGAATTGGGATTTTGCTATGTGTCAGTGGACTCTTCAGCAGTGCTTCAGTCCTGCTACTCTGTTTCAGCATTAGAGAGAAGTATATGCATATGTTTATATATTTACTATATATATATAATACCCATATCATTTAATACAATGTGTATGTATAGTAAAAAATCCGTGCAGCGGGTTTGCAGTGGCTCCTGCTGGGAAAGAGTGGCCATGTGGTGCTTGGTGGATGCCAGCCCCAGTCCTTCCCTGAGAGCTGTCCCCGCCAGGTCCCACTGCCCATGCATGGCCACTTTAGTGCTGCCCCCTTTCCGTGTGGCTCTTGCTACCTTGCCTACCTTGTATGGCCTGGCTTGGGAGGGGATGATTGATGGGTGGGTTATTTCCAGGGATGGCCTGGAGGTGCAAGGCAGCCCGTTCCCCCTCCCGGGTGCATTCTCAGCTGCTAAGAGGCTTCTTGGGATGTGCTGGCTCTGCTCTTTCGGCTGAGGCCAGGAGCATTTGGGGCCAAAAGGGACATGGTATTCCTGCCCACCTGGGGCTAAGGATCGGTGTATTTGTCCTTCTGGTGACCTGCCTGGCTTGAACAAAATGCAGAAAATAACCTTTGCTTTCACCTTTAAGGGGTGGGAGCAGGCAGGAAGTTTTCTGTCCAGTGAAACTTTCCCATATGTTTTGATTTCCTTCCAAAGGGCGGGCAGTATTAACTAATTGATTTTATTACATCCTTAAACCTCAGTCAAGACCAGAATCCATTTTTCTGCCACTATACAAACAAAGCCCAATTATTGCCTGAAGGTGCTAACAGCCTTAATCCTGGGCTGCATTTGCTGTGTGTAAAGTAATTTCCACCAAAGGGTAATCCCGAGCCAGCTGGAGACTTTCCATTGCCTTTGGGCAAACTTAATCCTAACTGCAAAAACTGCCGCTCTTAACAGATTGCTTTCTTTATTGCCTTTTGGATGTAAATATAGTCCAATTTTGCTGGCTGCTTTGATGACAGAGTTAGCTATGTGGATAGTGCTGAGCATCAAAGAGCTTCTCTTGTCTTGGGTGGCTGTAGCTATGACAGTCTGCATTTTGCCCCTGGCTTTAAGGGACCAGATGGCTTTTGAATGCCATGAAGTGGACAGACACCTTGTTCTTCTTGAAGCTAAACCTTTTTACCTTTCCAGCCAGGGCAGTGGCAGTCAGCTACTGCCTTAAATGCCAGCTTCTCCTGACAGAGGGACCAAACCTGGTTGAATGTTTGGGCTTTGCAAGGCTGAAATCTGTGATCTTCCCCTGGATTTTTTTGTCCCCCCTGCCCTCGCCTGTGGGGTTCCTACATCTGGCTCATCTTTGTACAGAGTCTGCCAATGCACTTGTTATTAATTCATTTTATCTGGGGCCAAGAAATCCCCTCAGGGTTGGGGTCTTATGGTGTCAGGGATGCTGGCATTCTCGCTCTGCTTTTATAGCACACAGACAGATGCCATGCAAAATCCCATTCGCATTTGAAGCGCTTGGATTAACAAATATGGAAGGGGGCAGGGGAACAGCCAATGTGACAGCCCCTCAGCAAGATGTCCTTAGAGCTAAATTGGAGACTAGATGAGCTCATTCCAATAACTGCTAATGGAAAGCCTGATTGCAAAGGCTCCCGTTGACTTCAATTGCCTTGGAAAGAACAGCGTGCGCTGCGCTACGTGCCTGCCCTGCGCTGAACAGACGCTCACTCTGTCTGCACACAGTGCTCTCGAGCTGATTTCCTCACCATTTGGTGGTATTACTCTTCTTACTGGAATGAGAGAGGAGTTTAGCCCACAGCCTTTTAAAAGTCCTCTTAGTTTTTTTTAATCCTCCACCTTGGGAAAAAGGCAAACTGCATTTATAAAGGCTTAATCCATGGGAGGATTGGCCATTGCTCTGAGTCTTTACAGAACATGTATTTTGGAAGAAGTCAACAGCTGGGCGTTAGGCAGGTTCCCTCTGCAGGCTTTTGCCTGGAGAAGTTCTGCTGTCCTGTTGCATAGACCAGCATACTGTCAAGCATTATTACTAATAGCTTGAATAAATTTTGAAGGCTGAAATGAGACTGCAAACATGCTAGCCACTGAGGAGATAGCAAGTGGAAGTCTTCATCCTGAAGATTTTATGAAATCTCGACTGAAAAGACCAGGGGAGAGAGACTAGCAGTGTTGTAGCATTCAAGTAATTCATAGAAGCAGCATTGTGAATTGGTGGGCAGAAAAGCCTTTTGGAAGCTGAAATTCCTCCCAAACACAAAATTCTCCCCACTCCCCCTGCCTGGTAGGACTGGAGTCCCCAAAGTACTCCTTGGGATGGCTGTTGCAGTCAAGGAGTGGGCAACCACAGCCACAAAGTTAAAAGCAGCCTGGGGCCAAGAGACCACTGAACCCAAATCTCATGTGACCTGCCAGTAGATTACCCCTCCCATCCAGCACCTCAGGTCAGGTCATAACACAGTCACTGCTAGTGCTACTTCCAGGGCAATGCTGAATTTCAGAAAGAGAATAAACGAGGAACTGGAAGAAAAAACGTTGGCTGTTCTTCTCTCCTTGCAATATGGGGTTTTAAAATCCTGTTGATGTTAATGTATGGTGCCCAAGGTCGTTGCTGGGGAATGGAGAGAATCCCTTATAGGGCAGGGTTGGAGCCTGTGGGATTACTGCCTTCCTCTGAAATAGAAAGCTGCTGAGCTGCAGTTGTTCCTTTTGAACCTAAGTCAGCCCACCTGCTCCTTCAAGACATCTCTCATATATCAGCTGAATAATGAAGTCATGAAAGTCGGGGTTTGAGCCAGAAAGGAGAAGTCTGGCTTTCTAATTTAAGATCTGCTGTGGATTTGGAGAAAGTTTTGGGGGCCTTTCCTCATCTTCTCCCCTGGCCTCAGGGCAGCTGATGCTTTTAGGAAAGCCGGTGTTGCATTACAAAGAAATGGTTATATCAATGTGAACTGCCTAACTAGGCATATGGCTGTTTTTCATCTTAAACTAATCAACAAATTATTGTTCACTCACTCATCAGTTGTATAAACCAGACACACTTTTGGGTGCTGAAAAATAAGTACTTATCTCTAGGTATATTAGTAGTTTCCGTTATTTTTGTAAGTCTGACTGAGGCTTTGGAGCTGGCACCTTCCCACCTGTGGTGGCACAAAAGAAGGCAAAATTCCTCTGATCTTGCTGGAGTGATGGAAATGTCAGATGGGTGCAGGAGGACACCCTGGCCTTGCCTGTCTCCCTGAGTTCTGGGGATTCTGTAATTTAAAGCTGGGACTAGGCAGCCCCTGGGTCTGCCTGTGGGAAGCAGCTGAGTCGATGGGATATATCTTTCCAGATGATCTTTTTCTCCTCCCCTCCCTTTGTCCTCTGACATGGGTAGGAAAGGTTTGTGCTTCTCCCAAAATGTCAGTGTTGGTGGGGAGCTGGTTGCTGTGTGGGAAAGCAGGTGCTTGGCTGTTCTTGTCCTGGGATGTCAATCCATCTGCTTCTGCTTTGGCGTTTTTTACGAGGTGCACTCACTAATAACACCTTTTTTCTTCTTCTCGTTTTTCTTTTCTTCTCTTTCTCTTTTGTCTAGAAACTAATTGCCAACATGTCTGATACCGAGGAAGTGTAAGTAGAGAGAAAGTTTTCTGCCTGTTTATCTGCTTGGCTTGGCTCCACACAGCAGAGCGAGGGCATCCCCACAGGGTGCTGCTCTGTGCTCAGCCTGAAGCCCCCCGAGGCAGTGGGGAAGGGGCTTCTTGACTTAGAGTGTCAAAGACCCTCTCCCTGTCCAACACAGGACATCGCCCAAACACCTTTGCCCAGCTCAGCCTGCCCTCTGTGGTTGTGGCACTGCACCTGGAGGAGAGGGAATAAAACCCACAGTACTGTGGTTTCTGCCCTGGTTTAACAAATCTAGACTAGTATGACCAAACCCAATGGGATCATTTGACATTTTTGCATCAGTAGTACAGAGGGGAGATTTAGGGCAGTCATGGGATCAGAGGAATCATGGACAGACCTGCAGACAACAGACTTTAAACAACATTGCATTTGTTGCTTCGGTGTATGGTTTAAAGCTTGACATCAGTACAGAGCAGGAGAAATACTTACCTAGTTTCAATATCCTTCTTTCCTCTCTCACAGGGAACAAGGAGAGGGTAAGTCTTAAATCTGTCTGTAATTGCTTCTGTGCAAGCCTGCAACATTTGCTGGCTGTGTCAGCTGGTATGGTTAGACAAATCTGAAGTTTCTTTTTTGTGCTTCTGTCTGTCTGGCTGTCACCAGCTTCTGGTGTTTTTACACTACCTATAGCACCCTGGCCCTGTTCGTGCTGCGGGCAGCCTGTGGGGTTTCAGCCCCAAACTGATGCCCCGGTGGGAGGGGAGAGGATGCCGCTAGTTTTTGTAGGGGCACTGCCATCTGCTGGCAATTTATTTTGAAGCTTTTGTATGTGTAATGTATTCTGTTTTTAGAACGTGAATCCTTGTTTATGAGCAATATACATAGAAACTTCTTATATTCAGAGGCCCTCTCTGCAACCTTTTCCCTTCTAATGCACGTGTAACCTTGAGTTTCCATTGCCCAAGGAAAAATTCAATACTTATCGTCTTCTTCCCCTTTTTATAGCTCTTCTTTTTTATTTTCAAAGTAATTTAATCTCTTATTTGACTTGCTGATTTGCAAGTGGCCTCTCAGAAACCATTTTGCCCGGCATCCCTGTGAGCACAAAGGGCTCTGCCATGGGTAATGTCCTACTGATGTGTCAAGGCTGATGGTTGATTTGTCTGCTTTTTTTCCCCCTCTCCCATTTCCATGCAGAGGAGTACGAAGAAGAAGGTAACAAAAAAAGCGGAACGTAATTTATCTTTCTTTGATTCTTGATCCTGCTTTTCTCTTGTCTACACTTCACCCTTCTCTTTGGTGCTTGCTGCTAAAGGCGATCTGAAACACTTGATCAGTAAACCAGTTGGAAAACAAAAAAACAGTCAAGTTTTTTGGGGCTGTGATGTGCAGAGCCTTCATGTTACAGGGAAATGGAGTATTTGTATGAGGGGATGGTGAAAAAGCTGGGGGCTAACCTGTCCATAAACTTGGAACTTTTTAGAGCTGGGACTGGTGCAGAGCCCACATAACATGTCATCAGTGAAATCCTGCCATTCTCATTTTGGCAGTGTCCACAGACTGAGTTTAAATTTTGAAATTGAAAAAAAGGGCAGGTTGTCCAGCTCCTGAGGAGCAGCTGACAGGGCACTGCTGAGGCTAGAAAAGGCAAGGCAGAGAACCAACTGGCAAAGATGATGTTTCTTACCATGCCTTTAGCTGGCAAAATGTGATTTGACAAGCTGTGAGAGACAGAGTGCTGATCTGGAAAGATGGAGCATGAAAACCCTTCTCACCCAAGTAGTTTCACCTTTTGTAGGCAGCAGGGAGAAGATGATTTTGGAAATGTATCACTGTCTTTGCTGGGCACTTTTGACACACTGGCTTCAGTTCAGGCAAGTGTAGCTGCCAGTTGTCATCCTTCATTTTCCCAAGGTGTCTGGAACAGAGCTAAGGGCCAAACTCCAGGAATTTCTCCCAGGATCTGCCCTTAGTGACTAAGGCATCTTCTAAGGGTTGAAAGGAAAACGCTTTACTGGAGGTGGAATATTTGCACATGGAAGGTATGAGACCTGCATAGAGACAGAGAGTTGTCCCTGTGTAGAAATGTCCATTCTGGGGACTTATACACAGCAGCTTTTTTTTTGGTCATGGATTCCTCCAAGTTGCTACAACAGGCAAATTCCCATCAGTGCTGGTGGGAACAGAGGTACAACTCTGGCCGTGTTGAGAGTAGTTTCTGCTATAAGGTACATTATCCTTAAGATCTTTAAGTCACTATTTCCCCTGAAGGGACCAAGGGCTCAAAAAAAGAAAAAGAAAATAGAGACACCAAGTAGATGGCAGAGCTGCCTTCAGTTATTATCTCTCTGTTCCTGCATGGAGTGGCAGAGCCAGGAAGGGGAAGGTGTTCTTCATGCTCCATCCTTCACGTCTTGTCAAATGTCAGAAGAGCAAGCGAAGGGTGTTGCTCCTACAGACAAGCCTTCCTTAAAGGAGAAGCATTTCTTGCCTTTCTCCTTTCTTCCCTAACTGTCTACTTTTTGTTTTCAAGTACTTAATGACTGATATGAAATTAATAGGCAGGTGACTTTCAATTTCTTTTTAATCTGCATGACTGACTCCTCTGAGGTGTATCTTCTCCTTGCTCCATTCTTTTGCTTGACTTTTGTGTCTCTTTCTGAAGTCATCCATTTCTCTTCTATGTAACTTTCTTCCATCACTTTCTAACCACCTTTTTTCTCCAGGCCTTAGCTCACCCCAACACCAGTTTCTAACAGTTCTCTGTTTTCATTTTCCTGCTTGCTGTTGCTTCTTGTTCCATGACACTTGCCACCTGAAGCTCAGGAAGAAGGTATGTGACATGGCTTCTGCTTTCTTTCTCTCTCGGTGTGGAGGGAGAATGTGTGAAGAAATCCAGAGCAAATGGTTCACACCCAGTGGCCAGGACTCAGTCTTGAGCCACAGACATCAATGCAATAGTGGACATTGATGTCGTTTATTGAGCTGGTAGGGAATTTGGTCTGTTTTATTTGTTTAAAAAAACCAAACCAAAACATTTATATATATGAAAGAAATAAAATGCATACATATACATATATATATATAAAAATATACACACATACATAATTTTTTAAACATATGTGTGTGTATATGCATATATGTATATGAAAACAAACATATATATATTTGTTTTGTTCCACCTTTTTTACTGAACTGCTTGACTTGTTTTTGGCACAAGGGTGTCAAAAAGAATATTTTAATGGGAGGGGGACACCATGCAAAGCTTATGTTCATCTGGTAAAATTCAGGAATGAATTTGTTTGAAATTCCTAAAATTGATAAATGTTGGTGAAAATTTTTCACTATTTGAGAAAAAAATGTAAAGCAAAAGAAATGCAGCAGTTTTATTTTTGGTTAAAAATTCACCAAAAGTTGGGTTTAGGGTATTTTAGCCAGCTCTAATAAAGAATAACATATTGGATGCCTTTTTATGTGGTTTTCACTTGTGGTCATATTCCCATACTTCAGTAACATTTATAACCCCATAATATGCCCATAAAAATGTTATTTTTAATTCTCTCTCACCCTGTAATTCCATCATTGTGTATTCTCTCCCATAATGGCCTGGGAGCTTGGCAAACCTCAGGAATGTTCCAGTAACATATTTCCTGTTTTAATTTTTCTCCTCCCGTTTCTTTTGCTGCGTGATGTTTCCCACCCTCAGAAGAGGCTCAGGAAGAAGGTAGGTGAAGCAGCATCTCAGCCCTGCTGCTTCCTGCAGCAGGAGTTGGTGCTGATGTGCACCTCGATTTTGCAAGGTGGTAGAAGAAAGCAAGACAAGAGGAAGATGCTGGGACAGACTATCTGCAGGCAGAGGGCTTTTTTTGTCCCTTGCACAAGTTTCACTGAGGGTACCCCATATCCTTAAGTATCTGTGCAGGCACCTCTGCTCCAGTTCTGGGGAGGGAGCAGCACAGAAAATGTGGATACCATCCCTTCTTCCAAGACACAGCATGCTCTGAGGCTGGTTTGTAGCCCTGGATATTTGTGTGCCATGGAATAACTGGGGTCTGGCTAGAAAGGTTCCTATCAGGTGTCAACTGGTTCCTCCTACGTAGCTTGGCGGATCATGATCAGATGGATTTTGAGGTCAAAATCCATCTGTGATAAAATATGTGCTTAGCCCTATGTTATATAGTACATATGNTTTTTTTTTTTTTTTAACTCTCTGTTGCATTCACACACTCTTTAGTCTAACTGTTCTCGTTTTCCATCTCATTGCTTTTGCTTCCTGCCACGTCCCACCTGACGAAGCTCCTCCGGCAGGTACGTGCCATCACCTTCCCAACTGCTCCCTGCTGTCTCTGTGGTGGTGGTGGGGACTCAAGGGTGGTGCAGGAGGAGCAGTACCAGTTACTCTGCCTTTTTGCTTCTGTTGTCTTTGCTTTCCACCTGCCCTCTGTGACGGGCTCTGCCGCTGGCTAACACACAGGAATAATCTCAGTGCAAGGTCCGGCAGAGTCGGCTCAATGATGACCCGGCCTCTCTGCCACCCCTGCCCAGGGCAGGGCTCACCATAGAGCCCATCTGGGCAAGGGCAGGAGCTGTTCCTCTAAAACTGGAACTAGAGAGAAATTTCAGCATGTGATATTTTAGATGACTGTGAGAATTTCCCTCTCTGATATATTTTTGCTTCTTCCCTTCACATGGTGAAGTTGTTTCCCAGCCACACATGCCTTAAATTCCTTTCCCTCCTAGCCATTAGCATGTCCTTTACTGGGATAAAACTTTTCCCTCTGAGCAGAATTTTCAGCTTATGAAAGGTTTTCAGCCTATTTTCAGCTCACGTAACAATGTATTTCTCCTAATATTCCTTTGCATCCTGTCCCATGGCTCTTCACACCTAAAGAAGCTCACGAGGAAGGTATGTGACATGACTCCTGGATTCCTGTCTTTCAGAGTAAGCTCTGGCTTAGCCAGTAAACCATAAGATGGTGAAAGGAAACAGGAAGTACAAATAGGCATACTGATATAGACTAAAACTTGCCCCCATTTTGTTTTTTGTACTGTCTGCCTTCACGTTCTGTCTTGACATTGAATGTGCTGTCGATGTACGTGGTAATTGTTGCATGAAAAAAAAAAAAGCTTGAAAACTGCTGGGAAATGTAAACCTCTTAAAAGCATGAATGTTGAAAAGCCTTTACTCTGAGATTGGTTGGGTCTCCTTGGCAGGCTCATTTTGGACCATTTGGGGTGGATCCGGCCTCCAGACTATATGCAGAAATGCTCATGATGGGCTGATATTCTTACAATAGCCTTTCCACACATCCTTCTTTCAGCTTAAACCCTGTGGTATAGAGCAAATGGTGATAAATTTGATGCTTTAGCTTTGCAAATGATTGAAGTTAGTTTTCTTGTTCATATAATGGAGCTTCTTGGCCACTGTTTCATGGCAGTACTTGCAGCCACCCAAAACCTGCTGGCCTCAGGTTGTAAATCCACTTAGGCAAGCATCAGGGTTATGAAACAGCGTGCTGCTCCTGGCTTTGGGCAGGACTGCAGGAATGGCTGTATAAGACAAATGTCATCTGATACGGCTGCTTAAATCAGCTTTATATTTTTAATATCTCAGACCATTTGCACCCTCGCTTCCAGTACTGCTTTTCATATCCATACTCACTTTATTTCCTTGCAACATATTCTCAATCTTTCCCTCCCCCTCCATTTTGCCCGAGTGAAAACTTGTTCTAATGTTTCTAATGCTCTCATCTCTCTTTGCATTTTGCTCTGTGACTCTTCCCACACGCTAAAGCTCATGAGGAAGGTATGTGCCATGACTTGTGAATTCCTCTGTTTCTGTCTGGAGTGGTAACTTGTGCAGGAATTCTGGAGGTGGTTGAAGATGAGCCGCTGCAAAAAATATCCTCTGCAGGGTTGCTTTGCTCTCGTAGGATAAGCGTCGTGATGAGTAATAAATACTAACTGCTGTTTGAAATGAATGCCTGAGGCACAGGCTGGGCACCGCTCGTGTATTCCCCAGCACCTGATGTCTCCAGCCAGGCTATTCGTGTGGACACCAGTTGGTACAGGGATAGTGCTCCCCAAACCATTTCCTCTGTGCCACGCCCTGGGGTTTGAGGTGGGGCAGCCGTGTCCTGGGGCAATGCTGTGTCCCTCAGTTGGGTGCACCTCTTCCCCTGTGCCTGTCACTGCACAGAGACAGAACTGCCTTTTGCTGCAGTGTGTGGAGATGTGGGGAGACTTGCACCCAAAGTCATGAGCGTGTCAACAAGTGACACTGTGTCATACCTAGTTTTTACTGTTGGGGTAAGGATTGGACCAAGTGGCATCGTTTTGGTTGGAGCATATTTGAGAAAAGATGTAGTGTGTGCTTTTTCCATAATTATGGGGATGTTTCTGGGTTAATGTGCATTATGCAAAAACAGGGGTGGCAGGGTTGCATTTTTACTTGATTTTATAACTGGAATTAAGGTCCAGATCTGTTAAGACAATTGGTGTGGTTGGCAAAATAGAAGGTCCTGCTTCTTGAAGCATCAGCCTGGCAGCCCAAATCCATTTACCTTTCAATTGCCCTTCTGCCTGCCCCTCTCTGCTTGCCCACGCAGGCTTCCATGGGATGCTTTATCCTGCAGGGTGGAGAGCAGTAACATGCTCGTGCTCACCCTCCCACATTGGTGTGCAGCCCTGCACGCCAGTGGTGAAATCCTGGGCGCCAAGGAAATCAATGCCAGCTCCTCAGAGCCCACTGATTTCCACAGTGGCTGGGATTTCTATGCACATGAATAAGAGCAGGTTGTCTCTACCCTTTTTGCACATTCAAACCTATGGGTAATGGACTGGCTTTAAATACAAGTAATGTTTTTGTTGGCCGAAGGCTACCAGCAGCATTTGATATATAACATTATGAATATATATGTTAGTCATCTGCGTTTTTATATCCAAACAACCCTTCCTCTCCACAATTCTAATTGACATTCACGTGTGCCCTCTATTTCTCACTTAATCTTATTAATGGTTTTTATCCCTTTAACCCCCCCCCCACCACCTTGGCTAAGGAAAGTGTAAGGGTTTTTAATTATCCTCTGTTTCTTGCTCTAATTCTCTTATCTTTCTTTGCATCTCCTTCCCTGCTACTTCCCTTTTAAAGAAGTCCATGAACCAGGTATGTGACTTCTGAATTCCTCTGCGTCAATCTGAAGGGTTATTGTGTGCTGGAAATTCAATTCCACTTGACAATTTCACAATTGGGTCATGTGCTGAATTGGGACAAAATGGAAAGTTTTCAACCAACCGAAAAAAAAGAAAAAAAGGAGGAACACATTGTTTGACAGCTATTGAAAATTATGGTTTTTATTTAGTTAAAACATTTTGTTCCAACTTCTTTTTTTCCTCTCTCCTCTATGGAAGATTTCCAAATTTTGAAATGAAAATTCTATTTTAGATGCTTCTGAAGCATTGCCTTTATGGATAATGTGGGGTATATATAGTGTAATGCAAGAACAAATCCGGAATGAGAAGTTGCCACAAGGCAAAAAGTGGAAAAGTTTTGTTCTAGAGATGTTAATATCTCTGTAACTTTTATGGATGTGAAATGTTTCTGTTTTTTTAACCAAAATCTCTGCTAAATCTATATGAGTTCTGAAATATTGAAATTTAATTGAAACTATGATTTATGTTGGAAAATTTTAACAGTAACTCTAGTATTATACTCAGGAATTCAAAGATGGTGGAAGTAAACATAAAAATCAAATATTAACGATAAACTGTAACTTGCAGCTTCCTCACACCTTTGACCAGTCATAATTTTCTCATCACTCTGTGATGCATAATAATGAGGATAAAGCTAACTACTGCATGAAAAATGTAGTAACATTTTTTGTAGACAAACATCTCAATGTATGAGCTGTAATAACAGGCGCTTACCGGACTTGGAGCCATCCTCACAGTGCGTATGGGAATGTTATAATGTGCATCACCTGGAAGAACAGAAACTGAACTTGCAGTGTCCTCTAAACTGTCTGTGGAAATTATTCTGTGCCATTTGGAGTAGCTTTATTAAAGCAGTCACATCTCAGCAGCCTCCCACCCCAGCTATTTCCCTCTGCTGTCCAGAGGGAGACCAGCCTCTTAGTTCAGAGCAGATTGATGCTTTTGCAAAGGCTGGAGTGAGGTGAAAGCTGATTGATTTTTACATGACTTAATACTTCAACATTCATCTCTTCGCTGCTTCTCATATCTCTCCTGTTCTCGTCGCTTCTTGTTTCACATCCTTCTCTTTTTAACCATATTCATTTTTGTCTTTTAATCTGCACCTAAGGTTTTTCTGACTTTGATTTGCACCAGCTAAAGGTCATTGCTTCCATCACAGCTGCTTTGCCTGCCTCTGTACCTCTTTTCTGTGGTATTTATTGAACTGCTACTCACTACTTGAGAGTCGATTCTCTAGCATTGACAGGTGCATGAGCTTGAAATTTGTGCAAAACACAAGGTATTAACATAATACGATAAGCAATAAAGCCATAACCACAGCCTCCCCATGCTTTCCTTTCCCTCTGTACCATAAAGCACAATAAAACCGAAAGACAATGTAAATACAACAAGTTTAACAAAAACCTTTTACGTCAGAAGGAGACTGTCCCAGCTTGTCACGTAACAGCATGATTATTTAGTTTCTCTGTTATTAATGCTGTCTTTGCCTACCAAATCTTCTAAATCACCACTTTGGCCTGCACAAGCTCACAGTTGTTGCTGTTGTGGGATTCTTGCTCTAATTCTTTCATTTTTCCTTCTTGACTCTTTCCACCTAACCAAGCTCATGTTTGTGACATCTAAATTCCTATGTATTAATCTGAAGTGTTCCTGTACATAGGAATTTGAAGATGTTGAATACAGAATCATGAAGAATCAATCCATTCTTGAAATTCCCTGAAATATATTTTCCCTATAAGAAAGGATAAATATTGCTTTTAACTGAAGAATCACCATCTAAGAAGCTTAGAACAAACTTTTTTAGTGCCCCTGAAAACTTTTAGGGCTGTGACTACCCCATAGCCCTGACAGAAAGCAGGTACCTGAGCTGCAGAAACCCAAGCTGCTTACACTTGCAGGGAGTGGTTTGCAGCAGGATTCTGGCACGCAAACTCAAGCAGTTTCTAGTCCTTTGCAGCAGAGGCAAGCTCTGTGCACAAATATTGCCAGTTCTGCAGAGCTAAGCCCTGAATCTGCCAGCAGAGATTCTTAGATGGTGGAGCTTCAGATGCAGGCATAGGGATACATCCAAAGCAGTGTGTCTGTCAGTAACTCTCACATCCTCATGCCAGCTCTGATAGCTAAAAGGGCAGCTGAAACCTAGGTGATGTTAAATGCTTGTAAAACTCTCTTCTTGGGTATGTTTTCTTTCAAATTTAAGGATAACCGGTGTTACTACACTCGCCCATGGTTTAAAAATTTGCATGATTTAAACTGTTGCAAATCATCAACATTCAAATTCCCTTTATCTTTTGTTTCTATGGCATCTCCCTATCTACTTCATACCCCACTGTAATTACACTCCTTTTCCACTCTTAACAGTCCATCCCTATAACCTGGTCTGCAAATTATACTTCTTCAACCCAGTCTTACCAAAGTTTGAGGTGATCCCTTCCTGAATAACTTATTTCTAATTCTTTTATCTTCCTTTCCTGTGTTTTTCCCCTGACACATCCTACTAAATGAAGCCCCCCCTCCAGGTATGTGATTTAACTTCTAAACTCCCTGGTGTCTGTCTGCTGGGATGGTGTGTGTGAGAAGTGAATACAAGGTGACAGGGGATAACAACCTATCAGTTAAGGATGGATTATAACTTGCATGCCTTTGGGGTGGTTCTATTTTAGTTTAATATTTTTTTCAGTGAAATGTAATCAGAAGTAAGGAGGAGGAAACTTACTCGTTGCATGAAAATTTCACTAGAAACTGGGGGAACACACATATACTATTGTGAAAGGGTAGCTCAGCAAAAAGTCTCCTTGTGGAATGCATTAAATTCTGCTCTGTGACGTAAGAATGAATGTTTGTTCCTATAGGGAAGGATTTATTTCAAATCTCAGGGCAGAATTTGACCCATTGACTGTACACGGGGAATAGAAATGCTGTGAGAGTTTGTGGGTTTTTTTATGCCTGCTTTGCAAAATATTTGGTGGGGTGTGTGTGTGTGTATGGCTGAAAAGCAAAATCTCCCCTGCAAATTCACATTGCTGATCTATTCCTGCTTTGCCAAAACCCAGAAGAATGACATGTAGACCTGCACAGACTTCTAATGAACCTTTTCTTCCTATGAAGTAATCCATTTGTAATTTTACATTGCAAATGGATTTGAAGAGCAGCTGTCCATTTAAATAGACATCAATGTTGTCTTCAAGGAAGAAAATGGCCTGAGCCATAGATCTAGAAGGGAACTGAGCTTCTTTGGAAGTTAGCTGAACGTTGATGATGAGTTATGGCAGGTATTTCAGCAGGTTTATGAACCACACTGTGTTTATTTCAAATGGCTGAAATACTGCTGTAGTAAAAGATGGGTCCAACAGTGCTTTGAGAGTGCTGGCTACGTTCATGTGCATATTTCCAATCAAGGTAAACCTCGGTATACTGTGCTGTCAGGTTGTGCTTTATGTCATATGATGATTAGAAGTGTTTTTTAAGCACTGCACTATTATCATAAATCTGCCTCCTTTACCTTTCCTGTTCTGTGACTTCTCTTTATGTGTTATTTCAAATGTAAATATTTTACCTTTTTACTTCTTAACTTCATTCTTAGCTCCCCTTTTCCTCTCCGCCCCTCCTCCCCGTTGGCTGAAAAGCTCTTTTGGTGTGTGAAGTAACCAGTTTCTTGTTCTCGTTCTCTTCTTTTCCATCGCAACTTGTTCCATGACACTTCACACCTGAAGTTCATGAGCCAGGTATGTGACACGACTTCTGGTTTTCTCCACAGAGGTGCAACACGAAAGTGTGTATGTGTGTGAGAGGGAGAGAACAGGAGTCCTGGGCTGGTAGAAGAGAAGAAAACAAGAGAAACAAATATTAACCACAATGATCATTTGCAACTCTCTTCTCCTTTAACCTCCATGCTTACCACCACTTTAACATTACAGCATTTTTAAGTCCCGACAGTCTCTCCAGATACCTTTTCTCCCCGCCTTAGTTCACTAATCCCTTTGTTTTTTTCCCTCTTCATGCATCCCCTGGTTTCCTTCTCAGGATTCCAAGAGCTTTAAATAACTGTTCTGTTTTTTTTCTATTTCCTGTCTTTCCATCACTGCTTGCACCATGACACCAGCAGAGGAAGCTCATGAGGAAGGTATGTGATGAATCTACACGCCCTCATCCTTTTTCTCTTTCAGTGCTGGGGAAACTGTCAAAAACACTGACATTGTTCAAGAGAAAAGAGAATATGGGAGGGCAATAATCTCTCTAGATGGATTTCGATGAACATGGAGAAAGGGCCATATGTTAGCCAAATCAAATCACCAAAAAGGCGTTTTTTCTTCTTGTTCCATCTCCGGAGAGTCCAAGGTTCTCAGCATAACAGGGAGGGAGTGGGGACAGGTGCTGTTAGAACAGTGCTGGTTGTGGATTGACTACTGTGCTTCTTCTCTTTTTCTTTTGTCCTTCAACCTACAGCCAATGAAGAAGGCGAATACAATGATGGTAGCTCAGTGTTGTCTTAGGACAACAAAGTCATCTTCCTAACATCTCACTCTCTTTTATGTGTCTGTTTTTGTTCCTCACTTTATTTTAAACTCAGGAACTGGGCCAAAATATCTCTGCTGCAAAGAATTGCTCACTATGCATATCCAATCACCCTTGGGGAGTCATTAGTGTATTGAGAAGCCTCTACATCCTCATTAGGATAGTAGATGGTGGAAATCAAGCTCTAGAAGCTGCTCTGGACTTGTCTTTTAGCCAGAATCTGTTGTGTCATAGCTCTAATCAGCAAAACGTCTCTATCCCCCCAAAATCAGGACAGAATCTCTTGAATCATAGTGGCATATTTGAAAATGGAGCTGAGCCCTGCGTAGACATGCGTCCCTCACTCAGCCTGAAAAGGTCATGGGCTTCAGGCCTGAATCTATAGAAATGTAAACTTCTTCTCAAGCCATGTGCTTAAAATCGTGCTAAACATTAAATATGTGAATAAATTTATTCAGATGGGTGGAGCTAAATATAGCCTGGTTGTAATACTTGGTTGAGTGGGTGCTGGAGCACCCAGGTAGGACCAAATCTAAATGTGTGCAGGGTCAGTTTTGCTCTTGTATAAGATGACTTAGCCCCTCCCTGGCCAGTTTAAATGCATAGAAAGGTTCTCGTGGAGTTTTAGAGGCTGTTGAAGTAACTGGGTTCTTCCTGACTGCCCCAGCCCCTAGAACACCCAGGCAGCTGCTTCAAAAGACAAAGCCCAATGTCACTTGAAAACACCCTGCATTTTCTGTGTTTCTTTGTTTTGTTTCATTTTACTTTTGTAGATTTTTTTTTTGGTTGTTGTTCTTTTGTTTTAATTTTCTTGCTTGCTTTTCAGGCTTCTTTTTTAATTTAGGGAAATACCCTGAGGACCTTCTTGAGCCCCTCTCCATCTTTCTTTTTCTCATTCTTTTCTTTTATTTTTAATAGCATATTGATTTCCTTTTTTTTTTCCCAAGGACACAGTGTTAGATATGTTGCTTCTGAGAAGTGGGATTAAGGGAGGGTGTTTAGGGATTTCTGAGTGAAATAAAGGCAGTTCAGATGGATTCCCAGAGAAGGAGAGCACCGTGTGAATATCTCACAGACTGGGCAGGAGAGAGCAGTGTGGTGGTATTTTGGTGGCGTATCCTCTCCCTGCGCTAAGCCTTTCGGAAACCAGAAACTCAAAGGCTCTCTAATCACCAGGGCAGTGAACTTGGATTTGCAATGTCTCTTGCCTTCTTTTGGCAGGGTTGTGTGTGGGGATTTTGTCTCAGCCCCATGGTTCATAGTCAGCATGACTGGAATGTCAGTCAAAATCCACCATACGAACAGGAATTTGCTGTGACAATTCCTGCTTGTCAACAAATTTTGGCCCAGTTCCTTGACTCGGTGTCTTGAAAGAAGGGGCATTTCAAAATAAATCCCATCCCTGGGCTGCTTTTGGTTCATACAGTATGGACAAAGGCTGGGTCATGCACTGCAGAGGATAGATTTTTTTACTGTTCATTTGTTTTATAAAATACCCCTTTTTCTGGTTTTCTGGAGGTACTCTTAAGGATTCTAACTACGATTTCTTATTTCAAGAACAGCTAACCTTAATTTTTCTTTTTATTTTTGCAATTGTTTGTTGGAGTGTTGATTTGGTGGCAGCTGAAACCAAATTCACACAGTTATTGACAGACAGGTGTCGATCCTGGCAACCAAGGTCAACAAACAAAACCAGTCATTTCCTCTCTACTCTTTTTTTCCCCCCGCTCTCTGTGAAGTGTTACTAACTGGCAGCTTTAAGCCAAACAGGAATGTCTATGAAAATTATCTGGGTATGTCATGAAGGAAGGGAATCCTGGGTAAATAACATACCTGATAGACTGGTTAATCATGATTACTTTTCCTCTCTCCAGGTAAAAGGCAATTTAGCTAACATGTTAAAAAGCTCACTGGCTATTTGAAAAGCAAAACAAATAAAAAAATAACTGGAGGAATACAGAAGCATGCTGTTGGCTAATGGTATTTTTCTTCAGGAGTGATTTGGGACTTCCTTTATAGTGGAGTAGTCTAAAACACATTTGTAATTACATGCTGTTTATTTTCTTAGCATTGCTCTGGCATCTGGAGGCCTCAACTGAGATATGTTTTGGCAGGCAGTGTTCTTGCAGTAAATGAGGAAAGTCTACCCCCTAAAATGTCATTAAGGAAATTTGTATGGGAAAGAGTGAGAAAAAGGAAATGTCGGTTTCTGATTTCTTTTACACATCTCTCACACCTTTTCTCTTGATTATCTCAATAACCTAATTCCAACCACTCTCTCAATTTTTTCTTACCCAACACCCTTACATCTGATTGCCTCAATAAATTTTTTCCAGTGTAAGTTTTTTGCTGTTTTTCCCTCTTATAATATTTCATTTTCTTTTTCCTATTTTTTTCTATTTGCTATTCCAAATTTCCACCATGAGTCCCAAACCTGCTGGATGCAAATAAGCATTTTAAAAAATAGAATATCTTTCTGTATTATGACATTGATAGCAGGGCTCATGCACCCACTACTGAAAAGGTTATTTTTCCTTTTACTTTACAAATAATTTTTTTTACCAGATTCAGTAGGCTGTGGGCTTTTTAACCTCAGTTCCTCCCACTGAGCCAGCACAGGGAGAGTCTTACACCGCAGAATCCATCAGCATCCCCGAAAGTTCAAATGTAGTGTGTGGTTATGAAAGTCAGCCTGGGTCTCTGAGAGAATGGGCCAGAATAAACACATAGGTTTAATTTATTTCTGTTTGTGAGAGTAACAGCACTGAACTTGCTGGCATTACGCTGGAGTTAATAACTAAAGCTTAAAAAAGAATAGCAGGGAGCAGAGTTGACCACAAGCACAAATGTTAAGCAAGTAACTCATAAGACCAGCATATGTCTGAGAGCCAGGGAAAGGTCACTTGTTGCAAGGGAACAGCTCTGACTGCCAGAGGGCCCAGGGTGGCAGTCTCTGTGACGGTTTAGCCTGCCTGTCAGGGCATTATGCCTCTCCTGGAGATGAAAAGATCATTCCCATTAACGCCCATGGGAATTTTGCATGTACCTCAGCAGGAGAGGATGCTTGCTAAGAGAGGATGGCCTTTCCAAGCTGGGTTTGAGGAGCACCACACGGTGCAGAAGAATAAGCATCTTCCCCATGGCACCAAGGTATCTCAGGGACATGTGCCCTAAGCTGTCTTGGAAGCCAATGAACTTGGAAAAAATGTGTGTCATAAAGGTTTTTGCCTTCTGGCCTCCGTGTGAGGCATTTGAACAAAACTGGTGAAGCCTGGTTATCACTGAGATATGATACTGTGGATTCAAGTTAACTTTAGCAAAAAAAGTGCTGATTCAAAAAGGCATCATTTTCTTCTACCCTCCAGCCCAGCTGGCCTCCTTAGAGCTTTGGTCAGGATGGTTTGAGAAAAATAATTTTGCATTTACACAAAACCACTGCTTCCCAGATGCTACGTTTGGGACTTTTACACAGTCTCTTGATTATTTTCTGCCAAATTCTGTTTCAAGGGTAAAAACAGATTCACTCCTAGAAAAAGGGATGTGTGAGTGTGTGTATTTCTTTTGGAAGTGCTTGAGATTTAACCAGTTTCTCTGTATGTTTCCTCTAAGATTAAATTTCCCTTCCCTCCTTTTACTTTAGCAGCTGGCATGATCTCTGTTGTTTTAACTTTCTTCCTCTTTTTCCCTTCCTGTTTTGCTACATCCTTCCAAATACAGAGGAGAAGCCCAGAATAAAGTAAGTATGACGGGCAGGGTTTCAAAACCCTGGGATCATTTTCCTGATCTAGCAGAAGCCCTTAGATTCTCTTTTAGGCAAATGGCCACTAGAAGCCTTTATCCAACTCTCCCTCATGCAACATCCATCTGTTTGTTCCTGCATGCCTTTCCAGGATGTCTGCTTCCTTCAGAGGATGCCTTAGCAGCAGTTACTGGCCTGGGCCTTAAGATGTGTTCCTGGTAGAGTCAGAGAATTCGAGGACTGTCTGAGATGCAGAGGTCTCATAGTAGCCCAAAATGTAGGCAGCTCAACAGTAAATCCTCTGTAGGAGGCCGTGGCTGGGAAACTACCCTTTCCATCCAGGATTGCTGACAGTGGGAAGGGTGGCAAATGTTGGGCTGGGCTCAGCTGAGCTTAACTAAGGTTTGCTATGGACATGCTGGCTCTGGGCCCCATCACCTTCCCTTCCCACTCTGCCAGCTGCCCAGGCTGGAGTGTACAGCCCTGCACAGGCAGACTCACAGACCAACATCTTTCCATGTGGCAGGGAATGACCATAGGCTTTGGGAATAAAGAGGGGTTTTAGGGGTAACTCCCTGCCCTGCAGGACCTTCCAGGAAGGACAGTGGTGCTTAGTACTCTTCTGGAGTAGTTTTCCACTGACATGCTCTTTCACCCCTCTGTATCTCCACCAACATTCCTCCTTGTCAGCGTGGTTCCTGAGGGCAGGGCAGGATGGGCTATTTTAAAAGCTGCATATGTTTTAAGATGAAAATCCTTTATTTTTCTTTTATTTTCTTTTTGTTTTGTTTTTGACTCTCTGCAGACTAACTGCTCCTAAAATACCTGAGGGTGAGAAAGTAGATTTTGATGTAAGTATTCCTGAAACTGGCTGTGTTTGTGTGTCTGTACCTGATAATACACAGTATTATTTATTTGTGAGTACAAGTCCACGTGACTTCTCCTGTATTGGATATTGCCGAGGTTAAAGTCAAAAGTATGGTTGATTTGCCACTTTATTTCAGCAAAAGGCTGCTCTCTGCTCCCTGAAACTGTCTGAATGCATTCACTGATAAGGTGACTAAGCTAAAATCATGTATTTATTTATTTTTGTTTGTCTCCTTGAATCTTTGAAGCCAATATAAGGAGGAGAAAGTAAGTGTTTTAGGGATCTCAGATCCTCTGTCCGATTGTTGCAAATGGCTTGAAAATTGCAGGCCCTCATCTGTTGCTGAGAAACACTGGCTAAAATTACAATAATAAGTAGAGATCCTAAACCCTTTCCTAGAAAGTGGCTAGAAAAATGAAGAAATTCTGCTGTTGAAAACCTCCACAGAAATATTTGCTTTGCCCAAAATGCAGGAATATTTCCTAGGCAAGATTTGTATTACAAAGCAAAGAGGAAGCAGCTAAGTATATGCAAAGATAGGTGTGTAAGCAAAGCCAGGGATAAAATATGGTGTAGGGAAATGGGAGATTTGGATTCTTTATGCTTCTGGGCTCCTGACTGTTACCTGAATGAGGGTCTGATTGCATCAACAGCCATTTAAGCTAATCCATAGATTTCCATGGAAATCGACAGACACTTTCTACTTTTGTTTCTCTGTGTATGCAGGGTGCTGGGAATGTCCAGGACATAATACTAGAGCAATATGGACTTAATGCGTTTTCTTGCTTTTCCAGGACATTCAAAAGAAAAGGCAGAACAAAGACCTGATTGAACTGCAGGCCTTGATTGACAGCCACTTTGAAGCCAGAAGAAAGGAAGAGGAAGAGCTGGTTGCCCTCAAGGAGAGGATTGTGAGTCCTCGTACTCTGTTTCCCTGTACTAGATTGAGAGATCATCTGTAGATGAGAAGCTGAAACCACTGTCAGACTTTGACTGAAAGCTGTGCTGTCACGTACAGAAGTGACTGCTCAAGTTATCATCAAATGGCTTCTCCCCCCATCTGTCCCCTCTCTTAGCCCCTTGTTTTATATCTGAGAATTGTACAAGAGACCTTTCTGCATGTTCTAGAAAGAGAGAAGGTGTCTCACACTCAATGGAACAAAGCTCTTGGTAGTGGGGTGTAACAGTGGAGGCAGGTAAAGCCACGATGATGATCCAATGCTTCTCCTACTGCTCCCTGCAGGAGAAGCGCAGAGCTGAAAGAGCAGAGCAGCAGAGAATCCGGGCTGAGAAGGAGAAGGAGCGTCAGGCAAGGCTTGCGGTAAGTGTCTGTGCTTCCCTCTCCTTGTCTCTGCATCAAACTGCAGAGATCTCTAGAGACAGAAAAAAACTACAGGTTCTGCCTGCCTCAGTCCAAAGAGGAAATGACCACTGTCTTAAAGCAAGGGCAGAAAACAGGAGGCGCTGATTCTCATCAATGTTCTTCTCTGATCACATTCCCTGCACTGACACTGGCTACTGGGGAAGCTGGGGGTCTCTCCTAGAGTAACTTGTTCTGTGTGTTGCACTCCACAGGAGGAAAAGGCACGGAGAGAGGAAGAAGATGCCAAGAGAAAAGCTGAGGATGATCTGAAGAAGAAAAAGGCTCTGTCCTCCATGGGTGCAACATACAGCAGTTATCTGGCTAAGGTAAAAATCCTAGATCGATGAAAGAAATATGAAAACGTTAAACCATGGGGTTGACTGGGAACAGTCTTCATTACAAGTTGACAAAACTACCCAACTTTTCTTCTTCTGGATCCCCCAGCAGCTTGTCTTACTTGCTCTGTCACTGAAATAGTTTAATTCAGGCCTGATTTCTGCAGTCTGACGTTGATTGATATTCTGAAAACAGGCTGACCAGAAGAGAGGAAAGAAGCAAACAGCTAGAGAGACGAAGAAGAAGGTCCTGGCAGAGAGGCGCAAGCCCCTGAACATTGACCACCTTAATGAAGACAAGCTGAGGTAACATGTTTATCCTAATTTATGGAATGTGATCCACTGATATGTGGTCTTACTGTCCTGGAGTCTTTGGTGATAAAATGAGGTAGAGGAGGGGGCCTTCTTTGAAATTTGTTATGGGACACTTTTAATTTGTGCCCTTGCTTAACCTGGAGAATGGAGGAGAAATGGGAAGGTAGGGAAGTGTTGACATGGTTTGGTAGCCCTCTAGCTGTGCTCCTGCATAGGGATCTAAGCCTCTCCTGCTAATTAGGATTAGTCGCTTACAGGACTAGCTCTGGGATTAGCTGAACAAGCCTACCCACTGGTATCTGTAGCATTCCCAGGGGTGAGTTAATGCTGTTAAGGTCTGAACAGGATCTCCATGAAGGCTGGAGGTTTGGAAGCTAAGTGCTCTGGTGCAGAGCAGTCATCAGATGATAGTCTGGACTGCACATGTTGGAGTTTACACGTGATTGAAGGATGAAGTTGGCTCACCTCGGCCCTGACACAGATGAGATTGCACAATGGCAACTGCTCTGCTTATCTGGGTGACCTTCAGAGTCCTCCTTCCTTCTTGTCTGATTCCACTGCTGTCTTATCATTCATTAAGAGTTAGGGGGAAAATTAGAGGAGTTATGTTAATGTGTGACACATGCAAGACTGCAAGTCTAAAAGGTTTGAAGGTGAGAAGGCAAGAAAAATGTGACCTTGAAAACGATGAATAGCTTTAAGAGAACAGATTGGGTTTGCAGGAAGATGTGTGAACAGCCTTAAATAAAATTCATTATTAGTAATGTGAAAACCATGGAAAATATCTGATGTCACATGTTTCTTCCATCTCCCTTTCCCCTTAAACACACAGAGACAAAGCTAAGGAGCTGTGGGACTGGTTATATCAGCTGGAGACTGAGAAGTATGACTTTGCAGAGCAGATCAAGAGGAAAAAATATGAGGTGAGTTGAGAGGCCATCATGCTAATGGCACTGGGTCCAAAATGTAAAAATCTCTGATTCCTCTGGCAAAAGTCATGTAGTGACATTATTTGTGTCTCCAATGACCCTTTGCAATATTTAAGCAGCAAGATGTTTGGAATTGCATTCCCCTAACATACACACTTGAACTGGATTTCACATTTTAGGCTAAAATTGAATGGATCACTTTTGAGGTTTTCAGTGCCCAATGGAAAGGCAATCCCAATGGAATATGGACACCCTGTCCTCTCCTGAAACATTGTTTGTTCTTGTTTATCTATAGGTTACTGTGGCCTGTAAATTCAGTAACTCTCAGCTCACGCACCTCCATTGCAAAGTAATATTTTTAGATCCATCTTTGATTTCAAACTTGAACGTTGTAAGTTTTATTCCATCCCAGACAGATTACCTGTGGACTGAGCTCTCTGGAGTCACTGAAAACTGTCTCCAGACAGGAGCATCTGACTGGAGTGTCATATGGTAACAGAAAGTGGACATGTTTCCTTCACACAGTCCCTGGATAGGGCTGCACTCACCCACATTAGGTTTCAGTGGCTGAGAAATCCTACTGGATCTCTCTCTGTGTCGCTCTCCTTTTAATTCCCAATCACACTGACACACGTTGACAGGGAGTGAGCAACACCAATGTAACTATCTCAATCTCTCTTAGATTTTAACAATGCGTTGCAGGCTGCAGGAGCTTTCCAAGTTGTAAGTACAATGAACTTGCCTGTGTAACAGCAGCAGCAAAGGCTACCAAATGCATGAGCCTGCCGCATGGTCAGAGCCAGGTGCCAGACGGGAGCTGGCACTTGGCTCCAAGTGCAGAGAGAAAAGAGAAAAATGGATCTTGTGTCTCTCCATTCACTTCCTTTTTCTCTCCCTTTCCATTCTTTGAAAAGACATAAAGTGGTAATTTAGGAAAAGAGTCAAGAGTCCAACAGGGATTTGGTTAAAGAACTGAGCATGCAATCTACTGAGAGCACCCTAAAATAATTCTCTATCCAAAACTCTGTATCCAAAACCATGGATACATGCATGGGGGCATCACCCTGATGCACATGCAGAAGCTTAGGGATACATGTGCAATAGCTTGGACTACAATATATAGAGAATAGTATGGGGTTTGGAAAGCTTCTCCACCTCGTGGCACATGGTTATCCAAATCCAAAATATTGGAGAGGGCTAGCTTAAGGATAATAGGTCAAGTGGGAAAAACAGGAAATAAAGCAGTGCCGGGGGGGTACATGTCATGGTAATGAGACTGCTGCATAAACAAAGAGGTGGGTGCCTGCGGGTGAAAAGCAAGGAGACAAAGTACAAAGAGTGAGCAAAGCAGAAGGAAAATGCACAGCTAAGATGGGAGAGCAAAAGTGGAAGAATAAAGGGTAGATGGTAGCAGGAGAAAAATGAGGAGAAAGGTAAGTGAAAATAGGAAAGAGAATGAAGGAGACACAGGCAAGGATGCAAGGGAGAGACAAAGGAAGGAAGTGGGACACAGAGAAGTAGAGCCATTCTTTAGCTCTAGTGTCTGTTGCTCTTTGGTGCTTCATTGGAGAGTGAGTGTCATAGTCACAATCATAAGGTCATGACGGAAGGTAAGTCTTAAGTCCTTGGGTCAAACTGAAGACAACTGGTTCTCCTCCACACTTGGGGAAAATACTTGGTTGGAAAAAAGCAATTTAAACTGCTGTGACAAATACTAAAACTTCCATGAGTAAGTACAAAAGCAAGTGATCTGTTGATCTTTCCTTGCTTGTGTTGTCCTGTTCCCGGTAACGTTTCAGTCCCTTATCTTGTTTCTGTTTGCCATGGAAAGACGTGAGCCAGGAATTACCAGTTCTCGGGACAACCGGAATGTATGACTTCTGTTTTTCTTTTTTTGCACGCTGGGAATGTCAAGTGCGACTTCAAATATTCAAAATTTGGGTCATCAGTTCTTGGACCGGCAGAGTCAGTGCAGCATTTTGAACTGTGCCAAAAGCAAAAGCAAAGCATACCTCTTGGCAAGGGCATTTCTTCAGTCCAGGAAAACTAAATAGAGACCTGACTCAGTTACAAATGAGAAGATGAAGGGGCAAAAGAGGGCTCTCTATCACACCCTAGTGTTTTGTAGGATTTTCCAGTACCTGAGTCCCAGGATTTCAGTAATGAGTCCAGACCTACAGACCAAACTGAGTTACTAGGTCAGGCTTATAAGGTGTTTATCCCGTGCAAGGTAGGTGTTTGCTTTCCTATGCATCAGGTCATCTTCTCTTATTAAATGAGTGGCTGGGAAAGTGGTGACTGCTGCAAGCTCCTCACCTCCTGCTCTGCCAGCCAGCAAAAGGTACTCCAGCAGAATCTGATACTCATCTTCCATTCTTGAGGTCCCCATCCAAAGACCACTGAAGCTCTTTGGGCTTACATACCCCCTGATGTACAGGAGTAAGGGAAGAGTGAGAAGGTGAGGCTGAAACATGCAGGTGATGGAGCCATCCAAGAGCTTTTCAGCCGGCCAAGGTGACACTCATTCCAGTTCACCTGCCTGCAGTTTGACATGTGAGTTCACAGGAGATTAATTTCAATATGTAGAAACTCTTCAAGTAAGGGTTATAAAATTCTAGCTCTTCTGTCCCTTGACATGTGAAGGTGGCTTGCAGATTTATTGCCAAGAAGTAACATTTCTCTCCTTCAACCACGGGTGAGCTTTTATTTCAAATGAAGTATTAATTCCTACTACAGGCACCTGTTTTGAGCACTTCAGCAGGTAAAATTCCCCTCTTCTTAAGGGAACAAGGTTTCTTTGTCTCTAAAAACCCTGGTCATGTATGTTGTTTGCAGATTGTCACCCTCAGAAACCGGATCGATCAGGCCCAGAAGCAGTAAGTATTTATATCCCCTTCCTAGCTCCTGGCTTGGGGATATCTTCTCAGTGTTCAAATGAGTCACTTCAGCCTCAACACTGGCATTTTCTTGTTGCAATGAAATGGGGCTAGAGATGGAAGGGCCACTCCCATCCTGCCTCACATTGAGAAAATGAAAGGCAAGCTGAAGTGAATGTAACACCTAACAAGAAAAAAAAAAAGTTTCTTCACACCATATCTTCAAAATCTTCCTCTGCTTATTGTTGGGTTTTTCAAACACTTGTCTGAGGTGCTTTGAATACTTGAGGGAATATAACCCTTGTTTACTAAGGATAAACAAGTGGTTGCTAAGATTACGAGGAATGGTGTGTAACAAGACTAACATAATGGGATTACTTTTGTGAGTTCTTTTCACTCATCATCTCTCTCCCACTTTCCTTCACTGCAAGACTATTTAATTACTTTTTTGAGTCTAATGGCTTTATTCTAGGTATTTTTAATGAATTCATGAGATACCAGGGGTAGACAAAACTTGAGGGTTAGGACATGTAGAAAACTAACACTCACAGAGAAATAACTGCAGGGCAGAAAGGGAGGAGAGCTCTCCAGTGGTGGGATTGATCTTCTCTGTGTGTCTGTATCTTTTTAGCAAAGTCATGCCAGGAATGAAGCAGTGGCCTTTGGTGATATCTTTGGATGATAGGAGTGACCAGTTACTACCTTCCCACTTCCCCAAGACACCCTGATTTATCAAATGAATGTAACACTGGGGGTTTGGTTGTCTGTAATGCCAAACATAAGGCTTGACCTTCCCATGGTATTTTCTGTACAGAGCTGTAGGCTGATAAACCTCAGCAGAATGTGCAGCTGCAGAAGGATGCCACGGTTTGTCTGGGCGTTGCTGCTCTTGTGGGGCACTACCACACCACCCACAACAGGCCACTGCATGCTTATTCCCCCAAAAAACATGATACTCTCTCAGGACATCATCTGAAAAGGTTGCACTGAGAAGCCCAGAGCTAATGAGATTTCTGTGTGCTTAAACTTCTATCCACACTAGACACTATCATTCCAAAGCAGTGCCTGCCAGCGTGTTACACAAGGATCAAATGAGTCTTTTGCTTCAGACTTTATTAAATCTCCTTAAGCACACTCTAAAGGTTAGGTGTAACATCAAACATCAGAGGTGCTTGTGGATATAAAAGGACTGTCTTCGTTTGAGGAGCTATGCCCTTCCTACAGTAGGTTTTGAACCTTCAGAAAGGCTGCCAAAAGGGACATAGAGATTAATTTAAGATAAGCAGAAAGTGCATGCTCTCTTTTATGTAAACCACCAGTTTTTTTTCAAATAGACCAAGCCTATCTTGGTCAAAGGTAAAGTCCAGTCTATGTGTGTGTCTCTGTCACTGTGCTACATCCTTCTGTAAATATGGCTGGTGCTCTTGGACCAATCCATGGGGCAGCACAACAAAAATCTCCCCAGATGTGATGTCCCCATGTTCTTCTTCTCTCTGGAGGAACCAGTGGTTCTGAAGAAAGGCCTCTGTTGACAGCAGCACCTTATACATGGTCCCCAACCCCACACTCTGCCATGTCAAAGAGCTGCCCCCACTTTGCATGTGCTTTGGTTGGAGAAGCAGCCCCATCGCTGCGTGTGAGAGATGGAAGGGTTTGGGGGTGTGCCAGCCCCACAAACCAAGGTGCTGCTAATGGGAACTAGTGCAGAATCTAACTCAACTAACTTCCTGCCCAGCCCCTGAGTTCAGGCTCCTCGGGCAGAAGGTAAGTGGCTTGCATGTAGGATTGCCCTTCTGTGTGCAAGAATTCTTGGAGAGGGTTTGCCTCAGGTGCTGTGAGTAGAGAGTGTAGCTGGACTGCTCCCACACACCATGAGCAAGACAGGGATACTGATAAGAGAGCAGGCCTAAAAAGTTGTTTGGATTGTTTTGTAGGCTCTCGCTATCATGATGTAAATAGCCACTCTGCCTTTGCTAGAGAAAAGCAATTCTTAGTTGTATTTAAATTAGCGTTCAGCTTTTTGCCTCCACTACTGAATAGAGCATCTGGGGAATCTGATCAGAGCTCTTTCATACTGAGAAAATTTCTCTAGATAGAGAATCTAAATCCTAAAATTCAGAGCATAGCAGATTTGTATTCAGAAAACATCAAGTGTGCATTGACCTGTCACTTAGTTTGGAGACCACGTAGTTTTCTACCCTGATAATGCAGGAGTCTGGAAGGGTCCACCTCTTTCAGGCATGCACATCCTGCCTTTCACACTAAAAGCCCCAGAGGGAATCTTTTTCCACAATATCAACAATATTTTTGTCAGGATGTGGTCAATGGCAGGTGTGCCCAACATGTGAGAAGTGAAAGCAGCTGAAACCTAATCTAAGAGTCAGAAATGCAGAGTGGCCACAGAGCCCCACGGCTTCCATCATGCTGACATGTTTTTCTCTCCTTTTGCATTGTAGCAGCAAGAAGGCAGGAGCCAAGGGCAAGGTTGGTGGGCGCTGGAAGTAAAGAACCAGGCAGGATGGCCTCTAGTGGTGTGCTGAACCCCTGTTGGTCTCCTCTTTCATCCTTCACCGATCACTTGCGTTCTCATGCCTCAATGATCACAAAAATCGCATCAGCCTGGATTGCCTATTGCTGCTGCTTTTCTTCCTGGAGGGGTCTGGTGGCTTCCTCAGGCAAGGGGAAGCAGGTTCCCTGTGGAACTGGGATGACTCCTTGCTGGCATCTTCAATTCCTGCTGAGCATGTCCCTTATCCTCCTGATACCAGCCCTATGCTGTCCTGTAGATTGCTGTGTACAAATCTCTGGATTTTGTAAATAAAGCACAACCAGTACCTACTCCAATGACAGCCCTCTGGAATGATGTTTCGTATTTTATTTAATGCCTTCCTATTTCCCAAGGATTTGGGAGTTAGTCCAAACCCTTATTTAATATCATTTGATCTGTCTCTACAAGGGGGAATAGGCTCAGTATCACCAGCAAAGACTCAGGACTGGGGGCCTGTTTTAAGGCATTGTACAGGCAGATACCAAGAGCCGACTGTTCTTGGGGAGCTCATAATCTGGCTGCCAAATGTAGTTGAAATTGACTTCAAAGTTCGAATCAAAGAATCAGGAATAAAGAAACAAATCTCCAGAAGTGGTAGTTCTCAGTACATAGCTTTTATTAAATGCAGACAAGCGCAGTAGGGAATGATTCATTCAAATATTACATTAAAATATTTATTGAGGCTGTTAGCCTGCATAAAATATTAAAGCCCAATACTGAAGTGTTAATTCAATGTAGATGTCAAAACACGAGCGGCTGTTACTAAATTATAGGTGTGAGCTACTCTGTAGGGCCTCTTGTCTTTGCCAACCCTTGAGCTGCCCTGGTGGAGGGAAGTATACCATAGTCTCTCGCATGTTTCCAAACTTCTGTCTGTTTCTCGTGCCTTTGTGCCTGCTCTGGCTCTCTGTTGGCACATGCTGAGGTGTCATGGAGTCATGAGTGGTTTAGAAGTGGCCTTAAAAATTTTTTAGTTCCAACTCCCCTGCCATGGGTAGGAACACCTCTCACCAGACCAGGTTCCTCATAACCCTATCCAACCTGGACTTGAACACTGCCAGCTTCTCTGGGCAACCTGTTCCAGTGCCCCACCACCCTCCCAGTAAAGAATTTCTTCCCAACATCTAATCTAAACCTGTCCTCTCTAAGTTTAAAACAGCAGCTCCTTGTCCTCTCACGACAAACCTTGGTAAAAGTCTCTCTTTCTTATAAGCCCCCTTACATACTGAAAGGTCACAATCAGGTCTCCCCGGAGCCTTGCCTTCTCCTGGCTGTGCAACCCCAGCTCTCTGCCCGTTCTCACAAGGGAGGTGTCCCAGCCCTCCCAGCATCTCCCTGCCCTCCTCTGGACCTGATCCAACAGCCCCGTGTCTGTTGTGCCGGGGTCTCACAGGCGTGGGGGACAGGAGGAGAGTCAGGACAAGACCCCGGCAAAGGCGGACAGCCTCCAGCGTCCCACAGAGGCAATATTTTCATGTAATCATGGAATTGTTAGGGTTGGAAGGGACCTCTGGAGACAGTTCAGTCCAACGCCCCTGCCAAGGCAGTGTCACCCAGAGCAGGTGACACAGGAATGTGTCCAGGTGCGTTTCAATCACTCCAGGGAGTGAGATTCTACATTCTCCCTGGCCAGCCTGTTCCAGTGCTCTGCCACTCTCAGTGTAAAGATGTTCTTCCTCACGTTGAGGTGGAACTTCTTGTGTTTTAGTTTACGGCCATTTCTCCTTGTCCTGTCGCTGGGCAGCACTGAAAAGAGCCTGGCACCATCCTCCTGGCACCCTCCTTTGAGGTACTTCTATGCAATAATGAGATCCCCTCTGAGTCTTCCTTTCTCCAGACTAAACATGCCCAGCTCCCGCACTCTGCTCCAGACCCCTCCTCATCTTCGTCACCTTCCGCTGGACCCTTGTCTTCCTCGCACTGGGGAGCCCGGGGCTGGGCCGAGCACTGCGCGGCTCCTCCGGGGGTCCCTCCGGGGGTCCNGGCCCGCAGCTGCGGATCTTCCGTCCCAACTTCTTCATGCTGGCCGTGCGGCCCGGCGTGCCGCAGCCCGAGGACACCGTGCAGTTCCGCGTCTCCATGGAGTGAGTGCGGGCACGGCGCTGGGCCCGGGGGCTGAGGGGCGGGAGGGGGCTGCTGCACCGCGGACAGCTTGCACAGGGCGGCGAGGGCGCTGGTTTAATGGCGAGCTCAGCGTGCCTCCTCTCTCCGGCTGTTAGCGAGGCTCAGCCTTCCCAGGGACGGGCTTAGGAAGAAGGAAGTGCTTACGAATTTGATGCAGAGTAAGCAAGGTGGTGTCCAGTTATTTGTCGGGACTCTTTTCAGTCTGCTGGCACACATTAGAGCCCACAAGCCTGTGGCAGGTTCTGGTAAGATCAGCAGCTCCTACTCAGAATAAAGAAAGGCGTCTCAGGTTGGGCAGTGAGAAAGCCTGCTGAACACAGAATATACCTGGCATTTTGAATGTTGAGGCTACAGAGGATAAAATATTTGACAATTGTTGCAGTTTATGGGTCATAAATTGCGGGAGCAGTATGTGGTCTAGGTTGAGTTTACATTTTCATGCCGTGAATGTGTCTTGGTTAAAAGAAGAAGACATATTTATTTCACTGTATCAACCAGTCTCTAGTTTATTCTGTTTAAATATTTACACTTCTTTTTCTTTCTCTCCCCAAAATGCTTTTTCATTGCCTAGAATGACAAAATTGGATATCAGGAATTACCTTGAAAGAATATACAATGTGCCGGTAGCTGCTGTGAGGACCAGGATACAGTATGGTAAGTGCAGTTGAGTAATCCAAAGGGATGAATGCAGCATCCCTGTGCAGCTAGACTAGACTTTTACCTCTCAAAAGGTCTGTTAAATTTCAGCAGACTTTGATTCCAGTGGTTCCAGGTGCTTAGCTGGTGATGTCTGTCAGCTTAGTTGTTTATTCATCCCTTCAAATGTACATGCACCACTTCATACTTGTATGCTTTGATTAAATTATGATGTAAGTTTCACTCTAAAAAGAAAAATCTGAATTTAAAAAGCCTTATTATCCTGACAGTTACCTAGCTTGTGCTTTTGCAGTTGGTACTGTTTCTCCTTGAAGATCAGTAGGTGTCTCCCTTCAGAAGGAGCTGCTTCATGTGTTCAATACAAGTTGTAATGAAACTTAATTTCAGGTGTAGCTTTCATTTAAAAAGTGAGCTGAGATTAGCTTGCATGCACACGTAGGAGGTGTTATAGTCTATCAATAGGCAAAGTTTGTATAGCAAAGAAAAATACTCTGTTGAACCAGAAGGTAACGTCAGAAAAACATCTTGACAAACTTTTAGGTTTTTATCGCCTGTTGTTACCAGATTTCTGCTACAGACTTAAATGTTTCCACTTGTGGTATTCTCTCCTGCCCAACCCCTAGAAACAACAACAACAGCAGCAACAACAAAAAACCACCCAAATGCCCACCAAAAATCCTAACAAAAAAACAACCCAAGAGAAAAAGAAAAAACGTTCCTAGTTTAACTTATGCTGAACTCTGACTTGGAGGCAGAGGGACTCATATCTAACTGAAATAAGATAAATTTAGATAATGTCACCTTTTACATATGAATACTTCCTTCCCCAGAGCTTCTCTGACTGCAGTTTGGATGCAGTCAGGAATATTTTTCTTTTTTTTCATGTTAATTTACCTTTTTGATCATCAGCCAGCGTAATTATTGAGTGGAGAGTGACTTGTAGGTTAGGACATCTTGATGGCTGGATTTTTCATTTTCCATGTAGTGACTCTATGAAAAGAATCATCTGTTTATAATGGTAAGATTAAGGATGATTTTAAAAGGAATAGGAAAAAAGACCTGTAGTAGTGAAAAATGGAGGATAAAAGAAAAAGCTTCAAAATAAGGTTGTAAAACTCGTAACTTACAAAGGAAGAAAAAACCTGGAAGTATCATCTGTAATACGCTTGTGCGAGAAACAGAATTAAATAAAGTCATAAATACCAAACACGTGTAGTTACAAACAGCACTGAAAAATAGTCATGCTTATCCTTTTAACCATTTTGTCCCTCACTGCTAATTTTAAGTGATGGTGTATAGTCAGGGGTAGAAGAGGGTTAGAATGCCTAATAATTTGAGAGCTTTAATATCTGCCTGACATGCAGGGAGTAAGTTGTACTTCCCACTCAGTTGTGACCAGCATGGTTTGAGAAGGTTGAGGTGCTTTGGTTTGTTTGGATGTGGAGTATAATTTCCTGGTGGATAAGCAGTAGATCCAGCTCATCAGCTGACTAGTAAAGATTGTCAAGTTTAAGGCTATTTAGTGGTCATTTTCTCCTTGACTTCCTGAAGCTGTGGGTGTTGGGAGGGCAGTTTATCACCCCTGGCCCCTACTTGGGAGACCTTTCTCCTTGTTTCTTTGCAGTCTCTGTGTGTGATGTGAAGGCACAGTGGCAGCAGGCTGGTGATGCCTTGGTTCCCTGCTCGTAAATGAGTAGAGCAGTGTCCACCAGTTTCAGGACACTTTAATAATTTTGGTGCTGTGCTGGTAGTGAAGAAAGAGTATTCCTCTTAGCAATAAATTGGAGCTAGCCAAGCCCCCCCTTCAGCTTGGCCTTGCTTTGCAGAATTTGGAAGTCCTGTGAAGTAAAAGGCGGGATTGTCTTCATTTCTGCAGGTGCAAACAACAAGAGGAATCACAGGAATCAGAGAGTGAAGAAGCCAGATTACAAGGTCGCCTATGTACAGCTGGTGAGTTAACGTGGATGCTTGTGAGGAAGGAGAAAGGCGCTCTTAACCAGCCAAGCTGAAAGTAATGACCAGTGAGTTGTCCTGGTTGGCTGAATATTTCTGCCAATCCTTTAATACAGACAGTTTCTTCAACGCATTCCAGAATGCAAAGAGATTTAAATGACTTGGTCTAAAGATCATTCAAACCAATGGTTAGTTTTCAAGTCCCGTGTTGGTTTGAGGTCTGTCTGTAGGTTGTGGACTGATGTCATAGGGTGCTGCTTTGCCAGAGAGTTCCACGCTGACCCTGTACTCTGTGTGCTGGAAGGTTCACGACTTGTGTGGTTGATTGCTGAAATGTCCAGTAAGTGAAAGAATATATTGTGAGGGTAGGGAACTTCTTATTAAAGGTCTTTGAATTTCAGAGAAGACTAAGGCTTATTCCTTGGAGAGCCTTTAGTCATGTCTAAACAAGCAAGCTTTGTGGCTGAACCGGGCTCTGAAACATACATTGGTTGCCCAGTGGAAAAGGAGCTTCATGTTCTTACAAATTTCTTTCATAACAGGAGCACATTATAATTTAAACTTCTGTTGGGCTTACCTGTCTTTATGCAAAAAATAAGTGCAACGAGTGACAGAAAACCCCTTCACATACCAAAATTACATTAAAGGGGTGCTATTTATGGTTGTAAAACCATAAGCTCAAAATTGCAGCTGGCAGCACAACATCACTGTTACTCCATCTTGGGACAATCATTCAGTGTTGGGGGAACACTCTGCGATCTTAAAGACTGGCTAAGACTTCATATGGACTTGGGGTCAAACTCAAGAGGTACAAACAATGGGAGATCTGATTTTTAATATGTCAAAGTTTAAATATGCTTAGAAGTTTTTTTCTAAGCCCCTTCTGGGAAGAGGAGTAGAAAAAAAAGTGAGGATGGTGTATTTTTCTAGACAGCTCTTACCTAATTTAAAAGAACAGTATAAAGTGCAATGTTACTGAAAAGTAGCAGAGTTGTATTTAGATGAGGTCTAACTTTGATTTACTCTGCTGAAGTTAAAGGCAGCCTCATCTCTATGAAGATTTTACATTACGATGGCTAAAATGCACATTCCTTTTTCATTCCTTTTGATGATGTTGTACCTCACAAGTTGCTTTCTCTGAGTGTTGCTCCTTTTAGTAGGTAGTTGCAGGCACTTTCCAGTGCCACAGCCGCCTGCTAGTGACTTCCTTGCTTTTAGAAACTTGTTTCCCAAGACTGAAGCAGACGTGGGTCCCTAGTGAGCTGTAGTCAGTTCTCAAATTTTATTTCACTGTAATGCAGTCTTGTGTCCTGTGTCTGGTGAGGTGAGAAGGAGGTAGTCTGCAACCCATAGATACTCAGGGGCAAGGAGTGGGAAGCAGAATGCTGCTGCTCTGTTGGAGCAAGACACTCACTTAAGGCAGTGCCTTTGTGCATTTATTTCACGTTCAGCCTTTCAACCTAGAATAGTTGCCATTACCGTAAGGGTTGCTCAGCAGAGGTGTGGAGATTTACCTAAACTAGCTTGGTATTGGAGGCAGGTGCACAGGAGTAGTTTGGTCATTCCTCCAGCCTCCCATTTTGTCTTCTGGGCAATGCACGGAGCCCTGTTGCACTGTGGCTGAGGTCTCTTAGTACACGGGACAGCAAGAGTCCCTTGTTGCCTTATGCTGGAGTAACCATAACAAGAACTTAAGGAATATCATGTTTTCCATCTCTCCCATGAACAGGGTCAGGGGACCACTTTTTGGTGGTGTTTTTCATGTCAAGGGAGGGATTCCTGACCATTTGCTAAACTCTTGCCAGTGAAGCTTGGTCTCTGCGTTTTTTCCTCACCTCATTCCTGGTCTCTTTGGTCTATTTTTTTTTCCTATTGTTGTTGTGGTCTGTTAATTCCATTAACATTTAGGTTTCTTTATTCCTCCCCCTTTCTCTTTTTCCTTTTGTTTGTTGCTTTTCATCACTAGCTCTGATGTCTCAGACAATGAGCTCCCAGCTCTGTGTTCACACCAGCTTTAAACAGTGGGTGAAGCCAGAAACCCAGTGTTATTTCTGAATCTAAAGGGTTTGCCTTCATCCTCATTCATGGTGTGATCAGGCCATTACAGGCCCCATGCAGTCCATTGTTAATATCTGCCTAATTTAGGAAAGTCTTTGGTAACCACTGTAAAATCCTTATTTTCATGAGAATTAGTTTGCATCTGCCGTGAGTCAGAGTAGCTGGGCTTTCCCACCATTTTTGCCAGCTGTGTTTTCTCTCATTAATCCAGTTTCAAGTTAAAACTGCTTATGACTGGAAAAATACGGATGTGTTTTTGGAAGGTCTTGGGTTGATCTTTCTGTTTCCCACTAGGTGGAAGTATTGCTCTTTCCAGTGTGACTGGGTGGCAGCTGTGGTGCAGTTTACGTGAATGAAACTGAGTTTATTCTCATGAGCAGTTATGTTTCCCTGCTTCATAAAGCATCACCTTATGTGTCCCGGTGCAACGCACACATCCATTGACTTGCTGCAAGTGTCTCCGAGGTAGAAGGTGTATGAAGTCATAGTCAACATGCCCTTAGGTGTCAGACTAGTGCCCCAGCTGTTCCACATGTAAGAATTGTTGTCCTTTCTTTTCCAAATACTATTTCTTGGAGATTCAGAGCTGTTTACTTTATTCTCAGGCGGTAACTGGACAAATACATGATCTGTCCAAGCATAATATTTTCACACTAAAAAAATACCTCAAATCATAGAAGGCTGTGGATCAACAATATCTTGCCATTCCAGAGCCTGCTTGCCTTTTTTCCCCTTTTGAAATGTGGTGAGAAAGGTTTGAGTTAGAGACTTACGGCCCTGTGTATCAAATGCTACTTTTCTACGCTGTTCTATTTGTTAAATTAAATCCAAGTTTTATATCTTTGCAAACTAGATAAAATAAGTGTATTACTGCAGCCTGTCTCCTTACTTCAATACAGTTATAATTATCATAATGAAAAGAAAAAAAAAGAAGAAAAGAAAGCCAGTGGGAAACTTTGCAGTTGCATTAACATCAGGGAAATTAAAAAAAACAACAACATCCCCTCCTTCTCCTCCTTCAGTGTTCTCACTGGTTTAGCTTAACAGGTGTTAGTACCCGTGGGAGCACAACTGTAGACAAGCCTCTGGAATCCAGACCTATTTTTAATTAAACCTGTTTTGAGAAATCTAGTGGAGATGGCTGTAAAAAGAAGTCTGACCTTGTCAGCGTTAGGACTAACACCTATTTAGCTGCTTGAATGATGGCACCAGTGGGAACATTTTTGCAAATGCTTTCTCCTCAACCCCCCTTTAGAGTATCCTGTACATTCACAGTAATTAACCGATTTGCACATCAGATGTGACAGCAGTTTTCTTTTGAATTCAGAGGAAATTTGGGTGATCCATATGCAGTGTTGTTCCTGAGTGGATTTTTGAAGTTGTTTTCTGTGCTGTTTTGCCATACGTTTTAGCATCAGATGTTACTACTGCAGTAGTAGAGGAATTGTTCAAATGCACTGGATTATTAAACTTAGCTGCATTTGCTGCTACTGCTGGACTGAATCCCGTGCTTTTGGGAGTCCAACATTTTTCTAGTTAATGGTACAATAAACATCACTTTTCTGCTAATTCTGAAGGACAGTAGTAAGCGCTTCAATTATCTAAATAACCAGAAGATCTCACAGTTGTTTACATCATCGGTGTTTGCTGCATCATTGCTCTACAGTAATATCTGTGTTGACCTTCCATTTCTAAACTTTTCAGGGGACGCAAAGGTCAGGGTGAATTTGTGCTGGGTAATCCTTCCAGCAGTTCTCTGACGTGAGGCTCCGCAGTGGAAAGGCCAGCACTTGACTTCATAGGCCTAATTACGGTCACTTAACCTCTCATTAAAATGAATGGAGGCAATTTGTACCACTCCCTGTGATAACTCCTTAGACGGACTCTGAGAACAAGGTGTGTTTTTACCCTTTTTAAAGACAAAGGCTTGAAATCTAAAGGGAAAATAAATGTTTGATGCTTACTGTCACTTTTTATTGCAAAGGATGTTATTAGCATTTAACAAATGAATCCTCATAAGGCCTTGTATATAATTCACTTTTACGTTTGTGTAATGGTGAATTGAGGATTAGAGTTGTGCAGGAGTAGAAGTTTAATGGGTCCCGTTTCTGTAATCTGAGCACTGGACCACTCATCTCACTTGTGCATAACCTTAGAATTTGTAGGAAAAAGGAAGGTGTCTGGGAAGACCCTGAACTGAGAAGAACAATGCGTAAAATCATCTGTTGCCTTTATTTTTTAAGGTGTTCAATGCCACCTCCCTGACTTGCTTCGTTTGGGGCTTTTTGTTCTTTTTTTTTATTAGTATTGTAAGGCTTCACTTGAGAGTGAGGTGAACACATGGTGGTAGAGCTTATCCTGACAAATTCCTGAGTATTAGGGGATCACTTCACATTGATGAAAAAGATTTTTTGCTGTCAGTGCACCACCCGGTTCCAAGACAGACTGAATTATCTGAGCAAAATTACTTTTTTTCCAGTGTCTGTCTTTTTTACAGGATTTTCTTTTAGCACAGCTATGTTGAGTAGAAAGGTGGTGTTATCTTCTCCCCCTTTCTCTGTGCTTCTAACTAAGGTAATTATACTGGCAGAACTTCTAAAGTAGAAGCAAGTTCTAGCCTTTTTAGACGTTATTTCAGCTTATGAGAATTTCAATAATTCAGCAATTAAAAGGATAAATAGCTTGCAAAAGGTAAAACTGTGAACAAATGCAAGGTTTTCAAGTAAGCCAGAACCTTCCTTTCCAGTTGGATATGCCAACACTTCATGTTCTAGCAGTTTGTAAACCAGATAAACCCTGATGAACTTGGTAAAAATTGTTTGCTTTATTCCAGTGAGGGTTTCATTCTGAGGATGCATTTATCATATGGTTGTCAGATGGTTGCTGTATAGAAGGAAAAACTTTTGCAAAGAAGGAGTGTAAGAAAAAGCAGCACTGTGTAAAGGAGTGATAATCCCTCTGTTCCTTTGGTTGGCATTTTTTTGAGGAGGTGGCATATGAGCTTGAACCTCACTAGCCTCTGGCATTATGTGGAAGATGCACTGAGTGTAAATATGCCTGGACAGACTCACAATCCTTTATGTAAGCTGATGCCTTTTGGTATTTTTGAAATTTTGAAATACCCAAGATACAAGCCTCTTCTGAAAACTAGCTACTGAGCATGCACAACAGCTATTTTTCATACAGCTTTCATCACTCCAGAGCCTTACAGTGCAGTATTACTGCAGAGTATTGTTACTTAAGATTTATCAACCTTCAGTTCTCAGGGTGTAATGTCTTGGCTGTTTCAAATCGTGTTTGGCTGCCTGCCAAAATCAGAATTTCTTCACAAAACAAGAGCTGGAAAGAGCCAACTTGTCTATGCTGATCTTGATTTATTAAAAGACTCCAGATACAGATTGACATTTTCAGCTCAATATTTGACTTTCACCAGCCTTGAAATGGGAACTGTGAGCACTTTGATAAACATCTTAAAGGTTTGTCTGGTTTTGCTACAGCCTCTGTGTGTACCTTTTTTTGTTTTCTTCCCTCTTTTTAAAATAATAACTGTTTTGCAATGCTTAGTGAATTACCGTGGATGTTGTTAGTATGCTTTAGGGACAGCTTTCCTTCATTCTCCAATAAGGGAAATGCATTGGTCCTGGAAGCATACCAGAAGGAAAGTGCTGCATAACAAGAACAGTCCCTTACTACACTGTTACCAATATAAATAGTTCTCAGATTTTCAGTGGAGGTGGTGTGCCTACCATGTTAGCCTGAGTTGTTTTCTGACTTGTTTAACTAAAATGGCTTCCTCTGCAGGGCAGACAGGTCTTTAGTATGGGCCCTGTCTGTTCTGTAGGTGCCACAGGGCTGAGTGACCTGCCCACAGCGCAGTTAAAACACAGCAATTTTTTGTAATATTAGCAAAATCCTTTCCAAATGCTTCAGTGTGTTAAAATCCTGGGCAGTGCTTGGCCTCCAGGGTGCTTGTAGCTGATCCTACTCCAGGAAGAGGTTCAGTAGGCTGCAGCTTTGGGCTTGCTCAGGGACCCTGGTCAGGCCAGATTCTGTGCCATGAAATGGGACTGTGCTTTAGCTGTCAAAGGACAGCTATTACGAGGATACCTGTGGGTAATTTAAAGGTCCTAAAGAGCTGAAAGCCCAGAGTGTACACCAGTAGAAGGGAAGACCTTGATATGTTCCAGTTGAGCTTATCCAGGCTAGAATCAAGGAAAAAGCAATGTACACAGCAGCTCCCTTGTTGTTTTTGTAGTATGGTCAGGCTCTTAGGAAACCCCCAAGAAGTATGCGCTACAAAAACAACCGGAGCATTGCTGGGTAGAGTTGGTATTTTGTAGATTCCAGTCTGGATAATCTCATCTGGGATAAGTCATGCTTTTTTTCTCTCCAAAGCATATGAGGTTTAGATTTTTTCACACCTGTTATTTGCCAGGTTGAGTGTATATGATTAAATGAAACATAGCACACATTCAGCTGGGTCAGGGACGCCTTGACGGTTCTGTTGGATTTATTTATGTCATGTTTCTGATCCCAAAAGGCAGAGTAGGTATGCTGGGGAAGGCTCCTTTCATGTCCTTTGTGGAACCATTTCACGACTGAGCCTCTTGTTTTTACTGCATAAATTTAAAGACTGGCTGATCCGAAAAAAAGCCAAACCTACCTGTTTTTATCTGAAGCAGTTAAATGCTTTTCTTGAGATTTCTGTAAGCAGAATGCTGCCAAAGAAGTTAATGTATGGTAACGTTTTTAAGTATTTTGGAGAGTAATTTTAGGGTTATGGGTGACCAGTAATTTTAAGTGTTATTATGCAAGGTCCCATACAGAATGGTAGGGATGATACTGTTGAGTTTAGTGAAGTTGTACTTAGAACAAACACCACTAAAAACAAATAGGTAATGTTAATGGGATAGTACATTTCGACAGAAAAATGGTTTCCTGCTGTTAGATAAAAACCAGAGACAAAGCAAATGTTTGTTTTCCAAGTGGGAGACATAGATCTGATGATGATGTTTCACTAAAATGAGTTGTCTGTTAGGCAGAATGACTGATGCAGATGTAATCACTTTAATCTCATTAGTGATATATTAGACAGATTGTTCCCACTGTAATTGTTTTACACCATAGTCTTTATGTCTGTTGATAAGAGACCTCTGATATCTGTTATTCTGTATTCCCACATTACACCCTACAATAACAGCTGCTAGGACTGCTCTCTCTTATCCTTAGCTGAGATCTAAACAACTACAACCACTACTCATATCCTGAGTGTTAACATAATGAATGCCTGCTCCACCGTGTATTTCCCTGCTGGTGTTACTTTAACTAAATCACTTATTTTGCTCATCTTGCTTTTACTGTATGACTCACACAACATCTCTGAGCTGGTTCAAAGTCTTTGAAGAGATGTCCGTCTCCTGATCATTCATCTATAAAAGAAAAAAAAAAAGATGTCAGTATCTTAAGTAGCACACAGAAGAGGAGAGGCTGAAAATTAGCTTTTGAGGAGAAGGGATGTATCTTGGGGACACAGGTGGAAAGAGATTTTGGGAGGTCACAAGGTACCATTTTGCACTAGCTGAAAATTCAGGATGGTCTTTCACTGTAAGTGTATGCATCATAGCTACTGCAGAAAGGCTGGAATGTCTCTCTGACCATTTGTTTTCTCTTTAGGGCCAAGGACAAACCTTTCAGTTTCCCAACCTATTTCCAGAGAAAGAACAAGACTCAGAAACTCGCTCTTTCGAAGACTTCAAGGATAAATATATGGAGAAAGAGAAGGAGAAGCAGGAAGGTGACCCCAGACGAGGTGGAGTCCCTGATTGGTTTGGACTTTGATGCAACAAGCCAGCTGCCTTCCTTTAGGCTCAGAGGGATTTTGATTAGCACAACTTGCGCTCTTCCCTTCTCGTAATGACCGAATGTTTATTCTTGAGCAGCCCTTGCTAGCGTGTCTTTTTTTTCTGGCTGTTTGTGCATGACTACAACAAAATGGCCCTGAAGAAATAAAAAGGTAAAATAAATCTGACTGCACCGTCTTTTCTGTGAACTTGTGGACTATTTCTAAAATGTGGAATTCCTTGTTGTCATTTCTGACTATGAGAGTATCACTGTGTTTACCTTCTTCGTGTTGCTGTGGGTTGTTTCGAGTAGAAATAGGAGGTATTTAATTTTCTAGGATACGTGCCGTTTGTATTGATTAGAATGTATAAAAGTCAAGATAGGTTAGCCAGAGGTGGACATGAAAATGTAGAAAACTGGACTATAGGCTCAGGACATAGGGTTCCCTTATTGTCACTTACTGTGTCCTACTATCCTGTTGCTTTCCTTGCAGTGACCCCACCTTTCTGGGAGAAATGCCTGTGATCTTACAGTACTCTTGTAACAGTTGCGTGGCATTTTGGGGACAGGGTTTATAGGACAGGTTTGTGGGTGGGCACGTATGTGTTTGATCCCCTTAAGCATCAAGGAGCAGACCTAGCTGGTGCACGTCCCTGCTTGCTGTTGTGCAGTGCAGGTCGCTGCCTTCTGCGACCAGCCTGCCTTAGGAATGTTTACTGGCACGGCTGTGCTGGTATTCCTTCCGCTCTCTGCGGCTACCTTGCAGTGCTGGCAAGTGTCCTGTGTGGACACAGTTGCATTGGCACAGAAATGCTTCTGCCAGTGTAGCTTGTTTTGTGCTGAAGACTAATAAAAAGACTCTTTTTACTTTTTCTGGTGTAACTCCCTCTGCTTCCAAGTTGCTGATGCCAGGGCGGTGGTAGAACTTTTCTAGGCCTTCTGGGCTGCCACGTTCAGTATTTTCATTTCTTGGCTCTGTAGCTGTTTCTCCTCGCTCTGATGAGGATATTTCCTCCTTTCCTTTGTTAAGTAATGTGCTTTACTGTTGTGTCAGAAACAGTGGGGGAAAAGGAGGGCTTGGAAGGACTTCACAGATGGAGAAGGGCGTTTCTGCAGGCTGTCTGCTACAACACAGCACACTCAGGGTTAAATGTATAGCTAATGTTGCCCTGGCTTTTGAATTCTGCCACTTGGAGCAACTGGCAGGGTAGTGAATGAGTCCATCCCTTCAATGCTTCTACCCGGGTGCTCCCCTTTATTGTTCTGTGTCTGAACTTCTTGTTTGGACAGCTAGCAAGATGTTTATAAGGAAACAGCTGTTCTCCAGAGAGTCAGTCCAAGTAGGATTTTACGCAGCCCCTTCTGTTCATTAGTCACCTCTTTCTCCCTGCTACTTCCCTTGTGCATGACAGTCCACCTCCTTCTGTGGTTTGTTGCTTACACCCCCCTCCTTGTCCACTTTCCAAGGGGGATCGTGTATGATCTAAGTTAGCTGGTACTTAAACAGAGAGATGCTCTTAGAGAGGAGGGAGATAAGGGAGGATTTGCTACTCCCAGCCTGCCAGCCGAGTTACAATAGTAGATGTGGAAAAATACTGACTTCACTGAAAACAGTTCATATGTTCGGCATATCTGCAAAGGCAACATCTCCAGAGTTCTGCAGTGACATGTGAAACTCCAGGTTAAATCAGGAGCTGGCCTGCAGTTTTAAAGTAGGGTGACTGAATTTGTCTGGGTGCAAGGGTCTCTCTGCTGTACACAGCCTCCTCCTCCCCCCTCCTTTGTTTAATACGTTTTTTAAAGGAGCTGTTTCTCAAAATCACAGATCAGTCTGGAGATGACCTATATTGCAACTTGGGCTATGTTCCTTCAATATAATATTCTGGAGTTTGCTGTTTTTTCTTCACTGTCCTTTGTGGTTATCTCCAATGTAGGTAACTCGCTATTTTTCACCATGGTGAAGATAGAAAGGGCTCATCTAGTGCTGCCATGTGTCTTCCTAACTGGTTGGTCAGCCTTGAGCAAGCAGTCAGGTATGTTAGTTCTGGATAAATGAGGCTGCATTAGATGTGTTTGGTGTAACAGCAAGGATAGACTTAACCATCATCCTCTGCCTTCCCTGTTAATGGTCAGGAGATGTCAGAGTTGCCAGCTTCTGTACTGGCGTTGAGGACCCAAGATGAGTGAAAGTTCTTTGCAGTCCCAAATGTGCTCTAGGCTCAATGAGTACCAAAAGTCCCTGTGTAGGTCTATCATGCTTTGCTACTCTGTCATTTCTCCACGGGCAGTTAATTTCTAGCTCATGTTCAAGGCAGGTTTCTGTCTAGAGTGGCACAAAAGGGAAGAAACAGAGATACAAATACACCCATATTGGTATGAAGTTGCTGTAACCAAATTCTGGCAGATACTCAAGCTGCATGAGAGAGCAATCATGCAATATTATAGAAGGGTTTGAGTTGGAAGGGACCTAAAAGATCGCCGAGTTCCAAGCAACTGTTACTGGGCAGGGACTCATTCCTTGATGTTACCAGCTACCTCTAAAACAGTATTCCTGTGAAATTAAGGTAAGATTAAAAAAAAGGAGAAGTCAAAGTCTCTGACCCAACATTATTTTGCTTTAATGCTCCTGATTGCTATGGAAGTGGTATTAAAAAGATCTCTAGTCTTTCCCAGTCCCTTGTTGAGCAGTGTTTCTGAGGAAGTGCTAGTGGTTGACATGATCTGGTGCTTCAGTGCTTCACAAATCCCATCCCCCAAGCTGTACAGGTGGGCTAAGAGATAACAGAGATGATACTTTATACAAAGGCACAGATTGTATCAGATGTACCAGGGAGAAGTACAGCAAACGAGTGCTGAAACTAGGACGGAGACTCAAGAGTTTTTTCTGAGTTTTGTTCCATGTACTGTGCTCCTTCCAGCATATCCTGGTGTTTGTTTTGGGTGATGTAAAGGATCAGCAGCTCCTGTGAAGTCACATCTAACCCTGCTGTCAGAGGTGTCGAGCTGTCCTTGGCTATGTCAGCGGCCATACCTGTGGGCCAAGGATGTGGATATAGACGTGAGAAACTTCTCCAAGGACCAGAGTAATGACTTGGTTGAAGAGGCAGATGTTCACTGTGGTGCAGGAGAAGCCACGTCCTGCGCTTGGCGTGCACAGCTCTGCAGCTGCTGCCTTCTCTGACGTGGAAGGGAGATGCTGAACGCAGTTTCTTTCCTCTCTGAACGTGTGCAACCCCCCAAAGAGAGTAAAGTGCTGGAACAGCCAGCGGATGTGCAGTTGGCTGCGCTGGCTGGTCTGGGGGAGAAAGGCATCTGGCTATGCTGAGTGAGTGCTCTCCCAGCAATACCATCCAGCTATGATGAGCACTGTCCCAGCAATACCAGGACGCTTCAGAGGGAACATGCAATTGCTTCCGGTTTTTTTTGAAACAAACCAAATTGAATTGCAGAGAGTGCAGAGGTGACTATCTAAGTGACTCCCCTAACATTACACCTTAGAAATGAGTTTTGTGTTGTAGGTAGTGCTCTGGTGGGTGCTAGTGACAGGTTCCTGCAGATAACAAAATTACTGAGTCTTGTAACCATTCGTCATCACCTGAGCCTTGCTTGCTGTATGACCTCAGAGGGTGCAGCACGGTGGTTAGACATAAAGCTGTGGTAGCTTTATCTTCTGTGTTAGCCAAACTATAGAATCATAGAACGGTTTTGATTGGAAGGGATTGGATTAAAAATCATCTAGTCCATCAATCTTGCAATGAGCAGGGATGTCTTACACTAGATCAGGTTGCTCAGAGCACAGTCCAACCTGTCCTTGAATGTTTCTAGGAATGAGGCATCCACCACCTCTCTGGAAAACCTGTTCCAGTGTTTTACCATCCGCATTGTAAAAATCTTCCTTATATCTAATCTACATTGACCCTCTTTTAGTTTCAAACCATTATCCCTGGTCCTATTGCAACAAACCCTGCTAAAAAAATGGTGCCATTCTTTCTTATAGGCCCCCTTTCAGTACTGAAAGACTGCAGTGAGGTCTCCACAGTCTTCTCCAGCCTGAACAACCCCAGCTCTCTCAGCCTTTCCTCACGGGAGAGGTGTTCCATCCCTCTAATCATCTTCATGCCCCAACTCAGGAGCAGGACCTTGCACCTGGCCTTGCTGAATCTTGCAAGGTTCCCATGGGCCCACTTCTTGATCTTGTCCAGGTCCCTCTGAATGGCATCCCCTCCCTCAGGTGTGTCAGTGCATCACTCAGCTTGGTGTTGTCTGCAAACTTGCCATGGGTGCACTTGGTCCCGCTGTTTATGTCACTGATGAAGACATTGAACAGAGCTGGTCCCAGTACAGACCCCTGAGGGACACCACTGTGTTAAAGATTAGGTGTGACCTGCACATCGGTGGCATCAGTTTTGCAGTCCTGGCCATCATTCCCTGTTTGTCAGAGAAAAGGGAAAAGGCTAAATTACAGGAAAGAAGTGAGTACGACCCTGAGGTAGATTCCAGCAAAGGTATATGCTAATCCCTTTAACAAATATCCTTGTTCTGGGCAAAGCAAAGGCGGGGCACAGGGAGGGTAGATGGCTGGCTGTAATGGCTCGACATGCCTGAGAATGGGTAAGCCAGAGCTTCTGACACCTGCTCCCATACTGGGCCCCCAAATTATGCATCGGGTGACAGAAAAATGTATTCAATGGTTTGATATACTATTGACCCACTGCCATTAGCAGTGCTGAATGAATGAAGCAGTAGGAAAATCTGGCTTACTTTTTCCAAGGTGGATTTGCTGTGGAAAATATCTTCATGGCTGGGGAATTCCTGCTCTTTTCAGGTTATCCCAATGACATCAAAGCTGGGGTTTTTATTTCAGGAGAACTATTTTACTTATTTGAATTTTCAGGCTGTAGGACAGACTATTGCTTCTTCAGCTCCGGCGTGTTTGTGGAACGGCTTGCAGAGAGCAGTGAGGGTTGGATAGAGGACGTCTACTCAGTGTGTGCAACAGGGCAGGGTACACAAAGCAAGCACTATTTTTCCTGGGAGGACGGAAAGCTGTAAAACCGTTATCTTGACAATGCTGCTTTCTCCTGAAGTAGAGTTCAAGGACTGCTCAGAGTCCAATTTAAAGCAGTTGTCTGAGAATGGCTTTCCAGGGTGGCTTATATGCCAAGGCTCGTAGGTACCACAGCTAAAAAGGAACATTGTGATAATCCCTTTTGACCTCCTGAATGACACACACCATAAAATTTCATGCTGCACTTTCTGTGCATAGGCCAGAAGCTTGTGGTTGAATGTTACCTGGAAGAGATTTCAAGGCTTGAACTTGACAAGCATTGCAGGACCAAGTCATTTTCCTTGAATAAGCTGGGCCCAAACAGCATGAAAGTCACCGAAGTGTTGTCGCTTGTCCTGTGAATTACGCAGAGTGGTTGTAATGGGGAAAACTGAGTGTCACTGCTCAGGAATCATGTGTTTATAGAAAAGAGAGGTAATTTCTGTAAATATTTTCTTTAAATGCAAAAGGTTTTAAACTAGATAAGATGACATAGTGGTTGAGCCATTTCTTCTGAAGTGATTTATGACTGTTTAGACAGCATTTAGCTCTTTGTGTATAGTATGGCTTATCAAAGTGTGTGCTGCTGTTGCAGACACACCCAGCTTGCAGAATTTGGGAAATATATCACAGTCACTTATTCTGTGGCTTGACAGCACAGTAATTAGGGCCTGGTGCAAAACTAATTGTTTTTAATTACAAAATAGGACTAATTATTTGTCTCTTAACCTTTCCTGCCTTCCCCTTTTAGAAAATGCTGCAAATAAAAAGTGATTAAGATTTTGGAGTATTTGTGCAGTGGAGAATTAGGCAGTGCATTTTCTTCTGTGGTGACTGGGATGTTGGAGAGGTCACACACAGTGTTTTAGACAGGTAGGTCTTGCTTGGAATCTGGCCCTTAATGCTATCTATGTTTCATTGTCCAAAGTTCTTGTTTTAGGAGTCAGACCAATGTCAGTGATTCAAGGCTTGGAAAACTTCCGTTCCTGAAAAAAGGCTTGGGAAATTCCCTGTGTTGATTTGTGATTTAGAAGTATTTTGACTCTTGTCTGTCTGTATGCACCTGGAAAAGAAAAATTTCTCAGAGGCAGAGCGTAGTTTAGTGTAGCTGAACAAGTGAAATGAGTGGACTAAAAAGAGAATGGCTGTGGGGTGGGCAGGTGCTATCCTCCTAAATGAAGGGAGAAGCCAGGGAGTTGTTCTGGATCATGTCTGTGTGGTGCACTTCTCGTGAGCCTGCACTGAAAACACAGAGCTGTTGAAGGTTTCTTAGGTCATGAAGAGAGCCTGCTGCAGATTGAGCCGTGCCAGCGCCTGCACACATGGCAAACCCAGTGTGTGGTGTCTCACAACAGCTGTCAAAGACTGGTCGTCATACCCAGAGTCTCTAAACATCCTGTTTATCCTTGCAAGGAGGAACACTTGATTGAAAGATAAATACCAAAAAAAAAAAACCAAAACAAAACCCAACCCCAAAACTGGTGCTAGGAACAACATTTGCCCTTGGGCTAACAAACCTGAAAACAAAAGAAAATAAACATAGGATGGAGGCAAACACATTTCCACACATGCCCAAATTCTAAAAGGGATTTAGGAGCTGAGCTTGTTTTGGCATGCTCGAAAAAGAAAAAGTCGTCTGGGTGCCAGGATTCTTAGGGCTCTGTATGTGTGCGTGTGCATCAGGGTAAGAGCACAGGAAGAGATGGGGTGTCTGTGGTGATGTGAGGGGGAAATGGCAGCCATTGGAGCTGCCAGAAAGCTTTATACAGGGTCACCCTTGGGGCATAGCTTGCAGGTTTCTTTTTTTTTTTTAAATTAAACATGCCAAGAAAAAAAATCTTCGAGTTGGCAGCAAGATTTTTTTTCTTCTTCTCCCTCTGTTTGTTGTTCATTTGTCGCTGCACTGGAGGTCTGTTTACTTTGCTCAAGAGAATGAGGGACCCAAGAGACTGCTCTGCATGCGAAGTTTTTATGGAAGGGGCTGGAGGAAGAGAAGGGCAGGAACTTTCAAGCCTTTTGAAGCAGAGGTGGGCTGTTTCTTTTGCTTCTTTGCCCAATGTTTGTTGGGCCTGATGCTGCTACTGCTTGTGCAGATGTAGCTGGGCCCTGGACTTCAAAGATGGGTCCTGTTGTTAAGAGCTGATCAGACAAATCTCTACAGGGTCAGTGTGAGGAGGCCTAAGATGCCCTAAGACTTGATGTTGAAACTCTGAGTAGCTCTAACACTGTGGTGCCCCCACTCTGCCCATGGGATCTCTCCTGGTAGGTTGCTTTCAAACTGGGGACGGTGCTCCTCTCTCCCAGCACCTCCCTGTTGACTCTTCTGAATGAAGTTTGGGATGAATTCATGAACGTGCCATTAAAATAATCTCATGGATGAGGCAAGGCAGCCCTTCATTCCAGGGATTTAGTGTTTCAAAGGGGACTTTTCCAGAGCTGTGTGGCAGCCTGCTGCTGCTGCTCTATGTTGCTTTTGATGACTCAGTGAACTTCTGAATGCTTCAGTTTCTCCAGATGGGCTTAATAGTGATTGTGACCTGACTGGAGATCCAGCAGAGGAGGGGAAGTGGAGATCTGTGTTACTTTTGCTTGCTGGCATCTCAGTAGATGAGGCAGCTTTGTCCAGCTGGATCCTACAGTGATCAAACACCTAGAAAAGAAACTAAGGGTGCTGCACAAGCAGGGTGGATGTCTTTAGATTGACAGATGGGCACATCGCTTGGGATATTTTTTGCATGTGCATTCTTCTGGGTTCTGGGCAGTGAGAGCAGTGGCATGTGACCAGCAGAGTTCTGCAGTGTGAGGCAGGGCAAGGGAATGGCTAATGAAAACAATGGATAATTCCACTGGAGAAGACTTTGGAGCTAAGTGGTGTTCTGCCATTTGGAATTTTTCTTACCCTTTTTGACTGATGAAAGAGGACAGGGACTGATGGGTCTGCCTATAGCCTCAGTCTTGTGTTCAAAGTAGCTATTTTCTAACCCAAGTCAGTTCTGTAGTGCTCTAATGCATTGCAGAACAGAGAGGTTTCAATCGACCGAAGGAGTTGACTCCTTTTATCTCCGTGTTCCCTGTTTTAATTGATGGGAAAGCTGCTCAGCAATCCCGGGACATCTTTCTCTGTTGCAAAAGTTCCCTTAAATACTGGGACACACCATGTTGTTTTGGCCACTTTGTCTCCAAGAGGAGGGGGAGTGAAGGAGCCAGCTGTGATTGTAGAAAGACTCTTTGTGAAAAGATATTGAAAAGCCTGTAAAATACTAATTCTAGAAGAGGGAGAAATGAGAAGCAACATAATTAGAGATGGACTATACAGAAGTAGCTCCCTTTATGATATATGGGAATGGGGAATGTCAGAGAAACAAAAAAGAAGGCAAGATAGAAACTGACATAAAATGTTTTCACTCAACAATGGGTTAGATTAGTGTTGTGCAATTCTTTGCCACAAAACATCAGGGCCAAGAACTTTGCTGGATGCAGACACACTCTGACTGTTTCTGTGGATAACCAAGATATCAGACAGCTAATGGTAATATTAAAAGAACAAGAGTTTTGGGAAGTTGTCAGTGCCACATGCGTCAAGGCACAAGTTGACTCCAGCAGATGGAGATGGGGATAGGAAGAGACTCACTCCGGAACTGAAATAGTCTGTGAGCTGCCTCTTGCAGGGTTTCTTTTTCTGACCTTTGGATCAGCCTCTGTTGCGTTGCAGAATCCCAGCCGAGATGGAGCTTGGGAAAGACATCAGGTTTGGCAGCTGTCTCAGCTACAGTACATCCAGTTATGTGGTAGACCCTGTGGGGAGGTAGAGCAGCCTTCTGCATTCTTCAGCTGCCAGTTGTGAACGTCTTGATTTCTCCTGCCCCCAAAAGAAAGATCATTTCTGTGGCCTGAGAATCAGGAGAGTGAACTCCTAAACTGTGTTCAGCTGAGCTTGGGTCAATTCCCTAACATCTTTCTGCCTTCATTTCGTGTCATAGAAATCATCTTGGGATGATCACTCTCCTCTGGACCTTGCTTGTCTTTCTGGCTAATATCTAGGTGTTCTTAGTGAAAAGTGCTCCCTGTTTTCCCTCTTTGGTGGAGTATGACACACTACACAAAATATTGATGTTCCGAGGTTGAAAGCTGGTTTCATAGTTTGCTTTTTCTTTTTTAATTCACTCTTTTAGCTATCTGGAAAAAGTAGCAGAGGAGCTTTGAACACCTTAGCTGTAGAGCCATGCTGTTCAGTAATAACTCCTCAGTGAAAGAGCTGTTTTGTTTTTATTGTATTTTCTTTTCTCTGCTTTTAATAGCTATAAACAACCTCTGTGTGGAGCGTATCTTGAAACTTGTGACCAGCTGGGTGAGGGGCCTTCGTATCAATTTCAAGCCTGTGGAGAAGAGAGCATAACAGGTCCCTGACTGCTCCAGCCACTTCCTGCCTGCCAAGGAATGCTGGAAACAGGGGTCATTATTGCACAAGTAATTAAAGGTTCATCAGCCCTACCTCTCTGATTGCTTAAGGCCATTGTAGTAAGGGACAAATACTCCTGCTTGCCCACTGTTATTTGTTTTCTGCTTGCTGTTTTTCTTGGCTTGAGAAGAGGAATTATGAAGACTCTTGAGTAGGATCTGGGAGTGCTGTGGTCTAATGCGTTTGGCTGTGGCCCTGCGTATGTTGTGGAGCAATCTAGTACTGAGAAATTGAGTGCCTTCAGGGCCCCCTCTCTTCCTGCTTTTCCCCAAGATCCAGACACCAGAGAGATGGCTTTCAAAAAGCAGGTCCATGTTGGCCACGCCCTGGCACAGGGTGGGCAAAGAAGCCAGGCTTGGGGAGGTCTGTAGAGCTGTGCCTCTGAATAGCTGAAGTGCATCCTATTCTTTTATCAGCAGACATGGGGATTTTACTCCATCTGAGCTGGACTCCAAAACTGTGAGATTGACTTATAGTGGGAGGGTTTCCTGTGAATTTTCTTAAAGGGATTAATTTCTCTTTCTGTGGTTTGAACTCTGAAGTTCACATTTTTGTATGTTTTCTCTCCAGTACAGTATGCAAGAAATTACTTTGTCTTTTAAATAGACACCGAGACTCACTTATGAGCAGGGGCTCTTGGAAAAAAAAAAGAAGTAAGTACCAAATATTTTGTGTCTTTGACAGAATCACAAGAGCAGGGCACACTGAGCAAGCCACCCTTTAACCATCTGTCCCTCAAGATCTGGAGTCTTTTATCTTTGAGGAGCACAGCCCACAGACATGGGAAGAAGTCATGTTGCTGTCCTCCAGTTTTCCTTCTGTGGGTGAATGATTGTCACCACTACTACCAAAAGAAATGAGCCCCCATTGTGCTGAATCTCCTTGTGCTTCAAGAGCAGTGGAAAAATACCCGAGAAGAAAAAGAGAGCTGGCTTTTGACCCCCTTGGTCCAGTAACATTGCGAATGAGCCTCACAGTATGGCTGGTACAGGGTGGGCATTTCCCTCCCTCCTGGGAGTGTAAAAGGGGATGGGGCTTGGACTGCACCCCAAAAGCCTCCTCGTCGGTGAAGATATTTTGCCCTTGAGAGCTCAGCTTCAGCTCAGAAACAGCTTGAAGGGCACATGTTGGGTAGGCAGATGGAGCGGGTGATGCAGACGATCTCCTGAAGAAGGGGAAGTGTGGAATGAGAAGAGCAGCGACAAAAGGGCAGCCGTGTGGTTGACCCTGTGGGAGTGGAGGAGGGGAAGAACTCGTCTCAAAAGGAGCAAGGAGCCAGCAGCAAAGGTGCCTGGAATATGAGGCTGAGGCAGAAAAAGGTTGGTGGAATGATTCGACCTGAGGTTACTCTATGTGTGTGTCTGTGGGGGAGTCGAATAACTCCTTGGTCAGTCTGCAGGGGCTGTCTAATCAACAGCCCCAGGATGCTCCAAGGTAACACTAATTCTGCTGCAGAGCGGAGGGGTGTCTCCAGAGGTCCCAGGGGCACTGCATCTCCACACGTGAATGCAGCCCCCAGTGCAGCAGACCCTGCACACCCCCCTTATGAGAGACACTGCGTAATGGCCTGTTTTGAATTTGTATTTCATTTGCCTCCCATATGGGATCAGTTTTTCCCTTTTCTTTATTTTTTTTAATAGCGTTTTTCCTAGTCATAATAATCAGCGTTTCCCTGCCTTCTCCCCTTCATTTTTCACAGCTGGCTTTGATTGGTTTCAGTCCTGCAGATGCTACTTCGGACCCAGAAGAAGGGGCAAAGGTTCTTTTCCTTTTCAGTGTGAGGCAGACAGCCCTGCCGGAGGGCTGGGGGAGGCTGGCGCTCCCGGACTGGCCCACTCTTTGCTGTGGCCCCAGCCGGCCTCTTGTGCATCTGGTGAGGTTTGCCAAATTGCAAGATAATTTCTCTGCCAAAGGCCTGGGGAAGATCACAAGTTGTTGATGGCGTGCATGCCCCTTCTCTTGCGCCGTTGAAAAACAACTGTTCCTGCAAGCGAGAGGGGCAGGAGCCCCAAACGCCTCGTGCTCGCAGGCTGTGAGTACAAAGGGCCAGAGTGCATCTGCAGAGAGTGTGCCGGCACTGACTCAGATTTCTGGGTCTGTGAGCCATCAGGCTTACGGCAACTGCAGCCCCACGTGTCTGACCGTGCGAGGCCCGCGGTTCTGCGTACGGGGCGTGATTAACCTGCACCACCCCGTGTCGTGCTCCACCAAAAGGAGCTGGCAGGCGCACCAGTGGAAAGCACCCCGAGTGCATGAATTGGCATGGGGAAAAAATAGTTGTTGGATGGGCAGGCAGACTTTCCTGATTTTTTTAGAGCATGAGTCAAACACGAATCGCATGGCAGAAAGGAGAAACTTCCCTTGGAGGCAACTTAATCCACAGCTGCCTGATGTGGGGTTTCTAGCAACTTCCTTCAAAGCAGCTTGTGCTGGTCACTGTCGGAGATGGACGGTTGAGTTGACGGTCATTCAGCCGATCTCTTATGGCTATTCCTGCATTCCAGGCACCATCCAAGAGAATGAGACATAGCATTGCACAAGACCAAAAGAAAGTAAATGTTTACAGGCACAACGCACATTTCAGCTTGTTACATGTTCCTGAGCAGTGAAAGAAATGAAACAATAATTAAAACAGGTCCCAAGTCTCAGTGTGTATCTTGGCTCGCAGCACAGTCCTCTTGGAGCGCTGCCTCTGCCTCTCTCTGATCCCAGCCTGAGCAGTACCACTGGGCCATTGCTTCCAGGTCAAGGTCTTTCCAGTTACTCCAAGTACGTCCCCTTTCTGAGAACTGCAAGAGCCTTTTGGTGAGGTGGTTTTATGGTTTGTGACGGCGTTGGGCGCTTGATGTTTTCCTAGTACCCAGTCATGCTGGGATCTCCCAAGAGATGTTTGCCTTGGGTGTCCAAAATGTCAGGGCTGGGGAAGTTATAGATGGATTTATTCCCATGGGAGAAGGGTGGAGAATGTAGAAGAGCACAAGAGAGGTGGACATTTAAACAATTTGTTCCATGAATGATCCCTTTTTAATGGTCTAGCTTGTCTTTGCGCGCACTCAGGGAAGCAATTAGGGTGCAACAAAGCAGAAGTCGTGAAGGGCTGTGTTGGCACATCTGGCAGCTGTGCCAGAAAGGAAGCATGTGAGCAGCTACCTCTGCTCTCCTGCTCTGAGCACAAGGCTGGTCACAGCACAGCTCGAAGGATAGGATGTCTCCTGGCGGTGAGACAGGTGGGTGCAGGAGAGAGGAGGGCCTCTGCTCTGCCTGCTCTGCCCCTCTTTTCCCAAAGAGAAAAGTAGAGGGCCAGGTGGGGGGAGTTGTTTTGCATGAAAGGGTGAAGCAATGGAGTCTTTCTCTTGAGAACAAGGAAATGAGGAGAGAGTGGAGGGGTGACAAAACACCCTCTCCCCAGAGTTGCTCAGTGTTTGATGGTACCTCCTGCCAAGCTGTGAAGCTCTTGCAGCGTCATCTTGGCCTTCACACCAAGAGAACTTTTGTCGCCCTGCAAGTCAGTCCTTGGCAAGGAGAAAGGCCTTTTTAGTGATGATCAGCCCACCATGCACATGGCACAGAGAGACAGACCTCCCTCCATGCGTGCGTTACCCTGGGCTCAGGCGTAGACTCGATATCCACATATGAGCAATAGCTGCAGCTGCTGACTCACTCACATCACTTTTCTTGGTTCTCTCATTTCTGCAGTGAGCTGGCCAGATATTATTCATTTTATTTGGGATGTCTGCTGAAGGTATAAATGTCTAGGCTTCCTGTAAGGAGCAGATGAAGTCCAAAAGGCACATGGTAAATGTGCAACAGACTGTCTGAGATCACACCCACAGCACTGACCAGGGCCCATACGTCAGGCAGAACAAACGTCCACAGCCATTGCTGAGTCTGCAAATAGGTTGGATTTGTTGTTTTGTTTGCCACATAAAGGGTACTTTTAAGAGGTGGCAGCTACATGGCCTCTTGTTTTATGTGACTGAATTATTTAAAGACCTTGTTTTTAGGAGGAAATGCTGACTTTTTCTATAAGGCAAGTTACAACCTGCTTCTATGCTATGTTCTGTTACAGCTTTTTTCTATCCTTGGGAAAACTAAGTTTGATTTATTCTTGCCAGACCATTCTGAAGGCAAATGACAATGCTTGAATTAAGTCAGGGGAGGGAAAAAAATAGCTCTTTGGTCACTAAGTTATGAAAAATTATTCTGATTTAGGAACCTGATATTTGTGTTCATTCTACTTCAAAAACAACTTATCACCAGCTCTTCAAAGTTTTTGCATAGTTAAGTCTCCTCAATAACTTGGATAGTGACTACTGTTGAGAAAAATACAAAAAAACTGAGCACCGTTATAAACACTTACTCTTACGGAGCGTGTAGGGAATCTAGCCTGGGAGTTAAGGTCCCAGAGCTAGTCCTGTCACCAATGATGGGAAGTTTCCGTGGATATAGTACACAGCAAAACAGATGGGAATGATGACATTTCTCTAGCTGAGAACTATCCAAAATCTTCCTGTAAAGATTATCTGCTTTGGTCTTACTGGGGTAGTAAAGGCCTGTGTTTGTAAAGCGGAAGAGCCAGCTTTTCAGAAGTCTGTTTTTTTACAGAACGCTTGACACACGAGCCATAATTCTGGGATTCTGGTTCCCTTGTTAAGTCCTCCTGCTTTCAGATTCTTGGAGCTAATTTTCATTGACAATAGGAACATTCCTTGAAAAATGCTGATGTAATGAAGTACGTGCTACTTGAGATTAAAAGATTTATTCAGTGACTCCTTTGTGAAACTTTTGCGAAGTGTCTTAACATTTTTATGTTCCTCCAACTGCCAACAAAATCTCATTGCACCACACAGTTTGCAACATTAGTCAGATTTTGACACGGGCTCACGCAAGAGGCAGTTTTCACAGTCAGGAATCATAAAATGTTAAAGAAATTGCCATTATTTGAAAACTAGACACAGCTCAGTGGAGCAGATGGACTCGCTAACAGTGACTTAGGAGGTCTGTAGCACAGCTGTGTTGACACGGATTATAGACAATCAAAATTGTATATAAAGTGCATGCCTTAGTTTTAGTTTTAAGCATATTGCTAACATTTAATGAACTGTGTAACCTTATATGGTTTATGTATTTTTGTACTGTAGCTGCAAGTTATGCTAAGGCCTTGACTAAACCTTCCCAGAAATCTGTATTGCTATTTGTAATGCAGGCACACAGACTGAGAGTGCCAATAAGCCTTTGATTGAATCTTGATTAATGTAAATACGTTAAGCCTGTAGGTGCCATTCCAGCCCAGGGAGCTTCTTACAGCTTTTAACCATGTCCACATCAGAGTTAGAGCCCCTTTGCTTCAGATAATTTCCAGAGACCATCTGAAGAATGTTTGGACTCGCTTGTGAAGTATCAGGGGTAGAGACATTTTCTGAAGCCCCTGGCTGGCTTGTTTGCAACACCATCCCAATAAAAATTAAGCCCTCAGACACAAACTTAGGAAAGGAAAGAAGAAAACAGAATTCTGATACATTTCACAACCGTACTCTGATCCCAGGAGAAAGATTGGGTAAGGAACACTGATCTTTCTTACATATCTGTCTGTCTGCAAAGTTTTCAGTAGTTCTCTTTTACTAGCCAGCTCTCCTGGATTAGGTGAGCAAGTTGCCCAGTTGTTTCAGTGCATTGCTTTAACTAATTGGTTCTCATCTAAGCAACAGAGAGGGGATGTAGAGGCACAGCATTTAACTGAGAGGAAAACGGGATGTGTGGTGAGAGAAGGAAGGCGCCACAAAGTGTGGTAAGTTGCAGTGGGATCTAGATGGCTGAGATGGAGCAAAGCATCAAGTTCTCCTCCTGGCTCTGGTGCTTGATAACATCTGGTGCTTTACTACCTGTTTTGGTGGCAAAATTTGCAGATCTCAGTTTGCCAAGGAAAAGTGCTGAACATGCATATGTCTTTCTGTGTGTGGAACGGGACAAGGCAACTCCAGCATGGGGGCCAGCTTCTTTCAAGGTAAATCTCTGTGGGAATAACCTTCCTGATCTACATTGCTGTCAATACTTACTTGCTAGGGATTCTGCCACTCAGCAAACACTAACTGCAAAGGCACATGGTGAGAAAGAGGAATAAATAAAAGGAAACATCCTTCCTGGTATGGTAATGCCTCTTCAGTGTCTTCTCCTTGTCCATGGCTTCTTCAAAGTAAAGATAGTGGACATAATTGTGCAGGTTGGACTATATGCAAAGTAAGTTATTTGTATCCCCTCCCATACCTCGCTCTCTAGACTCCATGGCTGTGGTACTACTGCTGCTCCCAGGAGCCTGCCCTTAGCATAAAGGGCAGGATTTCAATCTGTCATTCCCTGATTTTACCTGTGGACAGTTCCATCTCTTAATGTACTGTCTTGTAAGGCATTTATAGCCAAGAGTGTGTGGGTTTTTTCTCTCTCTCCCTCTTTTTTTTTTTCTTTCCAGTCTTCCCTTCCTTCAATCTTTCTTTGGTTTCAGCTGTCCTGTTACATGTTGTTGGAGCCCAGGAGCCAGGGAGAGCCCTCTTTGCTGCTTGACTTCTCAAGAATTGCAGAATAGGCCTGTGCAACATGAACCTGTCTGTTTTTAATGGGACCTGTCCAAGGTATGGTTTCTTACCATATCTGGCCTGACTGGATCACAGTTACACCTGCTGGTATATTTTCTGTACCATCATTTTTCTGCCATTTTCTATGGTTTACTGTATGTTTCTCTGCTTTCTTTTTCTTTTATTTTTTTTCCTATACTCCAGCTATTCTTGCAACACATGCAAAAAAGTGAACAAAAATCATTGCAGGCTTGACGTGGCTACATGGCCATTTTGCTGCAAATATTTTCAAAATAAAATTATTTAATATTAAAAAAAAAAGTAATCATGTCAGCCTTTAAAACCTGTAGTGTCTTGATTTGCGTTTCCCATAAAATCATGTGTCTTCAGCCAGTGTTAGGAGATTAATTAGTGCCTTAAGTGGCAGAAGAAAATGAAAAATGACGGAACCATATCTCCCTCTAACACCTGAGTTCTGGGGGTCACCAGAGATGTCATACCTGCAGCTGTGTCCCTGTGGTCCCAGCTCTTTATTTTTAAACAGAAATATTACCTCCCAATCTCAGCAAACAATCCAGATAGTGCATTGTGATATATGTTCTGTGTTTTCCTTTGACAGCAGTTGCTGGGGTTCTGACTCTGCACGTTGGAGGACCATCTCGATTGTTTCTGGTTTTGCTCTGCAGGTGTGTCCTTTTTATTTTGAGAAGAGGGGAAAAAAAAAGAGACACATACCAACAGCCTTAGACTATGGCAGAGCTGATGCTGCTGCAGCTGGAAAGGTATCTGACCATACTTGGTTAATAGCCTAGCAGAGTTTGCTCAACATGCCCCAGCTCCTCCCAAAGATTTAGTCCATGGCATGGTGTTGGCCAGGGAACAATGCTTTTGAAGCCCTCCTGTGCAGTAGCATTGCAGTCTGTACTAGGGATCCTTAAAAATTACTCATCTCTGGATCAGGTTGATTATAATAGTAGCACACAAATAGCAGGGTGTTGATGAGCTGAATCGTCCTGCATGTGATCTCTTCTTTGCCTTTTCTGCCCTGTTCAGCGTAACTCGAGAATTTGATCTGCTCTCCTCTGTGGCCTATAAAATCATAATAAGAGCTTTAGTGACGCCTCTCTAATTAAAGTTGAATTGAGTTTTCTGCTTCAAGCATGACTTAAACGTTTATTACTCATGAAAAATTATACCATATCCTCTCCAATTTATGCCAAGCATTCTTTGAGTACCGAATGACAATTTTGTGAGAATTTTTTTGTATTTCTTGCTTTTGCAAGTAGGATTTAAAAAGGGATCTGATACACAATCCATGCATGCAGGGACAAATTTTAAAACCAGTTTGCCTTAAGCCATTAAGAAAATGCATCTCTAAACCTTCTCTCACTGTGCTATCTGTCCACTTCCTGGATTTAACTCCAAGCTTATTGAATGTGATGGGAAGACTCCCAGTTGCTTCACTAACTTTTGGTTATGAATTCTTTGGCATTGTCCTTTTAGCATCCAGCTTTCCTTTGCTGATGTGGAAGGAACTGCTCTCATTTGCTAGTCAAAGTCCAAATTGGAGACTGAAATTGCTGTGTGAGCATTACACTTGTTAGAAGTACCCAAAAGGAGCCTGGAAAACCAGGCCGTTTGATTCAGAGATGGACAGTGATAGGGTTGGCAGTGGACTCAAGTTCCAAAAATAGCAATTTCTATTAGATATTAGGAAAAAAATGCCAGTCACTTCGAGGATTGTGGAACACATGAGTGGGAACCCACAGATGTTGTAGGATTGATATCCTTGGGGATATTCCGAACCTGAATGGACAAGGTCTAGCACAAACTCTTCTTAGTTGGCCCTGCTTCAAATAGGATGTGGGACTAGATGATTTCAAGAGGTCGTTTGTGACTTGAAATGGTCTCTGATACTACGGTGTACCCCTTTTTGAGGTGTAGGGGAAGAATGTGATGAGACCACAAATAGTCCTTAATTGCAAAGTTACACAAGGCTGACAAGCATGATGAATAGGATTAAATTGCCTGAGTGCTGGAAGGATGTGAGGGGGGGGAACTAGATAAGCAGTTTTTGACCTGTGTTTGAAAAGCCTACAGTCTTGGGGTGAAAGGTTGATATGAAAAGTAAATATATTGTCTGTGAACTTCCATTTGCAGAAGATGTGTCTACTGGAAGAATCTTTAGCATTCAAAAAGGGCTGAAACATAGAGTAGGACTCTTCAGGCTGAGAAACAGTGAAGATGCAGCCCAAATGACCTTGGTAAAGTGCTGTGGGGGAGACTGTTCTTATGTCCTTTTTTTTCCCATGGACATGTCTGTCCCTGATGAGTTGGTGATTTGACTATGGGGACAGGGAATAAAGATGAAAGAGTAGAAGGTGTGCTTTTGGCTGAAAATACAAAACCCACGAAAACTGCTCACCCATGTTTTTCTGTTCAGAGGAAGTGTGGAAGGAGCTTCCCTTGCAGTGCCAGGTGGACCTAGATGCAAAGGCAAACCAGGATATTAAGATATACCTGAATTAAGCATGGCTGAGAAAATACAGAGTTAATCTGGAAACCTAGAGGATTAATTTATTCCCATTATTTCTGTTATTTTGCTTCATGCTCACTGTGTGCCTTTCTTTCATTTGGTCTCTCCTTTAAAAAACAAAACGTGTAAAGTTTTCTAGTGACCTAGAAGACTCTTAATTTTTCTTTCTTTGAAGAAAATAGTCTGCAGAATAATCTCCTCTTCTAGGCAAACAAATGTCATCTTCAGAAAAAAACATGCATACACGAGGAAGTTCCATTGAAGAGGGGAAAAAAAGCTTACTTGGCTTGGGCCCCTTTCAGCATGATCTGATATACAGTATTATGTTATCCTTAGATGATCTGTAATTATCTTCCTCCTCCCGAGCCACGTGCCAGCAACCATATGTGTGTGAGCAGCTGAAAGTGTCCTTTGAACTCTCCACTGGCAGACTGACAGCGTGGGCAAGTGGACAGCAGGCTGGAGTTGGGTGCAGTACCTGTCCAAGTGGCTGACCAGCTCTGTAACCTCAGGTAAGTGACTCCAAGTCTCTGTTCCCTTTCCCGTCCTTTGTCTGTTAGATGTGATCCCTCTGAGCGCCTCTTCTTCAGAATAATCTGGTCTCTCCACACAGGCCTCTACCACTCTGGCTGGATGTCCCAGCTTGTTTGGAGTCAGCTCAGGGAATCTCAGTGAGGAGCTGCTGCTCCTGTGAGCTGAGCATGTGAATCCCTGGTGGCCAGAAGGTGGTAGGTGATTCTCCTGGGCTGTTTATTTCTTGGCTTTGTCTTCCAGACACATGTATATGCTAGACTTGATGCACCCGGACTCGTCTCTTCCACATCTGCATAACAGTGAGCAACACCAGGAGTGTCAATTACCTTTACCCTCATGATAACCATAGATCATACCTGAAATTTCTCTGCATGCCTATTTTGTAAACTTTGTTTAAATTAAGAGCAGCTACATAAAAACATCGTCCTGTATTGATGGTTAGTGGGGATCAGCACCAAAGGCGGCAGAATGACAGCAATTGGTTCTAGCCAGACATTTGTCTGGCCATTTTTGGTAAAAGGGGTGTGTTAAGTCATGATCAGAAAAGTCATAGCTACTGTCACCTAAAATCCACTAAAAATGATTAATAGTCAAGTGGGAGTGTTGAGTGTTTTTTGTTGAGCCCACATCTGTATGCCTCAGAAGCCACTCTTTTTACAGAAACCGAATTATAATGGTGGACTTTGCAATGCTGCGTGTGCATATAAAATGTTCAGCTGGGGAATGATGTGTGTCTGCTCTTTGAAGAAGGCTCTCAGCTCTGCAATGTACAGCAGTTTCCTCACCTTCAACTGGGCAATGACATGCATGGAGTGACATTTACGAGGGCACTCACTTCTTCATGGACTTCAATCAGCTGCCGACAAGATACAGGCAAACTTCTTGTGCTGGTGAGGTGTTTCCTTGATGGCTGCAGGCCATATTGGTCTTTCCCAGACACTTTTGTTAGTTTCTTTCTTCAGAGCAGACCTAAGGCACAGGCCTGGTAAGATCTCTGCAGATTAGTCAGCAATTAAAATGTACTGGATTTTATGCTAGTAAATTAGCTGGAAGGACAATTCGGCATTTTTAACAAGTGGCAAAAATGCCTTGGATACTGGATCACTTTTATTGGCCTGGCTTGAACACAGCATTTTCCAGAAAACAAATCAAATCATTCACTGCCACTGTTTCATGGTTGTTTTGGTTCAGGAATAATTGCTGTCCCCTGCTTTCAAGGGAAGATCTGAGAGTTTGTGCAAAAAATTTATACTGCTCTGGGCTGCTGCCTTTAAAGCAATATAACTCCTTGTCATGATGCAGTAACCCCAGTATTTCACTGAGGAGTACAGGCATGCTCTATGTGTGCTCAGGATGCTGTCTTTGTACTAGAAACAGATCTACAGCAGGATATGCAACATACAGAGACCTTTCCAGTCCAGACCAGGCAGTGGTTAGAACTGACCTATACAAAAACTTGCATTTGTTAAGTGGAAGTTATCATTAAAGAACTCACTTAGATCCCTGAGTAATACTCTGTGGGCAAATCAGGAAATGGTTCAGGCCAAATGGACCCTGCAGACCCTGCTCAGATCAGTCTTTGCCCTGATGTAACTGAACCAATGTGGACTTCTGCATTAAGTGATATTTAAATTAATGGTTAGATCATAATACATGTGACCATGTTTGAACCTACCTGGAAAAACAAGGGGGATAACAAACTGTATGAAATTTCCAAGGTTTTTGGCCTGTTCTGCTTTGTACCTGTGTTATGCTTTCATTGTGCTGGGACTCCAGTGCAGTTGGCTTTGCTTTGGAGCGAGGGAAGTGGTTAAAAATTTGTCTGCAATGTGTGTGTTGGGACTCTGAGGTTTAGCATTCCCCATGGAACAGAGCTGAGAGCAGAGTTGCCCAGTTCAGTGAGGACAGAGACCATCTGGGTAGGGGAGGTGACCGTTTTTGGAATGCCGGAGATGCAAGGGAAAAGCCCTCTGTGGCACAACTCCATCTGCTTTTACTTATTTCTCCCTTTCATATTCCACAGAGCTCTGTTTGCTGTTCTTGTTGTCTGGACCTTCCTCTAGGCTTTTTAGGCACTGGAGATGCCCCTCCCTCGGTGTTTGGGGATGCTCCTCTCCCTCTAGCTGGGAGCATGGCATGTTTCATCCACTCCGACTGGGGATGGGAACCTGCAGCTCCACCAGGGACTGGCATTCCATCCTTCCCCCAGGGGAGCAGCCACGTTGCCTCTGCATTTTGGTGTGCCTGGTGGGGGGACATCACTCCCAAACCCACAGAGCTGTGTGGCTTGGTCTTGCTGTGCCTTCTGCATGATTCTGGTCCAGCGTAATGCTCTTCCACTCGTATTTCAGGCTTTCCCCCCTGCTCTTCAGCCTCATGAGTCACTTGTGGAAGCTGTGGGTTCCTCACGTTTCAGTACCATTGCTTTTGGGTCCCATACAGGTTCCACTGAAACCTGTGGAGTGCTTTACATCGATGGAAGCACTTTGCTTTGACAGCAGTAGGGGTGAGTCAGGCATTCGAGTAGCAGAGCCAGTCAAGGGAGAGCTGGTGGGTGCTTCTGAAAAATAAGATTGCCTGCATGCTTTGGTGAAGTGAGGAGAGACCAACAAGAGGGTTGGAACATTTCTGTAATGAATACTAAAGGTCTTCCCCAGACACCAGCTCCCTCATCTGGGATGAGGAGACCCTCTAGGAATGAGGAAGTTCTCACAGATCGCCAGAAGCAGAGCTGAAATGTGAACAGCAGCCTGTTTTTAATCAAGGTCTCACACGCACTCTGGCCCAGCTGCTCTCGCAGGATGCAGAAACTGCCTTCCACTGCGATGCCTTTTGGGTGGGCTGTCGGAGGCAAAGGGTATTCAGTAGCTCCTGCTCTTTGTGGGCCAAAAGTTCTTGCTTACACTGTGGTCTTCACTGGACCACCCTCCATCACATGCCATGTTTTCCTAAAGCGTGTATTGATTACCTGCTCCGTGTTTCTGAAGTGGAGGGTGTCCAGTGCCTGGGCTTAGAAGGGCAGGCGAGACTTTCAGGAATCTGAAAGCTCTTGTTGTATATTATCTCTTGATGGGTTTATCTTTTGTGATGGACAACCCCACTTTTTCAAAGCTCTCCATGCAGATGAGGTTATCTTAAATCTTCAATTGTTCACGTTGCTTTCCTCCAGATTATTTCCTGTCAATGTACTTCTTTTTGGAGTTCAGTGTCCTGAGACTAGATGAACACTCTGGCTAAGGCCTTGCCATGTGGACCAGAGCTGAAGGGTTTTTCCACGTGTTTTACAGGTTGGACTCATGTTTGTACAACACAGGACAACATTTGTCTTTTGTCTGTAGCCATGAGACATGGCTGACTCCTATTAAGCTTGCAGTCCATCTCTAAGCTCTCCACAATTTTTTAAGGAATTGTGGACAGGTTTTCCCCATCTTTATCTGTACTGAATGGGGTCCAATTTTTTGTCAGACATTTTCCCCACTGTCAAGATCAGAATTCAAGCCTGTCTTCAGGCAGCTCTTCCCAGCTACATAGCAGCTGTGTATTTTACAAGCGTGCAATCTATCTAATGGCTCAAGTTGTTAGAGAAAACTTTGAAGAAATCTGGACTCACAACAAACACAATACAGCTCTGCTGGGTTAATCCCTCCATTTTGACAGTGACCCATTGATAGTTAGCGTCCAAGTATCATATTTCCAGTCACTTTTGCATCTGCTCTGTGAAAGTTTATTTGAGACCATTTATTTCATCTCTTAGGAGGATGTTATGCATCTGAAGCTTTATAAGTCAAGACATGTAATGGCCTCTCTGCTATGCATGTGGCCTGTCATAGAGGGAAATTAGCTTAGTAGGATCCAAATTATTTCTGATTAAATCCATATTAGCCTAAGACTTTGCTTTGTTATCTTCTGCGCTTACGAATACTTTGTGGTATTTATTCATTATTTATTTATGTTTCAGACTTTTTTCCCTGGGAATTGTAGCTAACCTGACTCCTCTTCCTTTTGCAATCCACAAGTTTATTTAATTTTAGGCATAAAGTTTGCTTTGTTCTCTCCGTCATGCACCTCAGACATCCTTGATAAGAGACACATAGGTAATTGCTAATTGTTTCAGCCAGTCCCATAAACCCTGTGAGTTAAAGTTCATCCGGTCCTGCTTCTTCCCCATTTTAGGGAGAGGGTTCTGCTGTGGGTTTTAGCTGTGCTTCTTGTACCTGTCTAGAGATAACTGCTGCTAGTGGTCCACAAATGTTTCAGTGGATGCAGGGCGGGGGGAAAGTTGTGTGAAAAGTAGCAGAGAGGTGGTGCAGTGCAGCTTCTTGTCACAGTGCGGAAGTCAGGCAGCTCTAAGGGACTGAAAAACCTCTCTTGGAGCAAAGAGTGCATACACAGGGAGTAGCGGCCTCCTCTTCCAGGCTAGAATGCAATAAGTAAACAGGGCAATGCAGGTTGAAGGGGAAACCTGTAGCAGCCTTTTAGCTGAAGGTGCTTACATGTGGTAGTGACACGGGAGGCTGTCTAGGGCTCTTGTTCCAGTCCGGAGAGGGAAATCGAGGCCTGAGAGTCCAGACTGGGGGATGAACAGACAGAGCTGACTTCAGTGTCTCTTACAGTAAAGCGGCCCTGGCTTTCCTGTGTGAGAGATTGTCCCTAGTTTTGGTCTGCCTGGACACTTTCCTGCCTGCTGCAGTGATCAGAGGTCCTATCTAGCCTGGAAGTCTCAACTGGAGCCCCTGGTCAGAAGGGGTTGTGAAGCACTGGGACAGCAAAGAAGCACCTCCTTTGACTTGTCTTGCTGTTTGAATGGATCTGCAGTTCCCCACCTCATTTGTTATCCAAGTCATGGTGGCTGGAGCCAGATCTTTTATTCACCAGGGGATATTTGCAGGGCCAAAATCTGGATCTAAAAGGAATGAAGAGACATCTACAGAGCTCCATCTCAAAAGGTTGTCTGGGGGTTTGCACCACACCCACTCTTTTAAGAGCTGGAATAATATATACCCTGGCAGGCTGTAAATCAAAGGCCAGCACAGAGAAAAGCCTACCACACACATTTCTTTTTGTAGATGTAAGAACTTTTGGCCTCTTTCTTGCCTTCTTGTACTTCCTTGCTCTTCCATGCAGTTGGTGATTTTGGGCTCTCCTCTTTCCCTCCAGTGCCACATCCCAAAGCTGTCACTACCTTTGCTGTGGCCGGGCAGAGGACAGCTCCAGGGGTAAGGTGTAGGAGGGCCTTTGTGGCTGAAGGCTTACAAGTCTTTCTTGTGAGTTTGAGACCCACCCCCAGTCACAATTCTAGTGTTTGGCCTGTTTCCAAAGCTCATGGGGAGGGTCCAGAAATGTGGTTGTTGCAAAGCTGAGGGCCAGATAAGCAAAATAAATAGATAACCCTTTAGGAAAAAAATTAACAGAAAACAATTCAGTTCCCTGATTAATTTTGCTCTGGGAATCCCTGTAGTCTTAGGCTTCTAGGCCTGGCCTTGTTTCCACTTCATCCTCCCTCTCTGAAGAGGCTTTTTGTCTTTTATTGCAACTATAAATAAATCGTCGTAGCCAGAAGTAGTATTTTTCCAAGTCTACAACTCTAGTGTCCAAACCCTTCAGTTTCCAGGAATTCGTTTCACCTTACCCAGAACTTGGGACAAAGAAGTAAAAACCACATTCTGCTTGTAGAATGTTAGCTCCAGTCTAGAGAAGTTTTCCTCTGGGTATTTCTGTCCTAGATCCAGACCTGACCTGCAAAATAGGATGAAGACCAGCTCATTAGCACCTGCCTGTCTCTCTCTGGACCAGTTGCACCCAAAGCTTCCCGGCAGCCACGTGGGTGTGTTCAGGCCTCTCTGCACCTCTTCCCTGTGGGCATATCCTGAGGAAGCTGACAAACATTGACCATGGGGGACAAACCACAACAAATCAACTGAGCTGCCGAAGAACCCTGCCCTTGTGCTACCTATGTGTGAGCACATCGACTTACAGGTAAATTTAGTTCCTCACCCGCTGTTAACTAAGGTGATAATGGGGGGAAGCAGTGAAAAAAAGAGAGGGTGCAATCACAGCCCAGATGCAAAAATATCTCGGTGGTCTTGGACATCTTTTGGGTAGCACACACTGGTCTATGTTGCTCTTGTCATCTGCTTTGATTGAGGTGAGTGAGCTCTTCATTTGGCAGTGCAGGGTGCTTGGGACTGTTGCAGAAGTCGGCCAGCCTCAAAGAGCTTATCCCAGAGGGGACAAACTGTCCTTCCTCAGGACTGAAACAAGTCAAAAAAGAGCTCAAAGCTGAGTTTTCAGTGCATGAAGGTCAGTTAAATGATCTAGGACCTGCCCTCACAATGCTGCTGAAGCTCTGCTCTTAGATTAGCCTTCCCCAGCTCAGAGAAGAGTGGTGGATACTGTGGACCAGACGCAGCCCAGATGGGAGTCAGGGAGGGGACTGAAATATTTTTGTGTGGTAGGTGAGTGTTTAGATATCTTCAGGGCAAGCTGGACTGATACTAGTCATAATACGTTTTCTTTTCTGCGAGTGAAATACTTCATCACTGATGCAGAGTTCGCCTGCTTGTGTAAATAAGTATTTAAGTAAAGAGGGAGCCAAACTAGAAGTGAAAACTGCCTTGTAAGGATAGCATATTAGTCTTTGTTTCAGCCTAATTCCCTCATTGTCACAGGAACATATGTGATGGTGGTAGTCATCCTTGTGGATTGTCTGCTTGTTCTTCAGAGATCATTAAACACAATTACAGGAAAAGAGATCTTTGTTTCTGAGCAACACTCAGCTTTTACATAAGTGTTCCACATTTTCTTCAAAATGCTTTACCAATTGTAACTAATTTTAACCGTTTGGTTGGCATGAATATAAGACAGCCCTTTTCTGCCAACTGATTCTCATTTGTTTTCATGGGGATTGAATGTCTGGGTCCTTAAGTCACCTTTAAATATGCCAGCCTCAGGTCGTGTTTGCTTCATGTAGCTTTCTTGCTGTTTAGTGTCTCGGGGTGAAAAACCTCCCCTTTTGGATAGTGATGGTAAATTCCTAGGGGCCTCTGTGAGGGCTGGATTTCTCATGTCTAAACGGAGAGAGGCTCTGTATTAATGAAACCCATCTACTTTCCCCGGCTCCGCTGATGCTCTCCTAGTAGATTGTGGAGAAGTAGTTGCTCCTCCATGGACCTCAGCTGGCCCATGTGTGAGGAGGCGTGGGACTGCCTTCCCCTGCCAAGGGGCTTTCAGAGCCAAGAGGAAGATGTGTTTTGGAAGGACTGGACTTGGCAGCACAATAAAAAGGAAGAAAATAGGGAGTTTCAGAGCCAGAAGCAGAGGGAGGCATGGTCTGGGCAGGGACTGGAGGAGCAGAGTCAGCAGCAGCTGGGGTCTAGCTCAGATTTGTCCTGCAGCTTACATATGTCCAGGCATGGACCTGTTGCCTGTATTCATTTGTAAATCACCTTTCCGAGCCACGGGGTTTTAGTGACGATAGTGTTGTCCAACAAAGGCCTCTGTTTAGATGTGGGCTTTCTAAGCTAGTCGAGGCTATGAAAAAATAATAATAAAAAGGTATTAAAAACCTGGTAAGGCAAAGAGAGGCAGGGCAGAACTGGCTGGAAAGTGGAAAATATTTCCCATGATGAATTATAAATGAAAAGAAATGTGTTCCTGTGCTTTGAAATTTCTGCAGCATTTTTTTTCACCATCAGAAATGCTAAAACCTTAAAGAAATTAAGTTAAACAGAAATAAATAAGATCTTAAGCAGCTCCTGCCTCCAGGAAATGAGCTCCTCCATCTCTCTTTTCTATGAAAATATGTATTTAGAAAATAAACTGTTTTTCTGTTTGAAATTAAACTATCAAATATAAAAGGTTGACCAGCTCTAGGAAAGTCTGGTCTTGCGCTTAAGGCACTGATTTTGGACTGACAGACCTGGGTTTAATTTCCACTTCTGCTACAAACTTTTCCTGTGTGACCTTGGGCTAATCCTTTAATCTCACTTTGCCTCTGTTCCTCATCTGTCAGATGAGGCTATGACTTCCCCACCTCACAGGGGTGTTATGAGAGTAAACACATCCTCCGTGCCCTGCGCCTCACCTTCCAGCCCGCTCCTCTCCTGGGGCAGGGGGAAGGGAGGGGTATGGTCCACGCTTTGGGAGCCACTGGGATCGCTCCCTCCGTGGCCATCGGACAGACTGGTGAAGGCAAGGCTGAGTAGAACCCCAGCAGATCCTAAGTGTCCTTGGGGAGTGAGAGGCGAGGGAACGAAAACACTAAGCATGCATGAACTGTGGGAAGGAGAAATTTGTTGTTTTCTGTCTTGTTTTGGTTTGTTTTTTCCTAGTATTTCCCTCTGCTTTTTTCCACCCATCAAGCCAGCACTCACGAAGTGTCCATAGCACTCTAACAGCACAAGAACCGGCCCCGTGTAGGGCTGGCTGCTTCCTGAATTAGTCTACATTTGCAGCAATTACCTTCTTTCCTTTCTAGCCAAATGTTTCTCTGAGCCTGAGGCCCAGCTAATTTTTTTTGTCAGCTCTGGTTGCGCTGGGCGGCCCTCCCTTCCATACGGGAAATATAGAGATGCCATTCAGGCACCTCTAATCCCGCTTTCACTGCTGCACTCATTAAAACATTCCTTTATTTATTTTAATTTTATTCTCTCCTCCCCACCACCTTTTCTAAACAACCACTTGTATTATGCTTTTAATTGCCTTTAGATTTCCCTAGTGTAACTTCTCCGGCGTCCGCATAGCCGTAGGCAGAGCGCGCAGTGCTGGGAGCCTTGCACATGGTCTGTGGGCTCGCTATTGACTCAGTGGCGTGCTGTGAATGAGTCAAAGATCCATGGGGATCGCTGGGGGTGGACAAAAGGGCGGCAGGATCGAAAGCAGGGGTGGAGGGGGGACTGAGAGGGAAAAAGCCAGTGAGGCAAACATGCTCCGCGCTCCCCGCGTGTTGGCAGAGCATCGTCCCTCAGCACAAGGAGAACAACTTCAGCTGTGGACTGGGAAGCTGGGCTGCCTTGCCAGGGTTGGGGGGCAGCAATGTCTGCATCATGGCTCTGTGAGCACAAGCTGTAATGTGGCCTTATACAGGCATGACTTCATCTGTTTCCATAAGATTGCTTTCTCCCTCTCTCTTTCTTTGGCTGGTAATTGAGAAACGCATGAGCTCACCTCCTAGGAGCGGGAAATGAGAACCGCAAGAGGAAACGAGCTGGAAAGTATACATGGGCCGGAAAAAAAATATAGATTAGGCGGGGGGGAAGTCAGAGATGTTATGGAGAAGAAAAGGGATTCCTCCTGTGTGGGGTCATTGCCATACAGGGCTCACAGCATCTTCCTCTGCACCGCAGACAAGGGCAGGCCTGGGGCAGTCCTGTTGACATATGCGTAACTGTGCTTGTCTTGAAAGTATCCTCTGGGCACGTGGGGCCCAGAGGCAGGGTGAAAAGATGGCCCAGCATGATGGTGGTACCTTGTGTGTGGATTTTGGGTACAAACACAACCTCTCTCTCATTGGTGCAGCTTATGGGACCTGCTAGCAAGGAGGGGTGTAGCCCAGGTGTAAATGGAAACAGAGGATGAACCCACACAGATGTGAGGCTTTAAAGCGCTTGATGGAGAAGGGGGAGGAGGTGTTTTAGGTGGAGTTAATCACCTGAGTGAGGTCTCTAGGGCTGGCAGATCTCATGATGAGGGCTGCAGGGTGGTGGGAGAACTGCTTGGTCAGGCCGTGCTCTCTGCCATTGGATTTTGCTCACAGGCAGGTAAGCAGTGTCCATGGCCAGCCTCCCACCTCTTTGTTTCTTGTCTCTGTTTTCACCTAAATCAACCTTTAGGATTTGAAGAAAATGCCACTGGAGGTAGGCTGTTCTCAGTTTGGTTCCCACTTGATTCCTTGTGGGTATTTTGCTTTTGAAATGGAGATGTGTGACAGAGGAGGTGGTTTGAAGTGGTCAGCTTGGCAAGGAGAGCCTTGTTGCCTTGTTCCTTCAGTACCTTAAGTTTCTTCTCTGGTGCCCAATTTTCTCTTTCATCATGTGTCTGCTGCTTGCTTTTACTCCCTGCAGTAAGGATGTCTCACGCCTTTCTCCTCTGCTGCTGTTGAGGTGAAGTTTGGGAAGAGACCAGCTGTCCTCTCAGGGTTAGCTGTTGAACCTGAAGGCCTTGTTCTTTCGTTGATGGGCACTAATATAATGTCACCTGTTGGGGGTCCTGTCCCCAGAGGGGTGTAAAATGACTACAGCTAATTATCTCCAGAAAGCTGGGCTGTTGGGAGTCCTACACGCAGCCAGGTGCAGCTGAGGATGGAGAAAGCTAATGAACCAACGGCAGGAGCTGTGGAGAGTTTGCAGCATGTCCTGTTCATGCAGAAGGCTATTGTGATTCACCCGAGGTGGTCTGAGCGACTTGGAGCTTTGCAAATTAGTTCTCTGTTCTTGATCTACATGGTCTTGATTTCTAAGTCTAAATGAAGACAGGTCAGAGTTTAGGCCCAGCTGTTGTTGGGCATGTAAATCCATCTCTTTCGACCTGTTCCATCTCTTTATGGTGATTCAAGGTTTTTTTTTTTTTGTGTATACCAAAGGAACTTCTAGCTGACAGGAAGCCTGTGCAATGTATTAGGGCTTAGAAGATCTGTGCTGGCACAAGTGGGGACCCCATATACGTTATACATTATTTATGTTTCCATTGGATTTTTCCCCTTCTCTTCACCTTTCTTTTTTTTTTTTTTTTTCACAGTTTTTCCTAAGTGAAACACTAATGCAGTAATGTTCAAACCCACAATGTTTGAATGGCCTCTAAATCAGGCAAAACAAGCTTGCCCAACCCTAGTTGGACAGACTGGACTCATTTTCTAATTCATGCACACTCTGTTCATTTTGGCCTAATAAATACATTTCTGCCTTAGACCACGAGCACAGGGGGACCTTGGAAAGTTTGACGTTAGCAGGAGAGGGGCAGGTGACCAGGGGAGAAGAGGAGAGACTGGATTGGTATCCACGATTCCTTTAGGTGTCTATTAGGAAAGGCCATGTATTCCTGGTGTTGCGTGCAAAGAAACCCATGTTGGAGATTCGGTAAGAATCAAGTTCCTTGGATGTCACTCCTGTTTTTTAAAGGCTTGTCTTTGACTGGAAAAACCCAGCATGTACTGTAAGTAGAGCAGTTTGGTGGGCTCTCTGAGAACTCATGGAGGATGGAGTGGGTCATGACCCAGTTTTAAGTGTTGGAGCACAGGTCTCATGTGGACCTGATTGCTTTTCTCTTTAATGCAGAGTATCTAAGCACCAGCAAACTTGCCTGCAGTGCACGTCGCTCTTGCTATAAGGAGTGAATGTTTTTTGTTTAAGTGGAGTTTCTTGGGACACTGAAAAGGATGAAAATATATGGGCTGCTCTTACTTCTCCTAAATAGAGACACGGCTGTAATAAGGGTGGTAGCTGTGGCTTGTATCCATGGCTGATCCTAGAAGAGGCTCATGGCCCTGAAAAAGCTGCGCATCCCTGTCCTTGTGTGCGTACCTAAACTGACCTATGGATGCCACTAGTACTTCTTGTGTTTGCTGTTCTGCTTCATGCTTGGACAGTCTGTGGCCCAGACCTTGCAGTCCTCTTTCCTGCTGTTAACCTGGGAGCGGGCCATGAAAAAGACAAATTATTCTGGCAGTGGGAGATCCCTTCTGACTGACATCTATCCCATGGAGAGAGCAGGCTGTGCATCTGGTGTGTTACAGGAGTGCTGTGAGCTCACGTTCACACCGAGTGACCTGACTGTGGAGCATTATTAATCCCATTGCGGAGCCGTGCAGGGGTTGGGGGTACACATCAGTTTTCTGCTGTGGGGGGAATGCTGCTTTGCCTATCCTAAAGGGTTCAGCCCTGATCACAAGTCTTTTCCAGGGTTCAGATGCTTTGATTCTAGATATCCAGCTCTCCAAGAAAGAAGCTAAAGGGCTCTGTCTCCCTTAACTTGAAAGCTAACATGGGTCAGTTGTTGCTGTTCAGCTCTTTATCCAGTGGTGACTTGTTTGTGGGACTCTTGCTGGAGACAGTATGTTGGTGTGTCCTTAATGTTAGTCAGGAAAAATAGTTTCACTCTGGAGATGTTTTCTCCAGTGGCCTGGAGGAAGCAAACACAGCTTTAGAGTAGGGTACAGGTCTGTGGTGCAGTCACTACTTGGTGTGACCAGGTCTAGACTGATGATGAACTTATTTGGCTCTGTCTGGGCTCATCGTGAACACCCAAACTTTTCCGTGAAGCACAGCAAACGATAGCATGGCCTAAAATAAATATTTATTTCTGCCTTCCATGCCTGTTTGCCCTGCCTTTCTACCTTCAGGCTTTAGAATATGATTCAGAACCTGTTTGCCTGGCATTTTACATCTTTGCTTTTCTAACCAATGTCTCAATGCTCTTGGTTTTGCCCTGCTTTCCTCTTCTTCTCAGCCTGGCATATCCCTGTTTTTTTTGTCAGGCCTTTTGACTGGAAAAAGCAGGCTGTGCCTTCTCCCTTACACACCTGCCCTCATCTGTGTTGGCCACTCTGGTATTTCAATTTCTTTTTCATTGGCCCATTGCACACGTGTTGATTGGCTTTGCAGCTGAGGTCAAGGAATTTCCATGTCGTACTTGGAGAGAGGGTTTCCCCTTCACAGTCACTGCCTCAACCAGGCACTGGTTCATGTAGAAATAGGTTGGCAGCTCTTGGAAACAGGTCTGTGTGAAATAATATTGTCTCTTTGAGGTTAGGAAAAAAAAATGTCCTTTTATACAGTTATGCATACACTCTTAAAGTGAATTCCACAAAGCTTGGTCTGTTCCCCCCCTCACACTCTCCTCCTGCTTTACCTTTTTCCTAAAACACTGGAGAATCCAGTCTTGGAGTCTGACGGCATTGAGCATACAGCATGTACTGTGCCTTTTGAAATGCTGGCTGCACATAAAAGCCTTGCTTAACACTGGGCTCTGTTGCTTCATTACGTTGTGTGCACAGTATGTTGGTGGTGGGGTTCCCCACCGGGTGGGGAAGGAGGGCGGGTGGGATTAGGAGTAGGAGGTGTGGAGAAATGCAGCTGGAGCAATGGGTGATGTGTGCTGTGGTTGCTGTGCTGGGGCTCCTGCTTCCCAGGGGGAAGCCAGCTTGATGTCAAAGGTTGTGCAAGTAGCCAAGGGATTATTTGGGTGTTTTGCATTGTTGTTGACTTTATTTCTGGTTGTGATGCTCTGTGCTTCCTGGGAGAAGGGTAGGGGAGGGGAACACATGGGAGGGAAAGGAGGACAAAAAGTCCCACTGTCCCAGGACTATAGGGCAAGTTCTTACCCATCTGCTGTCTCCAATGCTAAAGATTGGCAAGAGCCATGCCTTTGGGGATGGATGGTCCCATTCCAAGACTAGGACTGCTGCTTGATGTGCATGTGCTGGTACACCCACTACCATAAATCTGTGTGATGGCTTGCTTGGTGACACATTTCCAGTTTAGGCCATGGTGGTGTGCCTGGCTAGGCCGCCGGTCATGCACAGTGGAGCAAAAACCCCAGTGCCAGGCCTGCATAAGCCAAGGAAAACCCTGCAGTGGACATCCCATGGGTATATTGATGGACAGAGGAACAGGCAACCTCGTGCCTCGTGAGTAGTCTGGATGGGCCCAAGTGCTGTGTGATGCTGTGCTTTAATGCTTCCCATGTGTTCACATTACCACCCCAACTTGCTCTTGTTACTGCAGCTGGGGAGAACTTGAGTGAAATCCCTAAACGTCAAGGAAAACTTGCTCTGTTTCAGTGGCTGTAAGGGTCCATTTCTGCTGTCCCTGTCCATCCGCTTGCTCTTGAAAAGGAAATCAGAGCCACGTGCAGATCAGGATGATCCTTATAACAACCACACTATCTGAAGAGGTTTGTTGGCCCTTGTAGTTAAGTACCTGCTCGGATTGTGCACTGTGATGTACAAGCTTTGCCATTTGCTGAGTCGCAGGCACCTGATGAGGTTTTGTGCTGTCATAAGTCCGTGTGGTGGAGAAAGCCCCAGCTCTCTACCTATTAGATACACTTAGACTGTGAGGCTTCAGGATGCTGGAGCTGGAGGCACAGTGGATAACCTAGGAAAAAAATATTTTTTCCTCATGCTGCTCAAAATGTGCACCCCTGCAGCTGGTCTCTCTATGCCAGCCTAAATCAAACCGTGGACTGAAAATAGTCAATGCTGCCTGAAATTCCCCAACTGCAGGATATTCGGATGTTTATTTTGGAAGCTGGAATGGTGAACTGCGTTGCAAAGGGAATGCAGTACTTGGGGATGGACCAGGACGTTGGTGTTTGGAGCACAGGCTTGAATGGGGCAGCTCTTCATGGCTTGGCTGCTCTGTCTGCAGCCCAGCTGGCTGCAGTTGTAAACATTCACCTGTGGTAAGCATCTTCCATTTCTCCTTTTGTCAGAGGACTGGGGCATATGCTCTGACACAGCCTAGCAGTACCTTAAAAAAATTTCCCCTCTATCACTTGGAGACTGAAAGATGAAATCCCACAAAACACCTCCCTTAACCTTTTTCCAGATTATTACATGAGGTTTATCTCCCATTTTCCAGACACCTCTTTCTCCTTCACCTTCTCCTTGCAGTCCTGCCAGTATCAAGTTCCTCCCTGGCTTTCTTCATTGCCATTGCTTTCACTGTCTCTTCCTAGCTCCGGGAGTTCAGTGCCTGCCCAGGCACTTCGGCCAGGATGCATGTGTGTATCCTATACATTTCATTCACTGTTGTGTGATGGCAGTGTGGTGAGAGCTTAACTCTCGGGCACCTTGTGGCATCAAGCGCCACATGTTAACTGGGCAATCTGCAAAATATTGATGGGCTTTCTTTTTCCTGTTGCAATAATGTTTTTGGAGTGTTTTTAGGTGGCCACAATTTCTTTAGCATAAGAAAGTGAGGGTTTTCCCATTTGCCTCGTCTCACTCATCATTTTATACACTTCTAGTGCAAGCTATTGAACCATTTGGACCTTAATCTTTCCTCCTAACGACCTTGGAAACTTTGCTGTGCCTCTAACGATTTTTTGGCATCCTTCTCTGGCCTCTGTTCCTGTTATCCCTGCTCTGAAATGGGCGAGCAGGCTTCAGCTCATTCTCAAAGTGTGAATGTGTCATTGATTTATGTGGTGGCATTTATAACATTTTTGGTATTGTTCTTTATCCTATTCAACCTAACATTTTTTTGGTTCTTTTTTTCCTGATGGCCTCTGTGCACAGAGCAGATGTTTTCATTGAGCTGTCCGCAGTGACGCCTAGATCTTTTTCCTGAGTGGTTACAGTTAATTTAAAACCCATCAGTGTATTACCTCAGCAATCCCTTGATGTCACTGGTTAGAAGATCCCAGCTGGCTGCTGCTCTTAATTCTATTGCCTGTCTGTTTCCTATTATTTTTTATTATGCTTACGTTTACTTGCACGTTGCGCCAGCTTTTCAAGTGAGGTGGGCACACTCATTTACAAGTGGCTAACACAGGCTCTCAAATTCTTCTGTTCATGTACATAAAAGTGATGTTTGTGCTTAGGCGTTTTCACAGCATAGAAGTGCTTCCCCTGTAGCAGGTACTACTGAGTAATGCCAGTACAAGAAAACAAACGTGGCATATGTTTGCACATGTCCCTTTTTGAGAGCTGCCCTCACTGCTGCATGAAAGAGCAGCTTGTCTGCTGTGCCTGTTTGGATCGTGCCAATGAGTAACCCGTGCTGGGCAGCCCTGAATATTTGGCACCGTGCTCTTTCATGTAAAACTGTGTGGCTTCAATGAACTAACAGGGAAGGGGAGGAATTCTGGATGCATGGCAGGTTGAAAGCTGTCAGCACAGGCTTAGGCAACATAATGGTGCCCTTTGAAATCTCTGTGTACGTGTGGTTTCATCGTTTATCTGTTAGACAGTTTCGAATACCTATAAAATACTGTGTGATACTTTCCAACAAGTAAGATAACCTAAATAATACAAGGAGTCCTGTGGTGCTGAAAGTAGCACACTGAGGGGGAGCTGTGGTCCGCTGTGGCTCTGGTGAAGTCATATAGCCTGGAATAGGGCATGCAGGGACATTGCACCAGGTTTGCATTAGAAAGCTCCATCCTGGAAGCCAGAGAAATTTCACTCTGCTCCCAGAGGAGCAGTAGTAAACCGGTGTTAATGAGAGATACTGGGAGACTGCAGGAAGGAGCCAAGTGCTATAACTCTGCTTACTGATTGGAAACATTGTGAAGTCTCCTCTTGCTTTGAATGGCTTTGCAAACGACCTTTGGCAACTGCCACCTCCTGTTTCAGAAGCCATGTGCCTCAGCTCCTCTGCCACTGAGGACAGAGTCTTAGGAGGATGGGATGGTTTAAACGGGAAAACAGAGACAGCTGCAGTATGACCAGTTTCCTACTGTGAGGAAGCTGAAACCAGTACAATTTTGCTGAACTGTGACTTGGTTCAGTCCAGAGATTCCAATACCATGCAGTAAATGTTACAAGCTCCTTTGAGGAAGGGGAAAAAAAAACCCCTCTGATTCAAAGGCAAGGGGAGGAAGTGCCCAGCAAGGGACAGAGATGAAATTGCCAGTAATGATGGATGGGGAAAGCCCAGTAGGGTACTGCAGAGCAGGACCTGAGAGCAAAAGAGATAAATGGCCCTCAGTGACCAGGCTCCACTGAAGTCTGTGATGGGGATAAGAACAAAAGCCAGGCACGCTCATCTGCTTGCTGTGGGGAGGGGATGGTGATGCACTGTTGCTTCACTCCACAGAGCTCCTAAGGGGGTGATAGATGACGTTCTTGAAGGATGAAGCTGCAGTAGATTCTTCAGTTCGTGAGACCAAAACTCAGCTGGTCCCTCCCTGCAAAGGGCAGGTGGCTTGTCTGGCTGCACTGGTGAAGCTCGTGCCAAAAATGATTGTGAGCAGTGTGCTATGCTCATTAACCTCCGTGGAGAATCGCTCCTGTTGTTAGTAAGGTAGAGCAAGAGCAACATGTCTGTTAGGCCAGAGTGTGGAAGGGATGAGCTGACCAAGGGCACATGGATAATCCTAAAGAAATGCCACATTGGAACTGTGAGTTACAGCAAAATTTCTGAGTGTGGTGGGGCTAAGAAGTCCTCTAAGAGAAACAGATGCGAAAGTTTTCTGCAAGCACTTCAGTCCTTGATGTGCCCCAGCACATAAATGGTGATCGTGGCAAGTGTGGCTGGTTTGTAATAGCAACCCAGAAGGGTGGAAAATGCTCTCCCAGTGAACTTGACAAGCGTGTCAATGGTGAATGCAGTGAGGACATACAGAAGCTTATTGCCTAAGCCAGATCTTGAATGGCAAAAAACTGGAAATGGAAGTGAGGGAATATCTCCTGCTACGAAGAGTATAGGATTACAAGGAGCAGGTAAAAAAGCTCATGCAATTCTGAAGTGCTGCTGCAGTGGCAAGAATGTTGCTGAAAAGCTGTGTGTTAGGGAGTTGAAGTACCCTGGTCTTCTGCAATGAAGGAACAAGAATGGCTGTGCCTAGCAGGTAAATGAGGAAGGGAGCCAGACCTTGGCAGCAAACAGGTGGGCCAAAGAGCACAGAAATGACCAGAAGAAATCCTCTTGCTCTGCTTTACAACCACATTTCCCACTTTTTCACTGCCTGAAGAAAACTGGGCTGAGGCTGCAGTGGCGTGAGCCAACCAGGCTGTCTATCAACAGGGACAGGGGAGAAACAGATATGCAGCAAGGCCAACTGTGAATGGGAAGATAAAAGGTAGTGCAGAAACTTGGAGGCAGTGCTGGCTTATAACTGCACTGGAGGGAATAAATTGGCTTCCTTGCTGACAAAAGGCCTCCAGCAGACCAAGCAAACCTATGCAAGAGATATCAGACCAGCCCTGGCAATGATGAGGCTGAACTATGAGGACACGAAAAGCAGCTGAAACTCATGCAGGCCTAGACCGTGCAGTGGGAAGCACTCTGCTCACTTCCAGTCTGAAACTGGAATAAATCAATAGTCCTTTATCAGCTTCCTTTTCCCACAGACATAACTGATTTTGCTGTGGCAGTTGTTTTGCAGATATTACTGTACCGCAGCACGGTTTCCAGTTCCTTGTATTAGAACATGGGCTCATTTCTCCGTGAATCAGCTCTTCGCTAACTGCTTTGTAAACTGCAGCAGAGTAGACTATTCCTAGCACAGAGCCAGACTCTTCAAGCAGTTTTCTGGTTGATGACCAAATTCAGAGGCTATTCCTTTCTGCAGCCACCAATCTCTGTGACACCACAGCGCTTATTGTCATTTTCTTGCTGGGGAACCGCTCACCAATCCATGCTGGGATGGCAGCAGCCATTTTCAGCCTGCATTGGAAAGGTAGTGTAAAAAAGGTCTTGCTGTGCTGTTCATTGAAGCAATTTGTCATTTAAGGATTTCTTTATGACCCCAGATCCACAGGAACTTCTCTTCCTTCCACACCTTTGTCTTCCTACTTGATAGGAGCCCTCAACCCCCAAACTGTGTGTGTGCTTAGCAAATGAGGACTTAGAGATGCAATACCACTGGGAACAATGTGAACCAGGAATGTACTAAAGCCAGAGGCATTGTAACCTAGAGCTGCACTGAACAATGTGGAAGAAATGCTGTCAAATCTGTGTCTGTGTGAGCTATTATATCCCCAGCTAGCCCCCCTCCAAAAGTTTGCTCAGCATGCTGACTTTCCAGGAGCTTTCTCAGTGCTTGGAACAAGTTAGCTATCTCCTGCCAGAATTGAGAGAGGAACACGACTGGCTGACGAATACCATATGTTCCAGGCTGGCCAAAGGAAACCTAATTGTGTTTTGTTTAGCTTGTGTACTTAACTGGGTTTCTGTAACAGGGCTGAGTTGGTTGGGTTTGGCATTTTTTTTTCCAGATAAATGGGGCCAATCCGTTCTACGCTGTCCTGTGACAGTTCTGTATTTTGCCCTGGAAATACAGGGCACAGCTTTCTGCTGCTTCCTTAATGGAAGGGATCGGGGGAGAGCTGAGCAAAGGGAAAGGCAGTTGCCAGCAGGAGTGATCAGAAATTGCGGGGCTCAAATCTCTTTCTAGGCAAGGAACATCCAGTTCTGAGGAGGAAACAAAAATGCTTAGGCTGACCAAAAGGCTCCCCATCCTTTTTTACTGGTTGTGAGGTCATCAGAATGGGAAGAGTGTGTTTGTGACCTGGGAGTGGGAGCGCAGAACTGTGGATGTCTAATATGTAAACGTAGATTTGCTACGTTAAAAGTGGCTTAAAATTGGAGCTGCATCAGGCTGCAGAAGCTGAAGACTGATCTCTCTTCTGAGACCACCAGGGCAGAGTACTGTCCCTTAAAGGCAGGGATTGCAGCTTGCAGAAGTTGAGGTTGGACTGATGCCGAGCAAGGTTCAGTTCCTAGAGACACCTAACCCTGGATGGAGCTAGAAGAGAACTCTTTCCCACTTCTTCTCCCTGTTCCATTAGACTACCTCACTTGGAGTTGTTCACTCTTCCCTGATGTATTTTGTTCACTCTAACTGCCATAAATGCTTAGGAGGAGGCCTCATCTTACATCACATGAGTGTCCAGCATCTAGCTCAACCTCGACTGGAGGAGGTGGAGGAGAGACCACTGGGCGTTGTTGTGTTGCATATAACAGCTTTGGCTCTCCCAAGACAGGAGCTAGCTGGAAACCTTGTACCTTGTCTTCTCCTTCAAGTTGTTGGAGCATGTAGACATGTTTTCCCCAGTTTCCTGGACAACCTCAGCCGTGGGGTTAACAGGGGTGTGCAGCAAGCTTTGTATCAGCTAGGAAAGAGTTGTAAGTGGTAAGTGTATGCTGTTCTGACAGGCGAGCAGGAAAGGGTGGGGGCCTTCATTTCTAGCTGAGCAGAAGAGGTGAAATGAAGCTAAAAAGCAGCTGCCACTTTAAATGGATGTCTTCCCTCCCCATCTCTTATTTACCTCATGCCTTCCTGTTTACAGCGTCATTTCCCACAGCTCCCATTCTGCTCATTAGAGGTCAGGTCAACCTAAGGTCTGCCCCACTTCTGAGCACCAAATCAGTGCAGGTGTCACCATCTGATGCCACCAATGAGATGAAGGCTATTGGCTGCTTCTCCCTGTAGGCTGCTGTGCCACAGCAAAGCGAGGGAATGTTCCAGATTTAATGGAAGATAGAAATTGGCACAGTTCTTGACTTCTTCCTCCAAACATGTCCCTTGCTCTGCTGTGTCCTTTCACTTCTGACACACTTGTTTATCCACAGGCTGCTTGTGTCCTGATGTTCTGCCATGTGCTTTGCTGCCCACACAGGCAGGCTCAGCTGCGTGCTCAGCGACCCACCTATCTAGATATTCATACGTGCTGAATCACCCTTCCATGTACACTCATAGCCACGCTCACAGATGGACTCTGGTTCTCGTCAGCCAGACTGAATCTCTCATTCAATCTGCCACCCCTGTGTCTCCCAGACAGGGGATGCTCTTCCCTCTTGGAGGAAACAGAGATCTTCGTAGTGTGTTTGTTTAATTATCTGTTTATTCTCAGGTCCTTAGGGGAAAGATGGTCGTGCCTTCCGCCATGTGGAGGGAAAGGATGAATGTTGACACCTCATTTCTCCAGCCTACCCATGCTCTGAGATCTGCTCTTGAAGGGTTGGTGATATGTTTGAGTCCAGTTCCTCCTTTTGTCAGGGTAAAAGACCATCTCATCACCTTTTCATGGCTGAATTTCCAGGCTCCTCGCTTGGCCTGTCCCCCTGGCTACCATCCTAAGGTGTGTGATGACCACCGTGATACATTTTGAGGCCAAGCCCTTGCTGGAGTCTGTCTATCCCACACAAGCACCCAGGGCCATGCAGGCCCTACTGATGCTGCAGCATGCGCTTGTTGGATAGGACACCCCCGGATCAGAAACATCTTCAAAGCAAAGCATCCTGTTGCCTGAATGTCCCCTGTTTGGTGTGGAGTGTTAGCTCCCTCCCTGCCCCCCACTTTGATTCCACGTTGGACCATTTAAGAATTAATGAAGGCCAGATGCATGTTCTGCAAATGTAGGATCTCTGCATTTTGGAGTAGAAGCTGGCTTGATGCCTCAGTGTCCTTCGAATCCTTAGTACAGCTAATAACAACCAGAGGCAGCCTCCTCAGTCTGAGGTAGATCCCACCTCAGCAGTGACGTCCCTGTGACCGCAAAGGATTTCTCAGGGACCTGGAGGGGGACCAGCTTTTGGCTGTGGAGCCCCAGGATCTGGTTTCATCTCTCACCAGCATTGGCGGGATGAATTCGGAGTGACTGAGCTGTCCAACAAGAAGGTGGTGAGCTAGGCCAGCACTGGATTTCTGAGGGGGAAGGAAGGAATTCGATGTATTTTGGTGGATGTAAAAATAAGGGGTGGATCATACTAGTGGGAGCTGTCCGTGTGTTGAGATAACGGAGCAGATGTGCTGCATGACTGTTGCAGCCTCGTGCTACCAGGCCTCTTGTGAACTGCTAACCCTCCAGGCTGGGATGAGTCAAGATGGAATGTTGCTTTCCAGACTCAGATCTGACCTGCTAAAATGCCATTGACACAGCAGCTGCGCTTCCTTGCTGCACAAGCAGAGCTTTTCTTCTTGCAAAGTGTCTCAGCCATCCCTGCTGGCCGATGCATCCCAGAGGTTGTTGCAGAATTGTTCTCTGGATGTCTTCATGCAAACACACGGCGTGTGCTGGGGGGTGTCTGGCTTGGTGTGGATATCTCTGTGCATGTGTGTGAAGATACTAGAAAGAGGATGACTTCTACTGGTTGCAAAACTGATTTTTTTTGCTCCCTGGAGTGAGAGAGCCTGTATACTAAGTTTTTAGCCCTAAAAATTGTTCTGATTGGTTTGTGGAACAAGTTTTTGCACATGACTGTTTTACCCAGAGGGATGCCCCTTGGCAGGGGGCTGGGGATTGGTGGGCATAGGTAACCAGTAGTGGAGCATGATGCTGCCTGACTTTACTCATCACGGCTCTGCCATGAGCATTCAGTAATGGTTGGGCCATGACCTTGTTGGATGCTAATGGCCCTAATTTGAGCTTGCAGTGATTTATGGAAGGCCCTGTGGCTGCTTGTAGCAATTCACGAAGGATATTTCCATCTCCCATCAGCCTCTGGCATTCTGGGACTTGCGCAGCTCCCTAGTAGTGGTAGGGATTTCTGCAGGAAAAAAACCTCATCCCCAAACAAGCCCAAACTTCTCAGATCTTCAGCACAGAACCTTCTCTCTTTTCCCCTTCTCTCCCCATCCCCTTCAAACATACCTGTGGGTAGAGGTAGTGTTATTGGAGCAGCCTGTTTGACTGCTATAATATTTTCCACTCAGATCCATTGACTTCTATTTCATGTTTTCTTTGGATCAACACCTTTTGAGAGCAGTTGAAGCTGCTTGAATTTGAATAGTTGGAGACAGTGTGTCACGCTGCTATCTTTTCTTGGTTTCACCTCTAGAAGGCACTGATGGTATGTCTACATAGAGTCACTCAACTGAAGTGTATGTCTCTGTGTCCCTCTCAGTGGAGGTCCTTTACCTGTATACTGCCAAATGTGCCCCAAAGGAACGCAGCATGATTTTAGAGTGTGTTTACAGCAAATATATAAAGGAGGCAGGGATCACCATTTTTCTAAGCCCTTTTCTAAGAGAGAACTTTTGCTACTCTGATGACAGAAAAAAAAAAAAGGAAGTTCGTTGTTCTAAATGTGAATTGTTTTGTGGGGTTTTTTTCTCCTTGTCTATGATAGCTGGGCAAAAACAGAGAAAAGAAAAAAAGATCTTTTGTGCAGGGCTGGGAACCCTGAAGCTTCTTGCTAAAACCACTGTCTTGTTCTGAGCCCCCAAAGGTATGGAGGCTCAGAAGAGCTTGAGGTTTCTCCCACTTAGGGTCTCTCTGTTTCCTAGGAGTTTGCCCTCCAGTCCCCTGTCCCTATATCCATCTTGTGTTGGCTCAGGAGAGAACAACCTAGGGGCACACAAGAGCTGACTGAGCAGTAGTAAACTAACAGAAAGGATAAACGTGGGACTCTTGAAGCAGCTTTTCTCATTAAGGCCATTACTTGGGTTTTTTCTTCCGTTGAATTGTTTGTTTTCATGAAGCATCAAGGACTAAAGAATTTCAAAAGCAATTTGCAGATAGATAGATAGGATTACACCCTCTAATGTATGGGAAGAAATTGATTTGTTTGTCTAGAAGTAGAGTCCCTATAGGAACAGAAAAACAGTCATTGAATTTGAGGTGAGAAAAAAGAAAACAGAACCAGATCCAGTGAGGTGGGAATTATCATTTCATGCTCCTAAACACTGGCATCTCTTGTTGAATATCATCGTGGAGCTTATGATGTTTGTGGATTTTATTTGAGTCTTGTGGTCTTTATTTGAGCTCTTGGAATCAAGAGGCTGAATGAGATTCTCAGCTTTCTATTTATTTTTATTTTTTCAGACTAGCATTTCCAGCTCTCTTGATCCTGGAAGAAAACAGCTTCACTTGAAAATATGAAGCCTCGAGGGTCCAAATAAGAAAACAGATGAAAAATACTCCAAATACTTTTGGGTTGGTTAAGTCTTATTATTTTGAAGCCTATATCATTCTGTTCTAGGGCCACACACAATATTTTTGAAGCTGAAATCTGGCAACACTCATGCTTTTTATCCAAAGCATTTTAGAAAGTGGGTGAATGTTGGTGGCTATCGTGAATGAGAATGTGTGGGGGTGATCTTCCAGGCGGCGTCTCGCAGGCCCGTGGGCTCCTTGTGCGTGGCAGTGGGAAGTCCCTGCCTCGCAGAGTTCATGAACTAGTCATGGTAGGCAAGGGTGTCTAGAGGGTGTCTTTTCCCCTCTTGTGTTCACAGTTATCTGTCTGTAAGGAGGCAGTAAGCGAATTGCCCGTGAAGCCGCGGAGAGAGGGAGGAAGGAATGTAAATCCAATTTGCTGCAGCTGGTTCTATATGTGACCCGTTGACGGAGTGCTGCTGTGGCTGAGGGAAGAGTGGGAAGGCACATAACAACGGGAAGGTGCCTCTTCCTGTCCTGGGACAGGACACGTGGATGGACGTTTTGTGGGGCAGAGCAAGGGTGAGAAGAGCTCCTGCAAATAGAGAAAAACAGGGGCTGCGCAGCGTCAATCGCAGACTCTTCTCCTCACCACGGTGGTTGCTGTTGTTGTTGTTTCTGCTTTTAAAACAATATGCAAGGAACCATCCAATATCCTAGGGCTTTTGTTTATCTAGATTTTTATGAGGGAAAAAAAACTGAAAAGAGGAGAAAAAGAAATGAGAGGGGAAACACATGCATTCCTTCCAACCAGAAAGTCATGAGTTTTGATTCAGTCTAATTACACAAGTGATATTTTTATAACCTCTGTGAAGTCTCCTTGCTTTCTTGGTGTGTCTCCATTGTTTATGTGAGAGTGGCCAGGTAGCCAAGGCAAAGTAATGTTGCGAGAAAAATTCCCTCGGTCTTGGAATATGCTGCACTCTCTTTTTGGCTTCATAAACAAGACTGTTTTCCTGGTTTTAGACCTCTCTTAGGTTCTTTTGTTGCCTCTTCCTCTAAACTAGGGTTACTCATGTTCTGCCCAGCCGTGGGCCATGTTGGCAGCTTCATAGCATCCCTTAAATATGCTCAAAGTAGTACATAATGGGGCCTGGCCTCCAGTAAATTAAATCGAATCACTCCTGTTCTCCGTGTCCCCTTCTGTTCGCAGCAATGAAACAAAGCCCATGTGGGCCCCTCTGCAGGCTGGTAAGGGCAGCCCCTGCCCCGGTGTGGCTTTCCCCACTGCAGGCACATGGACCTGGGGGTCCTGCTGGACAACACGCTGTCCGTGACCCGTCAGTGTGTCCTCGTGGCCAAGAAGGCCAGTGGGATCCTGGAGGGCATTAGGAAGAGCGTTGCCAGCAGGTCAAGGGAGGTGATCCCGTCCCTCTGCTCAGCCCTGGTGAGGCCTCACCTGGGATACTCTGCTGGGCTCTGGGCTCCTCAGTACAACGGAGATATGGAGCTCCTGGAGTGGGTCCAGTGGAGGGCTGCAAAGATGGTTAAGGGTCTGGAGCACCTCTCCTATGAGGGAAATCTGAGGGAGCTGAGCCAGATCAGTCTTGAGAAGAGATGACTGAGTGGGAACTTCATCAGTGCCTGTCGGTATCTGAAGGGAGGGTGTCAAGAGGATGGAGCCAGGCTCTTCTCAGTGGTGCCAAGCAATAGGACAAGAGGCAATGGGCAGAAACTGATGCACAGGAAGTTGCACCTGAACATGAGGAAGAACAACTTTACTGTGCAGGTGACCGAGCACTGGAACAGATTGCCCAGAGAGGCTGTGGATCTCCCTCACTGGAGATACTCAAGAACCATCTGGACACAATCCTGTGCCATGTGCTCTGGGATGACCCTGCTTGAGCAGGGAGGTTGGGCCAGATGACCCCTTGTGGTCCCTTCAACCTCACTCCTGTGCTTCTGTGCCTCCTTGTACGGGTGGGGCCAGGCTGCTTGGGAGGCTGCAAGGTGTAGGGAAGGTGTGAGGTGGGTGAAAGCCAAATGCTGTGCTCTGCAGTGGCATGTCTTTCTGAGCAGCCAGAATGTAATCAAAAGCTAGGAGTCCAGCTTCTGCTCTATGCAGCCCAAGCATGCATTTCTTGCTCAGCTGAGCAAGCCTCAGCGCTTACTCCTGTAATAACAAATAGCTCAGGTGACAGCCGCACACTGTTGCCTCCTTTGGAGATCTGCTTTGGTGTTTTTGCAGACAGAGGTTTCCTAAAACAGTTGTCTGTGCTCTGAGTCAGAATTTAAAGATGCAGAACTAGTCAAGCTCCATCAGGAGTAGCACAGCAGGGGCCCAGAGAAGGCACCATGTGGAGCAAGGAATTGAAGAAGCAGCAGCTTGGGCTCATGGCTAGACCTGATGGAATAAGGTGGATGGAGCTGTTGAGTTGCCATTCTGAGTGGTAGAAATAAGTTTTGTTTGAGTTGACTGGTCTTGGTTTTCTTGTGGTGTTCACCAGTACCATGCACAGTGCTGGCAATGGCCGTGAGTTGGTTCCGGCTCTTTGGCATTGTTTTTTACCTTCCTGTGGTGCAGGTGACTTTGTGATTTGGATGTTCAGATGGCTGGAGCTGCATTTAATCACCACAGGGCAGTGTTACTCTGTGGATATACTGGGGTTGCAGAGGACCTAGTACAGATGGTAATAGGAGCTGGAAGGAAGATGTTCATCCCTGCAGATAGCCAGCATTTATTCCACAGGCTGGCTGCTGCTAGTGTGATGGTGGAGAAGTTGCAAGGCTTTTGGAAAAGGTTTCAGGCCTTGATTTTGGTTGTTCAGTTATTTATTATAAAACCAGTAATAAATTGCATATGCTTGTTGCCTCGTGCTTGTTGCTCTTGAGATACTACCTCTTGCCTTGTTAAAAAAGACCTTGCTCAGAGATCCATCACTGAAATCCATCTCTCAGTCACAGAGATCCATCCATTCCTCAAGTATTTGAGCACTGTGGTCACTTAAGTGATGGGCTTCTAGGACCGCCCTGATGGTGTAACCATCGTGCTGCCGAGAGATTTGGAGAGTTCAAAGGTGAAATGTACTGTCTCTATGCATTTGTCTGCATGGTTGCTTTGACAGCACCGCTGTGCACCAACACCACAGCAAGCCTCTCTGCCCCTCCATTGTGAGAAATGGAGCTGAGGTCTCAGCTGGTGAGTGATTAGCTCTGGTCTCTCTTCCAAGGAGACTGTCAGTTCCAGTCTAGTACTCATGAACTCTTCCCACATCCATTGATGTTTTTGTGATGGGCTGTCATCCATACATTTCATGTTTGGAACAAGCGGTACTAACTCTCCTCTTGGGTGGTGTTTTTGATGATGTGGAAATAAGTGGATGTTCTCCAAGTGTAATTTTGTCAGGGGACTGCCTGAGGAATGACCTGAAGCTTTTAGCAGAGACATGGGGAGCTCAGGAAAGAGACTCAGTGGTTGAATAGTTGAGCCCAACTCAAATGGTGGGTGCAGGAAAGAGACAAATAGGAGGGGAGAAAATAGGTTGGTAAAATGCCAAAGATGACACTCGGGTTCTTGGGCTTAGATGTGAGATTGAGGGTGTGTGTGAAGGAAGGCAAAAGCTCACTCAGGAATATGTCAGAAGGAGACTCCTCACCTCGGAGTGAGAGTGCTCACTGTGAGGAGTCCAGAAATAGGAAGATTTGAAACAGGCCATGGTGGGAAGAAATGGAAAGATGGTGTGAGTCAGAGGCAGGGACAGCCAAATTCAGCACCACTTTTAAGCAGAGGAAACTCCGCTGACATCTTATAGCTTCAGGCAAGGACCAGCAAAAACATCTGGGCTGGATCTTGAGCAGTGTAAATCTGCTTGGGGGCCACTGCCTTCAGTGGTGCCACACTGATCTATGCACATGAAAGCTTTGGGCTTCTGCTTGCCTTCCTGCCTTCAGTCTTGCCTGCTTTTTGGGTCCTGTGGAGCTCTCTGGCTGAATTTGTGGGTGTCAACGCAGGGGGTTTCCTGGTAAATGAGAAAAATGCTGTCCTTCCATCCCGCTTCATCTGCCTGGGATTTCCGACAGAAAGGCACTGACTAATTCCATCTGGCAGGCTGACCATTCTTCAAAGACTGCAAATCCCGAGACTTTTAACTTACAAACAAAACCATGCATTAAAAAAAAAAAAAAAGACAGCTCTCCCCAGGGATAGTCTCTGCAAAATCCAAAACAAGGTCTCAGCGCCTGCCCTGGTGCTCTGGCTGACGCCAGTGTTTTTTCTGTCCCTTTTAAAACCAAGCTGGAGTGTTCCCGACTCCTCCGTTCGACACCTCCGGCTCCCTTATTCCCTTCGGTGAGTGGGGCGGGGGGGAGGAGGCTGGAAGGGAAAGGCCAGAGCAGAGGAGGAAAGAAATGCCTGGTATTGATCCACCAAGGCTGGCCAGACTGCAAGAAATTCCGGTTTGTGAAAAATGTTGCGGTTTAGAGCATTTGTTTTTGTTCCACAGTGGGATGAAACCAAGACTTTCTGGAAGGAGGGAGGAGCGGGGGGAGAAGGAGAAAAGGAGAAAAATGACCTTTTTTTTTTTTTTGGTGGTTGTTGTTGAGGAGGAACAGCCTCCCTGCAGTACAGATGCCCACGCTGTGTGGCTGGGGAGTCCTCTCCCAACAGCCTCTCATTTGCAGCCTGTGCTCCTCTTGTAGGGTAATGCAGGGATTGGGATTAAGCCCCTGTGGGAATGGGTAGAGACCTCCTTCTGCCTCCAGCTCATTGCATGCTCTGGATAGAACAGAATCAAGGGGTGACCTTCAGGACAGTGACCTGCACCTGTGAGAGTCATGGTGCAGCTTGGCTGCAAAACTCTGTGAGTTCCCCTGCTTTGTGGCAGTTCTGCTCTTGCTGAGTTTTCATCCACTCAGCTGGGCAAGTTTTCCCAGCACTGGTGTGGGGAGCAAGCCGCACACTTTCTGGAGGATGAAGAGGGTCCCCGACTTCAGCAATGTGGAGGCTCATATGAAGGGGAGTTTGGAGTGATTACCAAAAAGCCCAACACCTTAAAGATGTTGCTCTTGCCTTTTAAAATGAGTGTGTTGGCTTTTCCCACAGCCCCCTGGTCTTGCATAATGACAATTCCTTTCAGGGAAGTGTAGAAGGACATAAAAACCAGAGCAGATCTGGGAGGAGAAGGCTTCAAGATGTCAAAAAGTAGGACGTAGACATAGCATGTGGCTCTTTTGCTTCCAGACAACTCTAAGAGCATGGTGAAGGGATATCTGGGCTCACCTTTAGGTGAGTGACCAGTGCCTTTGAGCAAGGTAAGTGGTGATCTAGCCTTTTTGCACCTCTCCCAAAGCCAGGGAGAAAATTGGCCAGCAGAGCTGGGAAGAGGATGGACAGTGCTGCCCTGGAGGGCACCATGAAAGCTATGATCTGGAGACGCCCTCTTGGTGGCCCTGTGAGGTGTTGGTCAGGTCCCAGATCCCACCATGTGCGCCTGCACGTGCCTCCCAGGCACAGCCTGTGAAAGCTTGCTCCACTGCCTGAAGAACAGCTGTGGCATTCCAGAGATTTCCACCCTATCCCCACACACCTCGCGTGTAGCCCTTGGGAAATGCCTTGTCTCTTTTCTGGGAGGTAAAACCCCTTTTCTGAAAGTTAGTCAGCAAACTATGCAGGGGAAAAGAGAGAGAGAGAGAGGAGAAAAAGAAGCATCTGCTGTGAGTCAGAAAGAGGGTTCCTCTCGAGGCTGTGGGATTACAGGGAGGGTGGGGTGAGGCTGCAAAGTGTGGCTGCTATAAGCAGACCTACGTTCCACCAAGCCACAAGCATGAGGTGTTGGAGCTCACAGGCCCAGGAGCACAGTTGGATCTTCATTAGCTCTTTCCAAGACAGGAGGGCTTGCAATAAAACCTGAAGTGTCTGGTAATTTGATTGTCAAAGGCCACATCTTCCAAGGCAAATGCTTTGGACCAGCCACAGAGTGTAGAGCCAAGGTTGCTAGGGAAAGGCTGCTAACACAACAGGTTTATTCCTCCAAAAAGGATTTCTTGGAAGGGTCATATCCAAAGCTTTTTCACTAGTTGCAAGATTGTCACGTTGGTGGGTGTCTCCTCTCCCTGGCACCTACTGCTTTCACCCAACACCTCTCTCTGGACTTTTACCCACATACCTGTTGTCTTGCTCTGTTATTGTGAAGCAGAATTGTTTCAAACCAGCATCTAAGGATTTTCCAGGCTCTCCTGTAATGTTTTTGGGTGTCCCTTCTTATAGAGGAGGCCTTCCTCCTGAAGGAGGCCAACTGTGGGTCTAAGAAGGGCTAAGAAGGCTGGGTGCTGAGTCTTGGCTGCCAGAGCAGCTTATGGGCAGCTGCTGTTGAAGGTCAGGGCTGTCCTGCCTTGGCAAGGCACGTGTAAAGCTGTCTGCTATTGTCTGGTAGCATCCAGAATCAGCATGTTGTGGACTTTCCATTTCCTACTGGTAACAAGGGATGGATAACCAGTGAAGGCATGGATAGGACTCGCCACCATGGCTGGGTGTTTATCTGGGGTATCCCTGGTGCCATCTCCATGAGCAGAAAGGCAGCAAAGTGGGCTCTTTCTTGCTCTTTGTCTCTTTTGAATTGATTCTAGACGTAGGGTTCCAAAGCTTCTCCTGGCTAGTGCTCGTGTTGCCAATGGGCCAAAGTGCTGCAGAGTAAGGCCAAGTATCTGGCAAAGCCATTGCCAACAAAAAACCTGAGGTTAAGGCTAGAACTCCTCCCCTGGTGAAGCTGAAGGCAGGGGTGGGCCTGCAGTGTTGCATTTTGTTACTTACTGTACTGACCTAGCTCAGAAGGGAGTAAGGAGGAATGTTGTTTCCTTCGTCATACTATCTTTTAGTTTCTTATAAGAAACAAAATTCTCTCTTTTCCCTATGCTGAAATATGCAGATGTGCTATGCACCTCTGCAGGCTGTGTTGGAAGGAGTCAGTGTGCTCTGTTTTAAATATTTGACAGCCCCCTCATTAATTGTTGGAAAGCCTGCCTGATAATTTGGTGGAGTCTGGAGCCTGCAGAATGTTACTGTGAGTGATATGTATCTGTATATCCTATAGCCCTGGAAGAACTGTTGAATCCTGTGAAGCTCTTGGCTTTGGAAAGTCGCTTTTCAGGCACATTTTTTCCTGTAACTGAATTCCAAGTTTTTTAGCAACTCTGCCTCCCCCTTCTCTTCCCCATCCCCCTCTCAAAAGGGACATTTAAAGGAAGATACAACCATCTTCACATCACCTTCTCTATGAAGAGAAATGGAGGTGACATTGAAGAAGAATTGCAAATCAAAGCAAGGGAGTGTTGCCCCCTTGTATCCCACTTGAGGTGTAAATGGGACTAGTATCTCTTGGGAGGTTGTTCAACACTTGCCATAAGACCCTGCATTCATTTGCTCATGATTTTGCCAATCTCAAACTGTTCTCACTGTTGTTTACGATGCCACACGTGGGACTCAGGATAGATTTTTCTTGGGATGGTGTAATCTGAAATGGTTCACTCATTTCCAGGAACAAGATGAGGAGAAAATTACATTATTTTTCCTTCTGTGTTTGAAAAAAGACAGAATGCAAGATTTTTTTTTTTTGTTACTTCACCAAGGCAGCTGATTTCTTCTTTCTGAATGAGTCCGAGATGTCGTTGAGGAATCACTAGGATGTAGACATCACCTCTTTTTTAGTGCTGGCTGTTTATTAGGCATTCATTCCAGGTAATTTGTCTGAACTAAGCTTTCTCCATCCTCTGTGGAGAAAGATGAGGGTGTTCAATCAGCCAAGCTGAAAATAGGTACCTAATAGTAGTGAAATGAATTGCATCCTGGGGGTTCATGACAGAGGTAGTTTAGAAAAATTGTTTAAAACAGACTCCTCGTTTTTAGACAGATGAGTTCAACCCTCTGAGACCGAGGAAGAGCCTGCTGTTTTTCCTATGAAAAGCTGATTGTTTTCAGCTGTGTTATAAGTTTTGGAGGAAAGAAAACCAAAAATATATCTCAGTCTGCTCGTGGTGGTGAGAGTCTGGTAAAACCTTTGATGAGTCCACTTGAATAGTGCATCACTGTGGTGCTTATCCCAAAAGCAAGAGAGCATATTTCATCCCTGAACCTTCCTAATGACTCTCATGGCACCATGATTCAAGGGAGGTGGTGAAAAAGCAGTCTGTCTTTCCTGCAGTCTTGGTGGCTTCAGTTCTGGTGGTGCCCAGGAGGCAGGGAGGAGGTGTGCAATCGAGCTTCAAACGCAGAAGGAATGCTGGGAGCTGAATGTGGTGGAGAAGGCAGCAAAGGGAGCAGCTGGACACAACAAGTGTGGCATGGGAAGACAAAGGGGGAAGTGAGGACCAGCAGGAGGCCTGGGACTTGAAATGCTACTGAAAGCCAGAAGGGAAGAGGAGACTGATACTGGGAAAGGAACTGTACAGATGGAAAGTGAGATGTGAGATGGGGAGTGCATGTGTGAGAAGGGAGGGCAACTGAGGCTGTTGATGGGGTAAGGAACTTCAGGATGGTAAGCAGAGGTTCAAAATTCAAGAAAGACCAAGTCCTAGAGGACGAGAAACTAAGTTGTGGAGGCAGCTGCACAGAATGAGGCAGAACAAAGGCTGTGGGAGACAGGCAGAAAAATTCAGACTTGGATGGGCACCAGGGAAGAATGATTGGGGATGTCATGTAGAAAAAACTGGCTGTGTCACAACGACCATGGTCAGGGGAACCAGTTACTGCTATGTGAATAACCTGGATTTTGGCTCTTATGGGACTTCTAGCTCTTGGCATATAACATTCTTTGTGGGTATAATACTGTATAGACTGAATGTATCTTTTCATCTGGATTTTTCTCTCTGCTCTATTTCTTGTGCTAACCTTTCCTTATTGCTTTTCTCTACAGCTTTTTCCAGCCTTTCATGTGCAAACTTTGGGCCCAAGGAGGTTTATGCGGAACTCTCAAACATGTGCTGTTCAAATGGTTTGAAATATTGAGTGAAGCGTGTTCATCTTTCATTAACTGGAGTAAAGGTATGTATGAAAATGATTTCCATGAAAAACACCCTTGAAAGTCTCAGGAACAGCCTGTCACCTCTTTACTAGGACACAGTCATTCCTTTCCAGCTGATAGCCCTGTGTTGGGTGTCAGCATTGTGCCTGGATCTTCATCTAAATTATTATCAAGCAAACAGTTAAAATCAAGGGAATTTTACGAGCAGAAGACCTGCCCCTGATTGTCTAGCTCAATGAGACCAAGCGTAGTCTGTTACAAGGTCCAAGGTACAGCTTGATTTTAAACATCTGCTTAAGTGCTTTTGTACTTTGAGTTGCTGGGAAAAAGTAACTGGTATTCCTGGGTGGCAATCTGTAATTCACACCCTTGCAAGGGGTCAGCAGGAATGGGCAACGTGCTTCTCCTGGCCTTGGAGCCTACAGCGTGATCTTGGTGTCTGTCTGGCCGCGCGTTTCGAACCCCAGCCGATACTGCGTGTGCTTCTTGGACAATCCCGCCTTTTTACGCACTTGCTGTTCCCTGACCCGCTGGCAGAGCCGCTGGCCCCCATTATTCATCCTGACACGCTTCGTAATGCACAGAGCCAGCCTGCGGCATCCAGCCTGCACATTTCCCTAAGGCTGCAGAGGGGGAAAAAAATAACCTGCAAGCATAAGGACAGGCACGCAAGCATGCTTTTCATGTGTTTTTCACACACTTTGTGTGCGTGCAGACATTTATGCATGCTCATCTGCACACACACATGCATTTTTATCCCACTGGATGAAAACCCGAGAGTGGAAAATGTGTTGATAAACATAAGGGAGTTTTTTAGGGCCTTTGATTTGAAGCTGCATCTTGTAGCAGCTTTCCGATGTTAGGATAGGATAGGGTGAGGAAAAAGGAAAGAGGCAAGAGAAAAGAGAAAGCAAGAGGCAAGGGTAAAAGGAATAGAGTGGAGGGAAAAGAGCAGGGGTGGAGAAAAAAGGTGGGAGGAAGAAAGGAAAAGGAAAAGTACAGATAGCAATGCTGCCAGAGTTTGTATATCTTAAAATCTGAAAGGTCCAAAAGTTCTTGACCTATATTCCCTGTTGCAGAAGTGTAGAACAATAACACACCGTGGTTTGTTTAAAACATGGAAACTTGACTTCATTCTTATGTTTTGGAGAAAGATTTCGCAATGGTGCTGAGGAGAGAAAGCGAAAAGATTTAGCTGTTCCTCTTTACTATCTCCCTCCCTCTGCCTTTTGACGTGCTTGAAATCAAACCCACTTGCTTCTGAAATATTGCAGCATTGCTGTTTTGATGGAGCTAGGCTTGAATTAAAACTTTAAAAAAATCAACCTCAAATCCACTGGGACAGGATGCTAGTATTTATAATAAAGTGGGTTTATAGATTGAATGGTTTGACATCTCATATACAGGCTGGTGGAAGCACATGCTGCGGAGTGGTCTGCAAGGGGACAGCCATCACATGGTGCTCTGACTCATTCAGATGGATTTTGGTTTCNTTTTTTTTTTTCTTTCATTTAATTTGGAAGGGACAGAGTCAAGTGCTCTGTTGCAGGGTCTGGTGCACTAATGGAGTAAACAGTATTGTGGACGTGTTGGCTAACTCTCAATTTGACTTGGCTTTGCTGGTCTCCAAAGAGTTATATTATTGGTTATTTATGAGTATGTGGATGACCTTTGGGCGGTGGGGAAAATGTTTATGAATCTAAAAGGCTTCGCAAACTTTCGCACAAAAGCTTGTTTTGTCCGAAAAAAATTTGAACTGTGACTTCTTCACCATTCAGCCTTGCTTGTTCTCTTATATTAAAAGTCTTTAGTCATTCAATTGCGCTGCAGAATCTAACCATGTAGTGCAGATGAGCAGTCACATGCCTAGAATAGCAAAAAGTGAAAATCCATATGGAAGGCATGTCAGTAGCTCCAAGAGAGCAGCTGAGTTTGTTCAGTGGGCTGGTGAAGGCTGAGTTATTCAAAGAAGTCAAAGGGAGTTAGGTGATGCTGACCCGTTATATTTGTGGACTTCCTAACCTGCAGGGATATAGTTTTGAAATTTGTAGATTTACTTGGGAAGAATTAGGACCTGTTAGTGAACAATTTGTAAGTGGAAGAAAAAGCCCAGCCAGTGACTGAATTTCCAATCAGTCCTGCTGCTAATGAATAACTTCTGCAGTTCTATTCTCTGAATCAAACTTTGGGTTGTCCATTTTTTTGCATGTCATGTCAGGAAATTGAAAATAGATGGGGAACCTCCACCTCATTCTCTTCCTTATGAAAGTCATCAAGGTAATTGTTTTCTACACTTAATTTTGTCAGTGTTTTTTACTTTTCTGTTGCTAATGCCACAGCATGATCTGAGTGCTGTTCCAGGGTCAGGATTTGTAGCTAGAAAAAGGACTCTCAAGAAGCAATTAGTGCGTCCTGCTTCCAAAAAGTCTGATTCCTTTTTACGTGCTTTCTGAATGTGTGGTCTTTGCCCATTGTATCGAAGCCCAAAGTATGCCACACTGGGGATTTCTGATGTTTAGTGCGTTGCTCCCCCCAGTGAAAGCCAAGAAATGCTGGCTATTGAACTTCCTTGCACCTGGCTTCAGCTCTCAGAATAAATCAGAGCAGCGTAAACCTTATTATAAATTACTCCTGGTTACTGGTGACTCCTGGAGAGTCAGGCACAGATCAAAGACAAATAAAAACCAGTTCAGCCACAGCTTTTTTTCTTTTCTGTGGCTGATACTAAGTTTAGGCATCAGAGTGACTCCATGCCTTATTGGTTTCTATTTTTTGGGAGGATCCTCGACCTATGGAATAAGACAGCATTACGTGTCTGCTTTGTGTTGTCTAGGTCTTGTTACAACGCTTGCCTCTAAAGTTCTGAAGATGGACTGCAAAGTTTAGGCAACGCTTAATCCTGTTTGAGGCATATGAGTGTTCTGTTTGTGGCCAGGTTTAGCTGTGTTATCCAGGGCAGAGTGGATTTTATGCTCATTGTACCAGTGTAAGGCTGGACAATTTGTGGAGCTCCCTGGTAGGACAGTACTAGGAGTGAGAGCAGAGTCCAGCTTGATTTCTCCTGTTATCAGTGGTGCCATTGCAATGCTGAGAGGAAATTAGGCACACCCAAATACTAGGAGGATGTATGCGGTGTACATAATCTAATCATGCATGATGTGTCTTGAAATAGCGGAAGGAGAGATACCCTTTGGGTGAACATGTCAACTTTGCTATTCTGATGTATGTCCATGAGTGTTCCTCTTCAAAACCTTGTCCCAAATGCTTTCCCCTCCTCGATAGCTGTGGCCGTATGATTAGAGCAACCTGTGACCTGCTGTCAGAAAGATGCAAAAAAATTTATTGGGAAGGAAACTAGCAACAAGGGTTGTCAGTTCTGGGGCAATCTTCCTGTATTTGATGTTTTTTCTTCTCCAAAGACTAAGGTCCTGGGGTCAAAGGATTTATATGAGATCTGTACGTTTGAGTTCAGAAAAAAAGCAACCAAACCGCGCCTTTATAAACGCAGAGTTTGATGGCATAAATCTTAAAACCTCAGAAAAACAGATGGCAAAGAAAGGAAGGTCTGTCTTTTGGGGTTTTAAGTAATAAAGGGCTTGTGATTATTTAAAGCTGGTCTCTCAATGTTTTGAACGTGTCTTGTGACATTTGGATGGGTGGAACTGGCAATGCTGACCAGGCACCTATAAAATACCTAGATTGCTCCCTAGAACACGCCTTGCTATAGGCAGTATAATAAAACCCAGGGTATAACCCTCATGTATGTTTCCAAGCTAGATTAAAAAACCTCTCAGGAGAACCTTTCCTGTTATGTTCAGTCATGCTTTTCTCAAGGGAATCTCGCTGTAAAATTATTCAAGCACAGGGATGGCTTGTTTTCCCTCTCTTTTAACAAACTGTCCACTGACTTCAAGCTCTGAGAACCAGAGCAAGGAAAATCAAACAGGGAGATGAAAGAGCGGGAAGAGCCAGTGTTTCTGCCTGCTTGCAGCAGAGGGTGGCTGGAGGGGAAAAGTGCCCTTTGCAGCATGCCTGGGGGCTTGTCCCACCGGAGGAGAGCTGGCTTGCCGGACAGAGGGCTTTGGTCTGTTCCTGACCACTAAGATGTGCTTCCTGATGAGGAGGGGGCAGAGAAGCCAGAAAGGATTGGAGGAAAAGGAAAGACGTGACAATTTCTCAGGCTGCTCTGGCTCCTCACAGCTTCTGTAGTTAGGCTGCCCCAACCTTCCTCCCTTAGCCTTCAGCTGGCCATGGCTGGGCTGTGCCTGCCATGGGTCTGAGGTCCAGGGCAGGAGTGTGGATCAGAGCAAATTGTCTGATGGTTCTATATTTTATGCTGGTTTTGGTGTTGCCTAGTGGTGCCATTATGTTGCACGCAAGCCTCTGTCCCTCCTAGCCACTGTCCTCACCTTCAGGTCATGGGCAGCTACTTCTCTGCTGGTGGCCCTTGAGGGACAAGGAGCTGCTGGCTGCCCTGAGTGAGAGGACGCAGCTCCTGCGAGTCTGTCCGTGTGCTGTGCAGCTGGCACGTGCTCCTGGAGCATCTCTTCTGCATTGCTGAAGTGGCTCGAGCCCCACTGGTGACTGGAGAGAGCAGACTGCTCTGGGCTGGCAGCAGTGCTTGGGAGTGTGCACGGTTCACAGCCCTCTCCTCTCCCTCTACCTGCCTGGGGTGGGAGCACTCGCTGTCCTGCCAAGATTTCCTGCTGCTTGCCACTGTCCGTGCAGGTGTTCCTCACCAGGGAGGTCTCGTGCCACTTGGCTGTCTTGCTTTTAGTCTGTGTCCCATATCGCTACAAATAATTTAGAGGCTGTTCTCTGCCTCATCAATTTGCTGTCATGCATTACAGTGGCATCGGGTCTGGATTCAGCAGAATTCATTCCTCTTCTCTCCCTGGCAGATGCTGCTGAATGGTTTTCAAATGTTACACCCTGGGCTGTAAACTTGTAGCATGGTGGAAATGGCTGTTGTCAAGGCTTTTACTCTATCTGACTCTGTCAAAGCTTTTCTGCTGGTAGTTACTCAGGAGAGCCCTGGAGGAAACCATCCCTCACTTTCCTTTCAGCCCCTTTGTAATTCTCAGTATAATAAATGTGTTAAATAGCTGGTGTCTGAGAAGCATGACATTTTAAGTGCTTAACTTAACTAAGCCTGCTTCGTATGATGGCAAGGTCTTGCTGTGCCATTTGAGGTGTTGTTCTAATACTGGGGTGACTCTCCCAGGTGTCACATGAATGCCACCGAGGTGACCTCTGCTTAGTGCTGACCTGTGTGGTCGTTCAGGTGGAGATCATTCAAATGTTAGAGTCTGAAATTAAAACACTGGCATCCATGGAAAGCTTTCACAGACCAGGAGGTGTCAGGACCTCGGATTTGCAAAGACAGGTAGTTCTGCAAGGCTGCCCTTCCAGGTCAGCTTGCACACAGCACTAAAATCCAGGAGGAGAGAGGTTTCTTCCACAGCAGCTTGAAATTCCTATACAGCAGCTGAGAAAGCGATCTGTCTTGTTTACAGGCGAGCAAGGGATTTGGGTGTGCGTGTGTCTGACTGGCTGCTGGCGAGTGCATCTCTTGGACTGCTTGGAGGGGCCATCTTTGCGCAACATGCTTTTCAGGCACAATTCTGCTTTTTATTAGAGCAAACTGGTGGGGAAGGAAATGGGGATGGTGTGTTATGTGTTACTGGGGTAAGGCAAGGGAGCTGGTGGTGATTCTTTCTTTAATTGAAACCAGCTTCCGAGCAGACAGAAAAGACCTTGATAAACCTTCCATTCCTGCAGAGGACTCTGTACAGCCCTCCTCTTGGATCTGACCCCAGGTTTTGTCACAGTTGAGTTCTGGAGGCTGTTTTCCCCTCCATCCACCAGGTAGCTAGCCTCATTCTTCACCACAGGGAGTAACACCAAGGGAAATTTTATCTAGCCCTACCTTTGCTATTTAAACATCAGAGCTCAGGGTTTGTTGTTTTAATATTTCTCAGGGTAGAGTTTTCTGCTTGTGAAGTTTTGGAGAATTGCAAGTCAAGAATTGCATCTTCAGGCAAATGCTTTGTGAGCTTCCTGCATGGATTCCCTTCACCTTCCTCAGTGCTTGGATCCTCATGGCCAGAAGTGATCACAAAGTCTGATCATTTAGTCTGACACACTGCAGCACTGATCACAGAGATTTGTGTTGGGATCAAGCAGTCTCCCCTCTGTTTCTACGTTTGTCCTGGGCATTTGGCAGCTGGGCCTGGCAGAAGGCTTTTTAAACCTCACTGTTTGGGACCCTGAGGGAAGGATGCTGGGCTGTTGTAAGGTAAAGGGAGAAAGAGATGTGGCTGGATCAGTTAGTGCTGCAGAGATGTTGAGATAAATTTGGGGATGGCAGGCATGCCCCTGCTGAGAGCCAGCATGCTTGAGGTCTTTTTATAAGGCCCTCTTTTGTTAGGGCTGCACAGCTCTGCACCTGCAGGTCCACTTCCTAACCTGCTACCAAATCCTCTCACTGTTCCTTTCTTTTCACTTCCCAGGACTGTTTTTCCTCCTCCCCTCCGGGAGCCCTGTACAGCTTAGCAACTGGTGTCTCTTCCCTGAGCTCAGGCAGGCAGTAGCCAGAGCAGGCAGGTGAGCCACTGAGAGGGGAATGGAGTTGTTTAGTCTGGGGGGTAGTTAGCGGAGGCAAGCAGCAAGCAGAGAGGGTGCTCAGGGGCTGAGGAAGGGGAAATGTCTGTGTTAAGATGGAGCAGCTTAAAGGAACGGGTAGAACTGATTTTTAAAGGGTTTTTTCCCCCTCTAAGGAGGAAAGTAGACACAAGGGCTGACCTGTTTGTCACCTGTCCACCACACTCTAGGGTTAATATTGTGATACTGTGTCTGAAGCTTGTTGGAAGGATTAGGACCTGGAAGTCCTCGCTCTTTTTTTAGAAGGATAGAGGGAAAACAAGGTTTCGTGTTGGTTTTTTTTTTTTTTTTCCTGGAGGGAGCTGAAGACAAAAGGGTCTCTAGGAAAGCTGTCAGTGGAGAGGGGAAAAGGAGGAAAAAATTGTCTCCTGTAGGGACAGGGAGAGGTGAACTCCTATCCAGCTGCCATGGAGCTATCTGTCTTGTTTTTCCTCATTCACTCCAGTGGGAAATCAGGGTTAACAGCACACAGGGACCGCACAAAGGGGGACAGCCCATTCGATGGAGTGGAGACACTCATCCAAACCTGACAGCTGCCTAAAAGGCACTGTTCAGTAAAGACAGCTGGGTGGAGAATGCAAAATCAAGCAGGAAAGGGCTGGAGCTTGGGAGGGGAGAAGTGGAAAATGCTTGAGCTAATCCCAGCTTCACCACTGGCTGCCTGTGGGATATTGGGTAAGTCACCTGTGTGCCTTTCTAGTCTGTTCTCCCTGACCTGTCCAGAGAGCAAATCGGTCTCTCAGGTTTTTTGGGTGACTGAACATAGCATGAATGTAAGTTTCTAGAGACGCTTGACCAGAAATCTGAGAGAGAGAGAGGGGGCAGAGTTAGTGTGGATTTCAAAGCAAAGCTGGTGCCCTGGGATTCAGGGTCACTACAGGGCTAATTAGTTATAATTGACAAGGGGTTCGTGTTCACTGGGGTACAATTTCACCTACTTCTGCATCTGAGCTCTGTCTACATGAACAGACTGAATGTAAGTCCTGGCCCCTTTCTTAAACTCAGGTTTGCTTTGTGCCAAAGCTGCAGCTGTGAGAGGGGAGTGTGAGGACATGGGGTACCATAAAATTGACTGAAGTTGTGTACCTCCGGAGGCAGGGGAGCATCCTGCGGGTGGAGTAAGTCCATGTGTGCTTTTCCCCTGTGCTCTTTCCTCCATTCCTGTTGTTGACCACCATGGAAGCTGGATATGTAGCTAGAGGGACCTCTGTGCTGAGCCAGCGTGGCTGTCCTTGTGCTGTTACATACCAGTGCAATTATAAAAGCCTCAAGCATCTTGGACCCTGCATGCCCCAAATCTCTAAAGTGAGTCTGCATCCATTGACCCATGAAAGGGCTCTGGCAGTTTTAGATGGAAGTGTAGGTTTTCATATCAAAACCTGAAATTAGCTGTGTGTTGTCTGCTTTTCCGGAGCCCTGCCAGCCCTACTGATGGGCTCAGGCACGTGTCGTGCCCCCCAAACTGGGTTGCTGAGCTGAACTGGCCACCCATGTCGAGCCCAAAGAGACTCTGAGGGCCCATCTTCCTTCCCCTGAGCCTGCAGGGTCCATGCTGACCTTCCGAAGGGTGCTGTGTGTGTGGGGCTCTCCAGCTGCACCGGGACCGAGTGTGGAAGAGGATCATTTTGGGAATGTAGTCCCATGACTGCAAAGGGTTTGCTGCCCCCCTATGGATTTGACTGGCGCGGCCTGGGCCAGGGCACCAGGGTGGAGGAGGTGGCGGCTGGTGGAGCCAACTGCTCCGTCCTGCCATGTCCTTCCCGTTCAGCCTCTCCCTGTGCTCTTGTGCCGCTGGCAGGTTGGGGCCTGGGCTCCCGTTCAGCTGATTGCACAAATGTAGCGGAACAACCAGGTTTCCCCAAAGCAGCTCCATCTGTGCAGGGCACTTGTTCCTCAGGACTCCCTTGGTCACGCTGTGCCTTGCTGGAGTTTGTGCCAAACCCAATACCCGCAGTTTAAAAATAACATTTGGGTGTGACAGCTCCATTATTTACCCAGCATTGTCTGGTAGGCAAAGCCAAACGGCTGGAAGTCTGGGGCAAGACATTTTCTTCTCATCTACCACTGTGTTGTGTATTGCCTCCTGCTGCCTCAGTTTCCCTGCCGATGAATCAGAGATAATGAAAAACAGCTTATGATAACTTCTGCAAGGATTGGGTACTTTAAAGATCTCAGTTAGGACTCTCCTTCAGAACCCATGGGCAATATAATGCCAAGGCAGACCAAACAGTTGCACCTCTTTGTTGGTGACCAAACTTTGAAAGAAGCTATTGACACAGAAATATGTAGTAAAGGACATCCTGGAAGGCCTGTGAGAGTGGCATTGATAGGTTGCTGGCTTGCCCTTCACCCCTGGAAAAAAAAAATCATTGCACACTCTATTCCCTTTAATTTTCAACACTGCTGGCTCTGTCTGTGCTTTCACTTCAATGACAGCTCAATGACAGGCACCTTTCTTCCTGACTCTGTACATTAATGATGTCTTAACTGTGCAAACAACTGTAACATGCACGGAGAGTCACCTTGTATAGTTAGTTGCTTTGTTGTTCCTTGTTTATTTATTTTAAGGAAGTCAGACCTTAGAGATTTTCTTTAGTGTCAGAGAATCCTTATTCAAATAATCCTTCCCGTCATGGAAAAATGTGGGTTAGGAGACAGGAAGGTTGGGACAGTACAAACTTTAGGAGATGTGAAAAAGGTGACACGAGAATGCTTTGACCTTTGACTGAAACTGGAAGTAACACAGTGTGATTGGCACTGTCCTGGCTTAAAAATAGCTGCCTCAAAAGCCTTCCTTTCTCCTCTACAATCTCCTTAAGGAAATGGTTCAATATCATGAGCACAGACTGTTGGATAGACCCTCAAGTCATGCCGCTGGTACAAGAGCGGAGGTTCTGTATTTCTTTGCTTCTTTACTATGTGTGCAAAGAAATGTCCTGTAAACTGGGTTTGTCAAAGTCTCTGGGGAAGAGAATCTATTTGCTCTCTGCTGGAGACCCAGTGAGCACAACAGGGGTTGAGTGCCCAGATGATGTGCCTGGTACCGGTGTCAGGAATTCAAGCTTGTTGGAGGCCTTCTTGGAGCTCTCATGGGCACCAGGGATATCCTCACACTCTAACCTGAAAGCATAAAACTGCTGAATTTTAGTAAATGGCAAGTTTTCTCTCAGCTGTCCATTAGACCCTGGAATGCCATGAATTTTTCTGAGGAGGGCTAGAATCTTGGGTGATGTGAACCCAACATGGTTTTGCTGATTCTTGCAGCTAAGCTAGTTTTCTGCCAGTTGGGAAGTATCCTGAAGAGCTTTAAGTAGCCTGCCCACAATTCACTCCAATTCCCCCCATCTTGTGATGACAGGTTTCCACTCATATTTCCATCCTGCAGATGGCCGACAACTCCTGGGCCAGACACAACTGGAGTTTCTAGGATAGCTCAGATCAGACCTTGACTTGGAGCCAAGTCCTACAGATGTTTGGGGCTTCGGCTTGGGCCATCCATCAACAGATCTACCTATGCAATCTGGAGGAAGCAGCAATGTTTGTAGGGGTTTGCCATCACACACCTGATGGACAAGCAGGAGGAGAAAATACTACCCTGACGTGTCCATTAACTCTATGGTTACAGAGCTGGGCAGGTCCCTGACATAGGACAAGAGATTCTTGAGGGAGTATTTTTTTCTTTTCCTTTAATGTTTTTCTGGGTTCCCCCGCTCCCCTTTGTTTTTCTTGTAACCAAGTCTGGGAAGGAAAAAAAAAGGAAAAAGAAATTCCAGAGTGAACAGGAAACAGCGAGTAAAATTAGCCAAGAAGCTTCCAAACAAATGTGTGGCTTACACTTAGGAGAGCTTGGTTTTGTTTACTGTTTGTTTTGAATTTCCACTCTTTGCCCTCAGATCAAGCCCCGGGAGAAGGGGGAGCCTGGAAGGAGGCCTCAGATGTCTGCACAACTCTTATGTGCTGTGAAAGGAACCCTGATGAAAGGTTAAGGCAGTGGGATGGATGATACCCAATGAAAGGCATGTGCAGCACTTTTGATTGCTTTTTGCTGTGGAATCCTTGTTTCCAGAGAATCTAATCCTCCTTGTGATGGCTTGGAAAGGTGGTTGTGAGGGGAAGGCTAATGCCTGTTAACCTCTTCAGTGCTGTGTTCCCCAGTGTTGTCACCTGCACCGTGGGGGAACCCAAAGGCTGAGACCAGGCGGTCTGTGTCCATCTGTACTTTGTATGAGAGGATTCCGTCTTGTCTGACAGGCATGATGGAAGCACAAAAACACAGAGGAAAGTGCAAGATCTCTCTCACTTGTCAAGCAGAGTGCAGATTGGGTGATTTCTTAGCAATGAATTGATAAACTTTTAACACACTAATTATCCCACTGGAGCTGGCTGCGTATGTAAAAATAAGCATAAGCTAAATAAATGCTTATTAAGTGCTTTGTAAGGCTCAGTGAGGAATTCTGATGTCTTAAGGCGTAAGTCAACTCTGAGAAGGCTTAGAAATAAGCAGCCTGAGAGGGTAAAATTTCTTATTGACTACCACAACAGAGGATTTTTACATCCCTTTTTGTTTACAGACTGCTTAGTTTCTGGTCTTGATGACTGCTGAAACCAGGTTCCTCGTGTTGATCGCTCCCTGGTTTGAAGCCATGTGGTTGTTCCAGTATTCTCTGTCCTGTAAACATCTCCAAGAACATGGCACAACACTTTATCTGTCTCTCGTTAAGTAGAGAATGTGATTGTTATTATGCATGGAATTGTCAAACCAATCTGGTGTCTCCAGACTTCACCAAGGATCAGGCAGTTTCACCAAGATGCCATCTTCTTCTTGACAGCTGACACAGAGAACGCTAAGAAACTTTAAGAAAAAAGTTTAAAAACACTGTACACAAGCAGAAGTGCCAAAATGCAGGCGGAGTGCATGTCAGGGAATTATTTACAGTGGCTGAAGTTTGAAATCTATTGAGGCTGAAGTTAAAATATCAGCTGGGATCCCAGCCCAAGCTTGGTCACAAACGGAACGCGTCAAAAAGTGCTCAGGAAATGAGCAGAGGCCCTGCTGAGCAGAGCCAGCTCTTCTGTGGCTGCTCCTTCCCTCCCGGAGATCCAGCAGAGAAAGAAAAGCCCTGGGAAGAGAACAAGAGCAGCTGAAGGGAACAAGTGTCTTTGCAGTGCGGTGTCCTCTGGAGTGCACTGCTCAGCAAGTGCACTCCAGGCAGTGATGCCCTGAGGAGCTGAGGGCCCTCACAGCAGAGGCAGGGAGGAAATTTGCGGCAGACCTAATGCGTATCTCGCAGTTATTGTGGGTAGCAAGAGGGACAGAGTGCATTAGAACATCAGGCGGGTATCGCAGCTGGTGTGAATTGGTGCTTCTCCACTGCTTGTGACAGTTCCATGGTGGGACAAGGCTGGATGAAGACCTGGTTTGTTGGCAGCACCCTGTAGAACAGCTTAGACCAGGTGGGACCACCTGAGTGCAGGAACAGCACTGAGAAGGGGGTGTCACCTTGGTGGCAGTGCCTTTGGCACAGCGGATGGTGCATGTAGAAGTAGCCTTACAAAGGCACTGCATAGGTGCACACCAGTGATGCAGCTCACCAAACCCAAGCAGGAGATTCTGTAACTATAGCTTGTGTGAGAGCATGAAGCAAAGGCTGTTTGAGGGGAAATAAGAGTTCACCTTGCAGGATGCCTGCCTGTTGTTAAATTCCCAGAGACACACATGCTGACTTGTTGGTCCTCTTAGGCTTCCCTTTTTTATTTTCTCAGCTCTTCTTCTCCTCAACCCTTCAGTGTGTGTCCTGAGACAGGCAACAGCAACACTGTGTTTGGCTGCTGCTGCCTGACCTTCTGGGGTCATCCTCCCCACAGATATATCCCCCTTTCCTTGAGAGAAAGGCAGAGATTGATACTGACTGTGGACCAGCATGTGTTCCTCACGGTGGAAAGAAGAGTGGGATCTGTCTGTCTTTTGTGATCACAGCACATCTGTGATCAGACCTTTCCCTCTCCAGAGTTAGGCAGGACTTGTGCAAAGTGCCCTTCGTGCGCAGCTGCTTGGGCTCGCCTCCTCCTGGGTCTGGGAACATTTCTTCAGGGCTCGTAAAGAGCAAAGGTGGGACTGTCTCCATTTCCTGGCTGGGTCTGTCACCCAACACCCGTGCATCTTTAACTGACCTGGATAAAAAGCAGGAGGTGGTCGATTCATCCCATGGACTCAATGGTGACTGCTGATGTCTTTCAACCTACTCCTGTCCTACAGTAGAGCTGAATAGAGATTCCAAAATCTCTGAACTTTACCATAGCGCCTCTGATCCATCCAGGGGCTTTTCCTCTGTTATCTTCACCTGGAGTTGGAGAATACTCTGCGTGTAGGAGGAGTCAGAGATCCTTCCCCATCCACATGCATGATGCCTTCCCAGGAATGCTGGAAGGAAGGCCATGGAGAGCAGTGCTGTGTGATCTGGTGTGGAGCCCTGCAAGCTAAATGAAGCATTTCTTCTCCCCAGGGAGCACTCTCATGCTCTGAACAGCAGCAGCACTGTGAGGATAACCCCAGCGTGGGCAGGGGGCTGACTCATCTCTCCAGAAGATTAACACTGTTTACTAATCACTGCTCCTTTGAAGTGAAAAAATGGAGAAAACCTCTTGCGGCCAACGTTGTGATTAACCATCTAATTGTTCTACTGGTATGTTTGCTTAAGGGGCTTTCTTTGCTCTGTGTACACTAAGAAATAGTTTCTCATCCTACCGTTGTTGCACCCAGATGAAAGTCATTAGCAGTGTACCAGACCCATTGTATAGACCTTGTCCTGACCTTTTCTTTCCCCCTAAGTCCCTGGGTCCATCTTCAGTGTTGGCAGAAGAATGACAGCTCTTTCAAGTAAAGTCCTCTGTTCCTGAAACATGCAGGGAGTCAATTCATGGAACAACCAATTCCTTGTCCCTTCCAACTGCCCCTCCAGTCATCTTTTTCATCATGGGAGATGGTGCCACAAATGATGGAGAGTGTCTCAACATCCTTTTCTGAGAGAAGACCCATCAGCCTGAGCTGCAAGCGCCTGCTGAATTGCAGAATCACACACAGCCTCTCCCACCAGCTCTGAGCATGCACATTCCAGATACGGCTGGTGTTAGAGCACAGGATTTTGGAGGGAGCTGGCACACCTGGCCCTAGCTGTGGGGATGTCTTCTCTTCAGTGCATGCGGGTTTGCAAAAGGGCTTAAACTTTGTTGATGCTCTGTGTGTCCTAGACTTTGCTTGTCTTTGCTTGAAATATGAAACCAGACTTAAGTCTTGGGACCTGGCAGAGGGATACATGGGTGAGCTTTAGTTTGATCTGCAGTACAAATAAGGAAAAAGATCACTTTGTCTTTGCCTGCTGTGGTACTTACATATCAGTGAATATGGGAAATCAGGAGAAGTGCATCTTGGCTAGCGAAATGTAAAAGAAAATCATATTAGTGGAGGACAACTAGTTCTGGAAATTTTTGTCTAATCATTCATTCCAGACCAGGTTCAGCTAAATTTTCCATTTCAGGTACACATTTCCATGAAAATACATTTCAGTAACATTTCAAGCCATTTCTTACTATATAGAACAACAACAAAAAAAAGGAAGTTATGAAATGAGAAGTAGCTTAAAGCCAGGGAAGACTTATTCAATCTCACTGACATTGCTGTTTCCTTCCATACACCAGTGCACGTGGTGTGAGCTTTGCAAAAGCGCACATTTCCTTAACCCTGCTCCAGTGGGAGTCTATGTGAGTGTCGGTGTGCTTGGCACCAGACCCCAGAGCACCTCAGATGTTCCCCTGCACCGTGCACAACGCAGTAGTTGAATTCAAGAAAGGAGTTTTCATGCCCTGGGCACCTGTGCTGTAGCTCAAGTGTGGCGAGAGGCTCCTGCTCTGTGTGGTGCTGCGAGGCTGTGGGCTGCAGCTAGAGGGGGTGAGCAGGCAGAAGATAGTTCCAGCTAAAATTTCACACTCGAAGCTTTTCATCTTGCCCCTCTCTTTCCTCCTTCTCCTGGTATCAGGTGGCACCTGTGTACCTGCCTCCGGTGGCCCTGTACACGTGCAGGTTTGTGTCTGTGTGAGTGTCTGGGCATGTGTGGCATATCTCTCAATTATCACGACTTAGTCTGGTTTGTGGCCAGGCGTAACGTGAGGTCTCAGCTGGTGGCTGAGGCTGAAGTGCATCAAGTGTTGTGCACATGTCATGGGTAAATGGCCCTTTCCTCCGAGATCCTGCAGGCCAAGTATATGGTTAGGAACGACAGATGGATACCGCAAACACACAGATGCTGTGGGTGGGGGAAGAACACAAAATAACACCAAGATAAATAAGATGAATGATTAATGACTCGAGTGGGTAAGAAGGGGCCAAAACACACTCACTGAAGGTTTGCTGGTGATGCTTCACAGGAGCCTTGGCAGAGGTGGACAATAGATACACTGTATTTTGGACTTGCTCACCATTTACACTGCTGATTTTCTCAGTCCATGCTTGTGGCAGTTCAGCTGCAACATTATGTTGTAGCTACGCCGTAAGGATGGTGTAAGTCTGGTGTATTCTGTACGGAATGCAGACCCAGCACACTAGAACACTGGTCCTCAAAGGAATTTTGATCTCGTAGGATTTGGCCCAACACCCACTGGAGTCAGTGAGCTCTTGACCCTTATGGGATTTGGGACAATCCTAGAATGTTCAAGTGGGCTCCAAACTGGGCAAAACAATTGAGATATGTATTTAAAATAATAAGAAGAAATGCTTTGTATGAAATGCATTTAATATATTTCTGTTTGCATGTATGCATTTTTACTGTATGAAATCAGACTGGGTTTATATCTGCTGCATCTATCTTAACATGTGGTGTATGTTACACTGGACTGATCAGTTACATGATTAAAATACACCGTAAATACACAGCATGCTTAGCACTAGCATGGTTTTGAAGTGATTTTTAACCCCATTTTTTTTGGTTTTGCTGATGTTTGTTGGCTCGGTTTGTTTCATGAAGTTCCTTCCATTATTTTTATGGTAGTTGAGTGGCCAGGTTGTCCTAGAGATCACCCAGCTTTGTCCCCACTCAGACAGGTTGGATGTTGGTAGAAGTGGATCACGTGTCAGCTCTCTTGGTGTGGATGAACACAAAACCTCGATGCTGGCAGGTTCCACCACCACGGTGTTCCCTCAGAAGCAAGGAAAGCGGGGAGGAAGGGTGCAGAAGGTGCCAAGGAAAGATTTCCTGCTTCATCACACACAATTTGGTTGCGTGTCTGCTCTGTGTAAAGGCTTGTGCAGATAGGTGGCCAGGTGGGATTTCCGATCGTTTGACTCCGCTCTGGAGAGGGTTGTGTGTGCACAATTTTGGACGGCTCTCCTGGGTGAGCTCAAATTATTACAAAGTAATTTCCAGTAAGTCTCTACCTCTAAGGCCAGGGTTGCTCTGACAACCACTCTGGGTGGATCATCTGTGGGAACTGAACCTGGAGCCTATGGATCTGAAAGGACAAAACTCTATTGTTAGAGCTGGAAGCTGAAATCCTTTTCTATGGCAGCAGTAGCTGCCTCATTTGTGAACCCCTCTGACACTCAGAAGGATGAAAGCTCCACCTGGGCAGCATGAGTTATGCTGCAACAGAGTTCACAGGGACTGGATCCAGCCTGAGGTCCACAGATGCTGCATCTGTGCTCATTGTTTGGATGGCCAGTTGTGCCTGAGGTGAAAGCTTTGTGTGTAAAATGGGTGCATGTCTTCACAAGGAGCTACTCTGACTTGCTCGCTTTCTTCAGTGCCTAGGTGTTTGTTCAATCTATTATCATGGCTTATATTTTCACATCTGGGGGTCAGTGGAGATGGATTTGTGTGCATGTGATGTACCAAAGGGAAATATTTGCAGCTGTTGTCACACGCATGCAAAAAAATCTTGTGCTCCTTTTCAAGCAGAGCTTTTCAGACAGCCAGACTCGGCGTGAGGATTCAGAGAAGGATGCCGGCTCTGATGCCAAACTTGTGGTTTCCTTTAACTCATTTTGCAGGGCCTCTTTTTGCTGGCTAGAAAGCCTTCACTTGAAATGCAATTACCCAGATGTAGAGAAGAAAACAGGCAAAGCCCAGCCATAGCAGAAAAGGGGAAATTTCCTCACATTACCCCTTCACTACCAACAGTGGCACATTTTCGAAGCTTTCCAGATACGGGGGAAAGCCTTGGGCTGGACACTTGTGTAAAAGCAAGCTGCACATATCCACTGACTTCAACAGAGCTGGGCTCTAAGCCCTCTGCCATAAGGAAGAGTAGGTAGATATAGGGCCAGGTATAATCTCAGTGCAGTGGAAATTAGTAGTTTCATTAGAGTCAATTGAGAAAAATCTGTGGAGAATCTGTCTTTTCGTGTGCACCTAATTGATGGCAAGAGTATGAACTTCCTCCTAAAAACTGCCTGCTTTCGTTAGCTCTTACATTCATTCTGATCTGCTATCCTTTAAAAAATCCTAAAGAAAATATATTTTTTTTTTGTGATGCATTAAGTGTCTTGTCTCTTTTGAGACGTTTTCAGCATTTCTGGTTCTTTCTTTCATCTGTTCCATTCATTCAGTACTTCACCTCTGTTGCCTCTTCTTCATTTTTTCCCCTGCTTCTCGTGTACCTCTTCATTCTTTAACAGCATTCAGAAATGCAAGATTCTGGAATTAATTGAAGTGAAATATTTCTATAGAATGGACCAACACATAAATCTTTGTACTGCAGAGTTTTTCTTAATCACATCGTTTTTCCCCTCTGGTTCCTTCCTGGGTCTTCACTCGGCAATAAACACAGTGGTTACTTCTTCATTGGGGCTGTCTAAGTGTCCATCCACTCTCAACCAAATCTTGGGAAGAAGCTGTTGACAGTGGAGGCCCATGCCAGGAATCTGGAGCCAGGATACCACTTTCTCCTTTTCTGTCTGGAGATGCTAGAAAATAAGTACTGACTGCGATGATAGCATTGAATTCTGAATACGAGTCAAGAACACCATGGCGCTGGAAACAGTAATTTTCCTTCATACCTGTAAACAAGAAAATCAGCCTAACTCTGAACTGCTGGATGATGGAGTGGGTCTGAGCTGGTGATTGTGCTGGATGGTGGTGTTCTCTGGTCCACAGACAGCAGCTGTTGGTGGAAATAGAGCTGGTGTCACTTGTCCTCATCCATTCACAGGGGCAGCTCTGAAGCCATGTAGAGGCATGGTGTGCACCAGACTTGTGCCTGTTTGCTCAGGGAAGAGGTGTCCCTATCACAGAGGGTACTGCCACCTCTCTGAACCCTTCACTCCCTGCCCCCAGTCCAAAGGGCCTGTGGAGCACCTCACAAAACAGAGATACTTCCTTGTGAGAAAGGACTGAAAGTTCCCATATATCATCCCAGCAGACTTCAGGTTTGCTTGCCCTTTCTGTGGCAGGAGGTAGAAAGATCTCCAGCCCATGGGAGCCAACGAGCAGGTTAGGAAGTGGTGTCATGTTTGGGAAGAAGGCTGTGTGGTGCTTGCTCTTGGGAACAAGGAGACCATCTTAGTTTAGGGGGTTAGACAGGATTGCCACAGGTCTGTCTGCCAAGTCTTTGGAGAGGGACAGCAGCCTTACTACTGGGACTACTTTTGCTCCTGAGATGAGCTTATTTAAGCGGTGGAGCTGACCCACACAAACATCTTTCATCACTGATCATTGAGGGATCATTGACGCTATGGGAGTAGTAGTTGAGGAAGTGGATGGTGTGGCTGTACCTTTGTTTTCAAGAGAGGAAGGTAATGGTTGGTGGGACAATTGAAAGGCTGGTGAAGCACAGGGGTGTAACTGGAGGAAGGTACGGTGGATGGATATTATCCTACTGAGGGTCTCTGGCAGATGCCATGTAGACCTGGAGTGCGTGGGAGAGCTGATTTGTAGGCTGGAGCTGCAGCTGAGACAGTCTTCAGCTGATGTGTTAGAGAGGCAATGAGGCCCCCAGTGTGATGGAGTTCCCCAAACAAGTAGGAGACTGCAAAGGGGAGCTGTGCACCTTGGGTGAAGGACGTGTACTCGTGTGACTGTGGAGGAACGGGATTGCTAGTGGAGGAGACCTAAAAATAAAAGCTGGTTTTGCTGAAGAAGTGAAAGAAATGGAAACAAAAGAGATGTCAGCAGAGAAGAGCAACTAGCCCCAACTAGAAGAGAGTTGTAGCCCACACAGAGAGCTGAAGAATGGTGCTAAAGAAGGAGCATGAACAGAGAAACTGGAGTGTTGAAGACAGAGCAGAATATCTATAGTTTCAGGAAAGAAAATCAGGTAAATAAGCATATGGTAATGAATATGTGTCAGCAGGTAGAGGAGAGAAAGAAAGGACTGATGCTTAGTTGCATGGGTGATACGTAGTAAAATAAGGCCTGGTCTGTTTGGAGTATGGAGTTGGATCAGCTAAAGACAGCTGAAATATACCTATGTAAAATGTTGTGAATCTGGTAAAAAAAAGTAGGAGCTTGAATTAATCAAACCAGCTGCAAAAGTGAGCCTCTGGGGGTAGAAGAAAGGAGAGTGAAACATAAATACTGTCCAATGTGATTGGTTGCTCAGGAAAGGCAGAGATGGACTATAACCTTGTCTGTAGAAATATTGCTATATTTTGGTGAAGAAACTGGTAAGTGTAGCATAGATAAAAACGGGACGTGTTGGTCAAAATAATTTTGGCTATGATTTTCTAGCACTGAAGTTGTGGTGGCTTTGATTTCTCAGGTATAGATTAAAAAACTACAAGAAACTGTTAGCAGTAATGGCTGATGAATTATTTCTTCAGATTGTTCCTCCTCCTTCAGTCAGCTTTGATACTGCTTCTTTTTGGCGCAGAAACTAGAAGGCTGTAGAATGGCTAGTGACCGTGTGTTGATTAATTTTTAAATGAAATGGAAGAGCAAATAAAATGATCCTTGCAGCTCAGTTTATTGATTTCAAAAGGATGAACTTCTCGGAGAGGTTAATGTGCTCAGCTGGGTTAAGGGGATCAGCCACTCTGGTGTGGAGGAGTTCTCTAAGTACAGGGTGCTGCAGCTACTGGGAATCTGTGCATCAGGAAAGGGCAGGAGGCCAACCAAGGAAGGGTTTCTGTGCTTAAATTAACAGAAAAGGAAAAAAGCATGTGCTGGCTAGCTATGAAGAGTATTTGCCCAAAACAAAAGGATATGCATGAGTTTCCTAAACAGTCAAGAAATCAGATTCTGGAATTGTTTGTTGACACCAAAACCAGTTTTTCATTTGTTCTTTGAAGAAAATAAAAATCAGGGAGGATTATATGGTAGTTGGTTCATACAATAGACTTCATACAAAAGACTGAATTTAATGACCCAAGACCAATCTGTCTGTCTGTGGTCTTAAGATGAAGAGATGTTTGCAAATATGCAAGTTGTATGGTTCAGGATGGAGACAATGTTTAGGCTATTGTGTATGAGGGGGAGATGAAAGCAGACATGCATAAATAAAATTTGTTGGGGGGTCCTGGCTGAGCATTGCCTGCTGCAGTCACTCCCCAGCCGCAGGCAGCGAGGCAATGCTCAAGACTCAGAAGTCTCCCTGGCTAGCAGCCATTTTATTAATAGATGGGGCCCTCAGCTCTACTCTATCTGCACAGAAATTTTTTTCTCAATCCCCTTTTTGTCTGTGTTTGCTGTGTGACTCAGCACCCCACATCTGACATGGCTGCAGGTGCCCCAGACACGCCGTGGCTGTTTGAAGTCAGGCAGTCTCTCAACAGATTATACAAAGATGAAGGCACTTCTTGTAGAGAGCAGTTTGTTCCCACTCTCCTCACCACAGTGGGACTTTCCCTCTGGGAGGAGGTTTAGGAGAGAAGTGCACACAGGCCCCCTGCGAGGAACAGGTGATGAGTCGTGTCCCATGAATCTCTGCAAAGTGGCAGTTGTGGCATCTTCTGGATTTTATTGAGGAAGGCCTTTAATGTGACAATGATGCACAATGTGAGATGGCAGAATACTAGAGGAAGCTGTTAGCCAGTCACTGTTTGGTCTTGTGGTCCCTGTTGTCATTGTTTATTCACACATCAACTTATTTTGGGTGAAGAAAGATCTAACTCATGTGAGTGCAGCATGTGCCAACGGAGGAGCAGAAGTTTGCTCTGTGTTTGTGCTGTGTTTGCATTTTAACTTCTTGGACTAATCTTTCTTAAGAAGTTTCTATTCTTCTCTGCTCCATTTTCTGGTTCCTCAAGGAACTGCTTTAATAAAATACACGACCCAGAGTCAGTCCTACATAGAGTGACTGGCTGCTCTCCATGAAAATCTTCATTTCTCATAAACTGTCAGCAGGGGAGTGTGACAGATACATCTGTCACAGAGAACTGGTCTGCTTTTGGCAGCTGCTGCTGGTGGCTGCCACAGCTTGGGTCAAGTGCTCGTTCCTCTGACTTGTGCACCTGTGTCTATTGTGTAGGTGTTTTCTGCATACTTAAGTGAGAGTCAAACTGCTCATTGACATCTGGTAAGGAATTACAAGAATTGGGAGGCATTTCTTGAGAGAATCCATCTTTTTGGAGTTTTCCCGAGCTCAGCTCATAGCATTACACCTCTTGCAATTGTCTTGTAGCATTATTACATAGCTACAATGACTCATTGGGAGAGATCTTGCTGCAAGTGCTTGGTGTGTCTACTAGAAACCATTTAGAAGGTGAATAGGGAACATGTGCCAAATATCCAGCTGTATCCAAGTTGGTCACTGATGGGGAGAATGGCTGGTGTGAAACTTGCCTACTATACCTAAAGCTCTTGTGGATTTCTGGTTTAAGTTGGAGTGAGGAGGCTGTTCAGGCATGTGCTTTGGGCTCCAAATTGGTAGGAACTGGCTTTAAGAACCAATGAAGCTTCCTGCTACCAAATAGCGGGATAGGTGCAGCAGAGAACATGCCGCTCTACGAGCGTGTTCAGCTAACAGCTGTGGCTGTGTGTGCCCTAGAAGTAGGTCATGAATACATCTGCTGGCTTGAAGTCTCCCAGGAACATAGATTTTTGTGCTGCTCGCCTTGGAAGAGGTGAGGTAATGTATCCTATTTGTGTCAGCCAGTCTAGTTTGTAACGTGCACCGCAGTGCTGGAGTCCAGGTGTCCTGACTGGAATTCAAAGACTGTTGTTCCCCAACAGGTCAGCAGCACAGAAGCAGAGTTTTGATCCCTGTCTTGTTGCCAGAAGTCGATTATTTCAAGCATTCTCCTGGGTCACTACAGGCTGCTTTTGCTGCAGCTCTCTTCTGTGCTCTTCTCCTTTGGCTTTGAATAACATTGCTTGCAATTTTGCTGGCCTTCACCTTAGTGCTTCACAGACTGTCACATTAATGCTTGGCCTTCTAAAAATAAAAAATAAAGTCCCTCAGTGTTTCTTTTTCCCTTTGATTGAATTCTAACTGAAAGTTACACTGAAAGTTTCACTGGAGGAAAATGTAGGTGTTTGTGCTTATGCAAAAAGATGGCAAAAAAAAGCGCATTATTGATAGATTTGCTAACTGTCCTCCTCATGTTAAGGCTGCATTAGCAATACTTTGTATCTTTAAATCAATGAGGAGTTTGAATACATAGTCCCAGAACAAACCTGTATTCTCCTGCCAAAACACTGAAATGTGGAATGTGTTCCTGCCAGTTACATGAAACACAGTATTTCTTTCTGTGTCTCTGAGCCTTATACTATCACTCATTGTCACGATATGGTATCCTATTCAATTCCAAATAATTTGGCAGGCCTGTAATCACTGGCTTTTCCTCACTCTTGGATTATAGTGATGTTGCTTGGAGAATGTGCTATGTCTAGTAAAAGTCAAGTACTCCCTCCTTTTAGTTTGTCTCCAGATTTGATAAGAGATGTTTTTCTTATATGTTCCTGCTTAGAAAAGTCATTCTGTGGTGGTGGTGTGGGGGACACCACTGAAAGGGTTAAGTAGCTTTGAGTGCTTGCCGAGATCCCAATTCTAGGTTGTTCTAAGTGACGAATTCTGGGTCACTAACAATGGGAATTGTTCTGAATAATCTGATAATGTTCTCCTCGGTTGTGTTGCTTTGTTTCAGGGTGTTGTCACTTCATATCTGTCTGGAAGTGAGGTAGTGGAAGGAGTTCTGGAATAATTCAAAACTTTTCCTTTGCTCTTTATCCGAAATCTTTGGCCTGTGCCGTTATGTGCTGGGATGCCCAACCCTCCTGAAGTGCAATGGGAATTCATTCTCCTCTCTCCCCTCAAAGAACTCAGGCATCTAAGTCTGAGATGTAGATTTTTATTGAACTTTCTTTTCATTTGCATGCATCTGGCCTGTCAGAGTAGTCTGTGAATGACAATGTTCTCAGTGCCAGAGAAACATCATCTCGGGGAAGGAACATAAAACGTGTGGGGAGTGCCACAAACATCTACTAGATCAGACAATTCGTATGGCATTCCCACAGGGAATACTTCTCATAACTTGACTCAAAAGAGTATGTCTTTGTTACTTGGAGCCACCTGACATCTCCTCTTATCCAATGATTGTTTTAAACTTCAAAAGCTCTCGTATTCCACCAGTATGGGAAGAGTGGGAGTTTAACCCTTTTGTCTTTGTGCAGCACTTAAGGACACACAAAATGTTTCCCTTGTAACCTCTCTCTGAAACCACTGGCCCAACCAGATGCATCTTGAGTCTTTTATTTATTTTTAGTTCATGTGACCCTGAGGCCTAGTGGCTTCACAATAGGCAAAGGTTTTGGAGTTCAAAAGACAGACCTGTGTCTAGGAAAAAGACAGACCTGTGTCAGCTGGAGGCCAGATTTTTCTCCTGCCTTAGATGAGTTTTGCACAGTAGTCACTGTCAATTTACACAAGAGGGTTGGATCTGGGACAACTTATTAGCCATTGCACTCAAATTGCTGAGAGCTTTTTCAACCCTTCATGGAGTGTTTTCAGGATATATAACTGGTTTTTGATGTTCTTACCCGGGTGTGCAACTAAAAGAGTTCAAGTTTTGCTAGGGAGGGGGAAATACAGGAGAAGCAATCTGATTTACGGGTGGTTTTGGCTCTTCTGGACATGCATTTTGAGTGCATTGGAGTTACTGCATCTGACCGCTTTATTGTTTGTCAGCTGAGCAAAGGTAACTGAGCCCCAGGGGTGAGGCTATAGGCATTAGCTCCATTCCTCATAGCTCCCTTTAAGTTTGTGTTAGAAGCTCTAAATCTTTACTGGTCTATCTGCCCTCCCCCATGCTGCTTTATGGCACTTAGAACCAAATTCTGCCCTTGATGCTGCATGGGAACTTACTGCAAATCTGAGTTTCTCTTAGCTTAGCTTGCTGGAAGCTTGGCAGATTACGACCTGCCAAGAGACAATATGAACAGTCCTCAAAGCTTGGACTGTGCTTTTTTTCTTCTCTCAAGAAAGCATGGAGTATGGAAAGACAAGGGGGAGTCATGGATCTCATAAAATATATCTCCCCTTTGGCTTGGATTATAATAACAACATGTCTGAGTCACCACATGGTACACTGATATGAAGCAACTGCCTGCAGAAAAACCAAAGCCATGCATTTTTCTGAAAAATGAGGGGGAAAGAAGAAGAAAAAAACCATTTATTTTCATTCTTTTGGCTAGCCTAATTTTCTTCTATTTCTCATTAACCTTTAGAAAATAAAGCTAGCTTTCCTGAGGGAAAATAGCACTTCTTTGCCTCACCCCACTAGAGCTGCCCTTCAGCAGCCAAATTTAGCTAAAGGCATGCAGTGGTTTCTAGGCCCACTGAGTTGAATCTTCCTCCTGGTCTGCAGGGGTCCTGCCTGTGTGCCCCACAAAAGCTATTGCTGAGACTATGGAAAATTGTCCCTCTCTTGAGCCGGATGCAAAGTCCCCTGGAGGACAATGTAACCAGTAGGAGTGCTGAACGGATTTCTTGTTCACGTTGACTGCTGTTCGGATCCCAAGACCACAGGGAGATACCGTATCCCTTTCAAGTTCCAAGCACGGAGTTCCGCTCTAGCCCCAACCTTTGAAGCTGCTTATCTGGGCTCTCTGCCCTCTGAGGAGAAGACGGTGAGCACCCCCAGAGGTTGGTTTGTCCTGACTTACGTGAAGCATCCAAGCCAATTTCCTTCTGTTGGACTTCATTTCTCCAGAGCTGGTAACAGGAGACTGACTATCATCAATACATATTTTTGTCACCTAGGGATAGATGTGATGAATGCCATACAAATTTGGTGGCTTCTGTAAGTGGTTTCTCTTGTGGTTTAGTGATCACAGGTCTCTTTATCTTGTTTCTTCACAGAGTAACATGGATTTTTAAACTCCAATTTCTTTATCTCTTATCCAGATAACCACAGATGTGTAACAGATGGCTGGATTTTCATCTTGGGTGATGCAAAGAAATCACAGAGTAGAATCACTTGGGTTAAAAAAGACCCGTAAGGTCATTGAGTCCAACCATTAACCTAATACTGCAAAGTCCACCACAAAACCTAAGTGCCACATCTGCACGGCTTTTAAATACCTCTAGGGATGGTGACTCCACCCCTTCCCTGGGCAGCCTGTGCCCGATGACCCTTTTGATGAAGAAATTTTTCCCTATTCGATTTAAACCTCTCCTGGTGCAATCTAAGGGCATTTCCTCTCATCCTATCACTTGTTACTTGGTGGAAGAGATTGATATCCATGTGTAAGCTTTAAAGGAGGCCATTAGAAACATACAACGTAACTGAGTTTGTGTAGAGAAGTGTGGACGAGTCTGTATTTTGTGCTTGAGATTGTGTAGAGAATTTCTCTTCTCCCCAGAGCAAAGCAGTGTGTGTTTTGACAGCCTGGAAAATTGGGAATGTGGCATGAAGATGTGCCAAAGTGACGCTTCAGATATATGATTTGGTTCTGGTACCAAGCCATTATAATGGCTTGGTTAAAATGTGGAGGGCTGCTTCTGTGAAGTCTGGATAACGCAGTCTAGAGTTAAATTGTGTCCTCTGTTTGCTTCAAATCTGGCCTTGCCTGGTGGCATTCAGTGCCATATGCTGGTAGTACTTCATCTCTTTACATGTCTCTGAAACGTGTGGTTGCATGTGATATTTTAGGAACGGCCTAGGTGACCCAGCATGAAGAATTGAAGAAGTGCTTGGGCTCGATTGTGGTCTAGGAGCATCACAGCCATGCTAGCGGAAGACCTTCGCTGGGATGAGCAGACCTTGCCAGAGGTACCTATGTTGACATCTCTCCCCACCTTTTCTTGAAGAACGAGATGTAGGGCTCATCAGAAATATTTTGGCAAACAGAGGTTTTGTCAGAAATTGCAGACCTGTCTTTCCATTGAGGACTATTTCAGGAATATTTCAACCTGAATGATTTCCAGTGAGGCAAATGGAAAAGGGTTGACATAGGCTATCCCAGGGGCTGCTCACAGGCCAAGCTTTCCAGAGGCTTTTATGCTTGCTGGGTAATTGGTTTTCCAGGCTATGGGAGCTCCTAAATAGGGTTCATCCTACCTGTCTTCCTCCTCCATGCAAAATGATGGGATGCATCAGCCTCTGGTTGTATCTGTCTCCTTATATTAACTACCATAGGAATTTGCCTGGTTTACAATAGGCACCTAATTTCTGTGCCTTAAAGTAAGTCCCACATCCCTCACCACGTGCCCAAATCCTGCACAGGCGAGATGGAGAAAAGGGGGATGAGGAAGAGGTCAGTGTTTGCTTGCGGGGAGGGATGAACCTCAGTTTTCTGTGAGTCAGAAACTTGTCCATGTCTGTGGTTGTGTAGGTGCCTAACTTGCTTAAGAGCTGAACGCAAGAATCATTTGTGACATGTTGTAACAACAACTTTATTGGTCATCAAGCTTGCAGATATATGACAGATGGTATCTTCCCTGTAAGCCACTAGATGGTGATCTTTATATTTGTTAGCCACGTGCCTAGGTAGGCGAAGACACTACTTTTTATAGAAAACCTTTTTTTTTTTTTAAATTTTTTTTTTTCACCACAAAGAGACCTCAGTGCACTTCCTGCAAGGAAAGTGAACATGGACCCATTTGGCTGAAAGCAAAACAATTTGCTCTTACTGTCAGAATGGAAAGTGAGATTGCTTTTGGTCAGTGTTTGAATGGAGAGGAAACTGGTGATCTGCTCCCATCCTTCATCTGCAAATCAGGCTCTGCCCATTTGGAGTGTCAGAGTCATCTGGAGGGCGCTGGTGCTGGTCTGCTGGGTTCAGCCATCTGGACTGCCCCTTTGCAGGGTCTGGTTGCAGTTGGGTGTGTACAGTGGTTGTAGGTTCACAGACAACACCTGGAGATTTAATGCATTCAGAATCTCTTATTTTGGCTTGCCTGCACAGTTACCCTTGGGAAGCAGACAAGTAGAACTGAGTTTGTTTTAATCAAAAGGTAACCATGGCAATGTTTGTATTGGAAACACCTCAACGGGGGTGCCTCCACGCTGATGTTTGTACTCAGACCTGAGGTGCTGTATGCATCTTGGGCAGGTTCTGACGTGGCCTTCTTGGTCACAGACTAATATAGGTTGGAAAGGACCTCCAGAGGTCATCAGTTCAAGCCCTTGCAGAACAGGGCAAAGTTAGTTCAGGCTGCTCAGTGCCTTCTTGTCCAATCCAATTTTGGGCTTCTCTTGAGGATGGAGATCCCACAACCTCTCTGAACAGCCTGTTCCAGTGCTTGACTGCTTGACTGGCCTTAACTGTGAATCTTTTTTCCTGAGATCTAACTAGATTTTATCCTATTGTGACTTGCATTGTTCAAGCAGAAAACTACCTCTGAATAACCAGTGCATAAATTTTGGAGTGTCTGATGTAAATGAAATGACATCTCATTTCAGTACCATAGTCACTTAAGTTTAAAAGTAATGTTGAATTATTGGCCCTTCTTAATTGGATGCTAAGGATCTAATTTATCGTACCATGAAGCATCATTTGTAGCAGTTGAAAATTTTTGTGGTGGCAGATTTTAAATGCACCATGTGTCAAGAAGAGAGGGCAAGAAGCCCTTGGAGAAGCTTCTGCACCAGCTGGATCCATACCAAATGGACAAAGACGTGGGGTGGGGGGAATTGAGGAATCCTTTTTAGAATGCAGTGCTGTTTGCTGTATTTTTCCATGATGTCTGCTTTTTCTGGTTCTGGTATGTAGAAGTTGCAAAGTGTAGCACAAATGGGCCCCTGTTATGATGCATCTTCTTTCCCCAAACTGGTGGCAGACAGAAAAGGGTCTGAGAAGGATGGTGCTAGCTAGTCTTGTAGCACAAGAGGACAGTGAGGTTAGCAGGAGTGCTTGTCTGAGGAGGCCTTTATTTCAAGGGAGCTTACTACACTGATTAGTAAGCACTTGGAGTTCCTGTCTCTTGACCAACCTGTCCTGTCGAGCACTGCCAAGGGTGCTGAAGCTCAGCCAGAAGTGTGGCTGCATCGCTGCACTCCCATATGAGGTGAGAGTCAAGGATTACCAGGGCTTGCAGCAGTGGCCTCAAGATTTGTGTTGTTTCTGGGAGGAGAGGGCAATTGCTGGAACACTTCAGAGAACACATCAACCTGCAGGATGCCTGACTTCTCCGGGTGTGAAAGGTAGTGGAAAACTTGATGGGCAGCCCAAAGAACAGACTGGCCTGATCCTTTTGAGGTACATTGTCTCTCCAGAAGCTTTCCAACTGCATTTCTGCTGAGGTACATGTGTAGACATCTATAAAGGAGGGCTTGTTAGCCTTTCCCAGGCAGATGGGTGTTCCAAAACCTTGCCTCTCCCTTCCCCCACACTAAGATGACTAACCTTATTCCAGTGAAATCACGGTCAGTGTGACCAGAGAAGATATAACACAGCCAGAACTATTCTGGTAGGTAAGTCTCAGCCAGCACCCAGAACCAGTCTGTGTGAGAAGGGCTTGTATGGGCCTGGACCAAACTGCATCCAGCTTGTGCCCTGAGCTGTGACACACAAAACATTTGGGCCTCAAAAGCACCAGTCAGTCATGACTCTGTTTTCTCCCATACTGTCAAACCAAAATGCTGGAGAAAGGCAGTAGCTTAACATCAAACTGCCTCGAGCCAAGTAGGAGCATGATTCCCAAAGCCAGCTGACAGATAAGCGTAGCCTGAGTCTGTTGTGCCAGCCAGGAGAGCATCAGTTACAAGATTTTAGTCAGGACCTGCCTGTCACTTTCCTGTCCCTTTTGGTTTTGAGGATTCAGGACATGACAAGGCTGGAAGTGCTGTTTCTAGGCCCTGTGGTTTTCCTTCCCTCAGTCCTGAGAGAGGTGAACAGGTGTGCTTCGCCAGCTGATTAGAAATGCTCATAGATGTATTTACACTGAGGATGATGACTCTGCCCCCAAAACCTCCCCTTGCAAGCTGTCCTGCTCTGTGATGGACCCCCAGGGATGGCTCATGAAACCCTGGGCTTGCAACCTCATCCCTTCCTTTCCTTGCTGTAGGTTTGCTTCGCGCACTTTCACACACGCGTGCGCGCATACACACACACACACACTGTGTGTCTCTATACACACCCCTCTGGGTTTCTTTCTTCCTTTTTGGCTTCCTCTCACTGTATTGTTTTAAGTTGGTGCCTGGGCTGACCGCCAGTTTAAATTTCATCTGCCTCTCTTCTCCTCCTCCTCCTCCTCCGCTCCCCTCCTCCTCTCCCCCTCCATCCCCAGAAGTGATACTGTTTACTTTCTCTGCTGCTTTCTCAATGTCTTTGTACGCACTGCAAGGGATATAATCACCAGCTGTGGAGAGCTTTCTGAAACTCGAACTTATTCCTCAGGGCCCCGGGCGAGCGACCTCACCATTAAAAATAAATAAATAAATACAACAATGCTGTATTTAAAGACAAGAAAATGCATGTTTTACATCTCGAGCTGGATCTTGAACAATCACGCCTGTTTTCTCCCTCCCTCATGTGCAATCGGTGGCCTTATATATAGATGGACAGCTATTTAGCTAGGGGAAAAGAAGGCAACCAAAAAAACCCCCAACTTCCCCTCCCGCCCAAAATAAAAAATGAGAAAACCCAGCCCCCTAGGAACAGCATTTTCTTTCTTCTTTTTTATTTTTTCCCCCCATTTTGTTGTGCTGCTGTTTTGCTTTAATTTTCTCCTTGGACAAGAGGAGGAAGAGTCCAGCATGGAAGTGTCAGACTTCGAAGGGCACTTTGTCTGCCGGACAAAGCCTCTACAGCACCAAGGCGAAGAAAGATTAGAGGATAAAAGTGTTTGCCAGGATCCCCTCTTCCTTTTCTTCTTCCTCTGTGTGTGTGCGTCTCTCCCTTTCGGGGAGGAGGTGAAAGGGAGGTCAAACCGTGCCTACTGACCTCTGCCCCTTGCCCCCTGTGAACCAGAGGGAAGCCTTTGAAGTTGTAAAGTGCCCACAAAAACAGCAAACCAAACATGCCGCTGGCTTTTCCCTCCCCTTCTCCCGGCCGCCAGCTGCTTAATGGAAGGTGACAGCGCGGAGGCAGCGAGACGGGGGCTCGGCGCGCCGCACCTCCACCCCAGCCCCGGCGTGCGCTTAATTGGCACCGCAAAGAGCCCACACACCCGGCCCCAGGCAGAGGAGGCACCGCCGAAAGGTGAAAACAAGCCCCTGCTCTCTCTCCTGCTGGCGCTCGGTGCAGCTGCGATGTGGCTGGGCGACAACTCGTGCCTGGGAAGCGTTGGGTGGAGGCGACTGGGGCGTGCTGGAAGGTCCTTGGTGGCTGGAGAGGTTCCCTATGTCCCTGCTGGCCTTGTTGGGGCTTCTGCTGGTACAGAAGAACCCCCACACATGGGCTGCACAGGCAGTAGCACCCTTGTGGGTGTTTGTGCTGCTCCTTCTGCTGTCACAGCCGTAACGGGAGAGTCAAGGTTCCATGAGAAACAGGCAGAAGAAACTAAAAAAGTACTTGCCTCTCTTTCCCTTGAAATTTGGACCATTTCTGGAAACAGTCCCAATGCTAACAGCAAGTCAAAATTTGTTGTATGTTGTCTCATGTGGCAATAAGTAGGGCCCCCAAGCAGAGAGCATTTTAGTGTTGAATGAGAGGTGGGGTTTTCACTCTAATACTTAGAGCATGGTACCTGTGTTGTTTCTGCCGTTGTCTTTGAGGTTTTCATCTTGACTCTGGGAGGTGTAGCTTGAAACATTTTGGATGCTTTGGAAGGATAGGGAGTTTGTTCTCCTTTGTGAGTGAACACCTTCTCTGTCTCCTCCTGGACAGAGGGTTGTCCCTGTTGGGAGCAGAGTGGCCAAGCCCCAGCCGGTGCGACCTGTGAGCCTCCACCTAAAGGAGGCTGAGTCTGGCAGAGTTTTGTTGCGAGCCCTCATCTTCCTTCCAGCAAGCCGGTGCTTTGCATGAGATGCTAGACTATTGCTTTGGCAGATTGCTGCTTGCTTTTTAAATTTTCGGTTTTGTTCACTGTCTGACAGCTCTTTCCTCTTGGTGGATTGCTGGCGTTTGCTGTTGCCCCCACTCACATGATGTGGGGGTCCTGCCCCAGGACCTCGAGAGCCCTGGTCATCCAAGAGCCTCTGCCAACAGCAGGCGAGTTGTTAAACTGGATTGCTTCGTGCATAGGTGACATCCTCATATACCAAAAATGATCCCTAAACCTCTACAAGTCTGGCCCTAAACCTCAGAAAACAAGGTTGGCTAATAGCTGAACAAAAAAATAAGGCAAAAAGGAAAAAACCTAATCCACCCATCAGCCACCATTCCCATCAACTGCAGGTATGCTTATGCTGGCTGCGAAACAATTGCAATCATGAGCCATGCACAAGTTCAGTAGTTTCAGCTGCCTTTTTCCTGTGCTTAGAGTGGTTTTTACCCTTGGATGCTGGGCAGGAAATCCCAGCCCAAATGAAGTCAAACTTAGATTTGTCATTGACTTAGTGGAACCTGGGATTTTGCTCCTTATCTACAGCAACAGCATTCAGGGATTCATATAGAATAAAACTCCTCTGGCTCTCGTTCTTCCTATGCTTCTGAGTGCCCAGATAAGCCCTGTGGGTTCCAGCTGGCATTTCTGATCTCATTCGTCTGGGGCCTGATAAGGTGTTACAATGTCCAAAGTACAAAATCCTGTTCTGCAGTTTTACCTCCTCTTTTCCTGTATATATATATTTTTTTCATACTAGAAGAGAATGTGGCATTCCTGGCTGATAACCTGTAAAGAATACAAGAGTTAACTATAGCAAAATAATTAATGTGCTGTGTGGTGGTAGTGACTGATGCTCAATGCATCCAGAAATGAAACTGCTCTTTTTTAAAATTTAGGGTCAGCCATTTCCACCACGGCTGTTTGTATGGGTTTGGTCAACACCTTTTAGTCCTTCTGAGCTCAGTAAAATCTTCTGTTTCTTGTGTGCCGTTATTGTATGATCTCTCCATAGCACCTCTACAAAGGATCTGATTTTATCATCTGGAATAGCTGAGCTTTTACTCCCTCTCCTTTTGAAAACAGGACTGTGTTTTATGTGCATGTCTAGTGATGCACAACGTAGATTCTTCCTCTTCCATCTTTAGCATGTTCCAGACTTCATCCAAGTTCTAAAATAAATTAAAAAAAAAAAAAACGACAAAGAAAAGTAGTGTTTATTACAGCTTTGCCATTCCAGTCTATGAGGCAGCATCAGGTTCCCCATCTCAGATTCTGTTATTTCCCTCTGGGCTCATACCATGCTTACCACACAGAGAAGATTTCAGGAATTTGCTGTCATTGTGTAATAGTCACCATTTAGGGTAGGGAACCTATGTCAGGCTGCCTAAACATTGAGTGTGGACTAAGAAGAGGGGAAGGCACCTCTGGGGGTGGCTTGGACCACATAAGTAGAACAGGAGCTAGGTTCCTACCCTCTGGGCTCTGAATCATGTTCAAAAAATGACTGCCCCTCTCTCTGGAGTTCGCAGGGAGTCTCAGTTTCTAATTTGGACATCTCAGTGCGGTCCACATGGTGAAATAGTGTGAGGACCCCCCTGTGTGTTTACTTGAACATCCATTAGAATAAGGCTGTGCTCCCAGTGTCCTCAGGCTCCTCTTTGAGGGGAGCTTCTCTAGGACTCACTGCTTGTTAACATATTTTTCACCTCAAGGTCCAACTTTGAAGTAGGACCTGCTTACACAGATCTGTTTATTTGCATTTGTGTATTTGTTTATTTAAGGGCTAGCTCTGTCTCCTTCAGACTTGGTTCTCCTTGCGTATGATGAAGAACATTTTTTGCTTGAGTGAGTCACTGCTATAATTTCTGTAACTGCCTGCTCATTGCAGCATTGTCAGGAGCCAGTGTCTCCATGGGTCTGTGCTCCACAGATACCCTTGTGCAAAGTGTGACTTTGCATCTTGAAGAAACGTCTCAGGCTTTAGTGCCAGGTGTGCTGGAATTCCTTCCCTGCTTGCCAGTACCTTTGTTTAGGGAGGGCAGACAGTGCTGGCCCTCGGAAGGTTCTGCCCATGAGGAAGCCAAGTCTATCTTCTGCAATGACTGGGTTTGAGCCTTTTGTTACAGCACAAATTCGTAGCTTCCTGAAGAGTCTGAGTATTCCCACTTCTATGACCCCAGATTTGTGGCCTAGGATGCCAGGAGATTAAAGGGCCACATTTTGTTCCGTGATCAGTATATCAAAGCTCCTCCATACTTTTCTCTGTCACTGGTTTTGCTGGGTGCTGTTAGGTAAGATAAATTCACCTCTGCCTGTCTGTGTGTGGCTGGCTGCAGTGCAGAACAATGACATTTCCTTTGCAAAATCCTCTATGGATTACAGCTATGCAAGGATTTCCCCTTTAAAGAGTTTTCTTAATATTATTTCATGGTTTTGCCTGCTATGTCCATATTAGAAGGTGGACATTCCTGTGAGTAAGCTAACTCCCCATCAAGAAAATGGACCTTCTTGTTTTCCAAATGTCTTTGTTTGGCAGCTTTGTTTGAGTGATCCCCTCAATTGTCCCACAGTGTGGGCACCCCTGCACTCAGGGTCCCAAGGCTTAACACCTATGTCAGTTCTAGTCTGTGTGGTTTCATGCAGCACTTCCTTCCATTTGCTGCCCTTTTCCCACCCAGGCATTTAGGCAGCTTCCCTTGTTCCCTTTTCATTAAGCACTGATTTCTTCTTGTTTGCCTGGAAAATAAATAGAAGTGCTGCAAATAACTTGTCTTTGGGGGATTTTTTTTTTTTGGTGGGGGGGTTTGTTGCTGGGTTTGTTCGTTTGTTTGGGGTTTTTGGGGGGGTGGCTGTTTGACTAAGCTGAGGACATCAATCTCAGATAAAATCTCTAAACCAGCCTGCTGATGATCACATCAGCATCTCCTGATTCCAAAAGACTTCATATAGTCTTTGTCTTCTTTGCTACTTTTGAAGAGTTTGAGAGATGAAAAGACAAGCACCAAAACCTTCTCTTCTGATCTCAGTTCCTTCCAACTCCTCTTCTAGTGTACTAGAGATGGTGAGATGCCCCAAAATGTTCAAAGATTATCCAGAAACATGAGATTCCAAAAGACTTCATATATGGGTGCTGATCTGTGGTGCAAAGGCATTTTGTCATGGTATTATTTTAGCAGGTGTTTCTCAGCTGCCTCTCACTTACCATTTTGGTACCTGTGGTGTCACGAGAATGTAGTGGGTGGGATAATGTTGTCAATGTGTAGTATGACTGCAAAATCTCCAAACGCCAGAAGTTTTATCTCAGTGGACCAATGTGACCCCTGGTAAACAAAGGTCTGATAATCTGTTTGCCCTGCCTGATACTCATTGCAGTCTACATGGCATGAGTCTTGGTGTTCTCATGCTACTGTGTAATTTGTTTTTCTTCAAGTTTGCAGCTGGAAACCAACCCAGAAAAGCACATTTATCTCTGCCTTGTATTTTCTCCTGCAGATGACATTGGAATCACAATTGCCAGCCTTCGAAAAACAGATGTATTAAGCACCAGATTTCTCTATCTCTTTTCTCAATTTATATCACCATCACAAGGTAGACAACAGGGGTTGTAACCCCAGCAGAAAGCTTATATTTCAGTATCTAATGCTGAAATTCTTGTGCACCAGACAAACAGTGCAAGCTCTGGGACCAGCTGTAACGAGCACAATTCTGGGAAGCATTGACTGCACCATTTTTAGTGTCCCTGCATTTAAAGGGCAGGTTGATTTCTGCTGCTCGGCATTTAAAGGGCAGGTTGATTTCTGCTGCTTGACATGTATCAACACATAATCTGGCCAGCCTGCTCTTTGCTAAAATGTACATTTTCATTTCACATCTTCTCTGAAGAGAACTTCGTTGTATGCAGACACAACAACAGGTTCATTGCCACACAGGCTCCCACTATGTGCCACTCCTTCTGTACTGAACATAAAGCTTTAATTTCCCCTTCTAGGAGGGACCTAAGCAAGCCAGAGCCCTGTGGTTGAGTCTGAAACAAGCCATCAAGGATTATTCCTGGAGTGATTAGGGACAAGTCCTAACAAGCCTTCATAATAATGCAGACTATTTAAAGCTTCTGAGGGCCAGGATCATATGGCAAAGGGCAGGGTAAATGAAAACAGGGTAATTTCTGATGCCATGAACGTGCTAAAATGGGAGGTGGGGAATGTTTCTGTGAGTCTGTGGGGGGAGTTGACTGGAAGGAGGGGAACATTATAATAATAGTTAGCATTTATGTAACTCTTCACGTATTTAAACCACTGCACAAACACTGACTAGGGAGGAACTGGAATGCACTGCATAGTACCCAAGACAGAGCTATTTTATTTTTTTTTAGTATTGATCTAGGGTAACAAGTAGCTCTAGTGAGGAGAGCAGCAGCATGGCTTGCCTGGCACGTGAATGGGTGTCACTTACTGCAGCAGGGCCAGAGGGATGCAGGAAGAAATGGGTATGGCTGTGGTGAGTAGAGTATTCCCTGGGGAACAATGGGGAGATCTGGCTCTGTCATGCCTTCTCTTGAGCCCTCACAAAGGTGTGAAAGCCTTAAAGTGCCATGTAAGTCTCCTTGAGGTGACCACATTTTGCCCTTGGCTCACTATTAGCTTGGCAAAACGTGAACAAGTAGGTGCAGTGATCAACAGCTGTGATTTCTCTCCCCGTGGGGTCAAGGCCAGCTTGGGGAGTTTGAAGTCAGATGGAAGAAGGCATTTCCCCATGGCTGTGGTGGCACAGTGAGGTGGGGACAGCTGCAAATCCAGCTGCTACCAACAGCAGGCCTACAAAGGAGCCACAGGGTGCTTGGCCACCCTGCCTTAGGACACGTGTGTTGTCCATCAGGTTTTCTTCCCTGTGCTGCTGGGAGAGAATCTGTGATGATACAACTAGGCAGCAGCAGCAGCAAATCCTAGCAGCTACCACAGGCCTTGCTTGTGCCTCATTTCCCAGCATTAACCCAGGGTTTCTTGTTGCTACCTGCAACCTCTTACACATTTCCCAGGTTTGTTTTGTCTAGTGGTTGAGAGGCTCCTGGGGGGGCCTCAGTTCCAGGATGCCTGGTTGCAGGTGCATCTGCTTTTGAAATGACTGGAAGATGGGCAGATGACTGAAATGGCAGGGAAGATGAAAGGAATCAAGCAACTTTTTTTCTGGCTTCCTTGCTGAACTGAAAACTTTGAGGACTTCTTTTTTATTTTTTCCATGTAGAATGGAGTATTCAAGGCACTAGACTTAACACAAACAAAAAGAAAAAAGTGTATAGCAAGATAAAATCTCATTTCAATGGAAAATTCAGCTTTTCTCAAACAAAACAAAACGGCTTGATTTTTACTCACTTATGTTTATTTTCTTCCAGAAAGAACCAAGTCACCAGAACCACTAGGGTGGTTGTTTTCATCCACTGTTTAAAACCTTTGGTCAGTGAAAACATTTCCCTGAAATATTTCTCTTAGTGCTCCCTCTGAGCATCTCTATGTGCATCATGCTTTCTCCATGCAGGATGCAATACTGGGCTCATGCTACCCACTCCTTCCAAGATCCTTCTTTTCATTTTGATTTTTCTGAAAGACTTTACAGAGGACTGCCAAAGGAGTTGGGAGAAATATTCTCAGTTCCAGTTTCTCCAGTGGAGAGGAGAAACTATCTGTTTAATTTTCTGTTTACAGCTCCCATTTCTTGTGTTGTCTCCAGGGTGGAGATGGATTGAGCGGGCTGCTCTGGTGTCCAGTCCTGGGTGGAGGTTCCTGTATCCCATGTGCCTGGATTTACGGTAGATCTTGCTTACTCTTCCCAAGTGACATCTGAGTGCTATTTTACATAATGTTTCCTCTTCTCATTCAGGCTGTTCTGCAGCACTTAGCTGTTCCTGCTGACTCTCAGTTATGAAATATCTTCTTCTCTCTAAATAGAAAGGCCTGTCTTGGTTCTTGAGAGCTTCCTGGGATGTTCCTACTTGTGGATTTTAAGTGCTATGCAGAGGCCTTGCTCTCTGAAGTCCTGTTTTTGGCTGTTGCCAGAGAAGAGCTGTTGCCTTGAGTATTTTCTTGTGCCAGTGCCCTTGGCTGTTGCACACATGAACTGGACATTCGAGGGCCACCTTTTCTTGCCTTCTGCTGTGTGCTCCATTGTTTGATACCCAACCTAGTGGCTTGGAAAGCTCACAAGAAGAGCCTTTGTCTTATTGACGGACTTGGCCCAGGTTGCAAATGTCAACCCGAGGTGTCAAAGTGAGTCACTGCGCACACACACACATCTAGAGAGGATTTTCCATGCAACATGATGAAGTCATTGACAGCCGTGTTGTGCAACTGTCCATCATGAATCATGGGGATTTGTGACCGAGGAGGGCTCAGGCTGTGGGACCAACTCGTGTAATTATCGCTAATGACATGAATATAGAACAAATTAATTAATAACTGACATGTTCTTTCCACTCACTTGGCCCCAGTTGTCCCAGTGGGCAGCCTAATGTTTTGTGTGTGTTGCTGGCAGGCTCCGTTAGTATTCCACATCTTCTGTGGGGGAGGTGAATGAGTCTGTTCCTTGCCTAAGGGAGATGTCAATGGATCTGGCTACTGGCAGGTAACTATGGAGCAGCAAGTCTTCCTAGTGTGAACTCTGCTCTCTGTTGCCCTCTCTTCCCCCTTGCTGCTTCGTTTTTTGGTTTTTTTTTTTTTTTTTGTTTGTTTTTTTTTTTTTGCTTTTTTGCTTCTGTTTCCTAATCCATATTCCTCTCCTGCTTTTTGTCCCCTTTCTTTCACCCTGCCTTCACTCTCCCACTTTCCCTCCTCTCTTTCCTTTCCCCTTTGTTCTGCACAGGAAAAAAAAAATTGTGCTAGAAGATAGTTTTTGTGTTTGTCAGCCAAAATTCTGTGCTCTCTTCCTGTAAATATTTCAATTTCATCATGAGACAGCATTAGTTTGTTAGCATTTTTTTGACTGAATGGGCAACATATTCTTCTAATGTTTGTTTCTTCTGGGAAGTTTTTCATGGTGTTTTTTAATTTCTTAGTGTTTTATTAGCATTTCCTCTTGCCAATGTTTTGCTGTGGAGTGCCGCCTGGGCTTACTATGAATGTTTTGGTATGAGGCAAAGAGAATTCATATTTCTGGAGGATTTATTCCCTTGGTATGCGTTTTGGGCAAGACCCTGTCTCCATGAATATGCCAAAGGCAAAAATTCTCATGGATTCCTTTGAGGAGCAGGGCTGAGCCTTGCTTTTGCACCCGTGGAGGAGTGCAGTGGCCCACGCGAGTCCTTGAGGGAGAGGGCTGGCTTGGACAAGAACGGGTGGGACAGGGCTTGTGCGTGCCATGTCCACGGGACAGGGCTCTGCTGAGGCACACAACAGACCTGACTTGCTCACAGCACTGAAAGGCTCAGCATCACAAGCTTGAGTCCCCACTTTTCGTGTAGTAAATCATCAAAACTTCTCAGAGCTCACGGTCAGTAACGCCGGCCTTGGCAGCACTAGGAAATCATGAGTCAAGTCTTGACAAACAGCGATGCTGAACGAAAACAATCACGAGACTGAAATATGTACCTGCTTCTTTACAGCTGCTGCCTGGTTTGGGAGCCTGTAACTGCATTCAGATGTTACCTCCAAGTTTTCCTTAGTTTTTTATTAATAAAAATTGTGCACTTCCCCTGAATTCAAGACCTGGAGTGTGAGAAATGGATTGGCTCTTGAAGCAGTTGGGGTAAAGCAGGGGGGGCTGCCATATTCTGAGGTGAGCTGGCATCCGGGGAGGAACACCAGTAGTGCAGGGAAGTGATGGGGAGGTGCAAGACCTTGTCTTCACCTGGTTAACTTGGGCCTTTGGGATGGAAACCAGGGGGCTGGGTGTGTGTTTCAGCTGCTGATAAATGAGAGAAATTATGACTTTAGAGAGAAGGAGACTGCAGACTGTGGAGACCTGAGGCCGAGCATACCCTCTGCTAAAATTGCATCATTCTGAGCAGGGCGGCTACGACAGAGGTAGGGCTGGTAAGAGGAGGTTGTGGCCGTGTGTTGTAGAGACTGATGGCTTCTCTGAGAGCCAGCATTCGAATGTTTCACAGGAAAACAGATAGCACGTGGTATTCAGTGAGCTGAGCGCTTGGACCACACCTGGGCTGGGTTTGAGGGCTGACCATGTCTGCAGGTAGCAAGAATTTCTTGCATGGACTGTGTGTGTGGGTGTTTGTGTTAAGCTCCTCTAATAGTGTTTCCTGCTTTTGAGCACAGCTCAAAAAAAAAAAAAAGGTTCAGTTTTCTCATTTGACAGTAAAATGCAAGCAAGGCAAAAATTGAAAACCATCTCAGAAGAGCAGTAGAAAACAGCTCTGTTAACTTCCAGTTTTAAAAGACACAAATGAAAATATTTGGTTAAAGTATTCTTTATTTTCCCCCACACCTTCTCATCAGTTTTTATTCTGTTCTGCCATGGAAAGGGAGGCAACGGAGGAAGAATGAAGAAAAACAAAGCTGAAAAAGTTTCTTGGGTTTGTGGGGGTTTTTTTACTTAAAAATCAGAAAAATTTGAGGAAGGGTAGGAGAAAATGCTCATAAATTTATTTTCTTTTGAAGGAAAACCACTGTTCATTTAAAAAAAAATGTTTTGAACCATTCCGTTGTTATTTGAGTAATTCCATGCATGGAGAAAGAAGATTAGTTTCAGAATTTAAATTCTGCAATTCAGAATTCGAGTTGAGGATCCTTGGTTCTTTTAAAATACAAATGTAGGTAAACATATATGAGCTAGAGCAGTTCCTGCAGAATAATAAGACTATTTGTTTGGAATAGCCCTTATTCCCCAGCTACTTATGATGTGTTTAGTTTGCAGTGCCTAACTGGAATGATGATTAAAATCTCTGTCTGGACAGCAGCCGCTTGCCTTCAAGGGTAGTCTAACTTCCATCTCCACCATAAATAGCTATATACAGTTTGCCATGTTTCTTCGAAGAAGTTTTTTGGACAGTCTTAACCTGATTTTCCAGGAATTTCCTCTCCCTTGTACTTGGAAAGTGTTATTAAGTGGTGCCTTTCTCTTTCCATGCCTCTAACGCATCCCGAGGGTCCAGATGAAAGGCGAAGTCCAATGATTCAACACTGAACATAAGCACAGGAACATCAAAGGAAAGAGAGGAGCGAGGAAAGAGTTTATAACCAGGAGGTTGCTGGACAATGTAGGCTCCTTCATGTGCATCCAGTTGTGGTGCCTCTTCCTAGGTCACTTTGGCTTGGAGCTAAAGGACAAATCCATGGCGTGCATCGATGTAGTGCCAGTGTGTTGGGTTGCCATTTGGGAGACCTGAGGTGGAGATGGCAGCCAAACTACACGTGGCTGTTGGGTGTCTCTCTATGTGATAAACCAGGTTAGAGAAGCATCTTCTTTTGAAGCCCTCAAATAATCATCCTTTCCTCAACAATTCGCAATTTATAATCCTTTTCTTTCTGTCCCAGTGGGGTGTACTGTGCCATTTCTCAACAATGCATGCATTTTCTTTCCATTGAAATGCTACAGTTGGTGTTACAGTTTTCAAATTAAAAACTGAATGTGTTTGAATATTTTTTCCCCCACACACATTTCTTTGACTTGCAAAATTCTTTTCTGTTAAAAGTGTCAGAGTGGATTTTTAACCCATTCTAAGAAATTTTCTGCTGTCAAAAATGACTAATATCCTGAACTCTCTTAAGAATTGTTTGTCCCCATTTTCCTTGCTGAAAAATGATGATTTCTGGAATTGTTTTTTTTTTCTTTTTTTCTCTCTTTAGTATTCTGTTTGTGTCTCCATCGTTTTTTCTCACCCCAGCATAGCACTAAACTTTGGAAAGAATGATTTCTCTGAACATGGAAAGTAAAAGAAATGGCACAGTAGTTCAGCTGGGATTAAAGAAGTGATTTAAGCCAAGCCTGATCTATAGGGAGAACTTTTCTGGAACCAAAATGCTCCTACAGTTTTTTTGAGCTTAATAACTTTGGAAGTTCAATGTACACTTCTACAAGGACTTCCAAATGGATCTTGTTTGCTAATAAATTCCAAATAATTCTTGCTGGCTTTTGGGCTTTTTCTCCATTAGATTTTATTATAGGACATTTTACATAATGGGAGAACACAAACAGGAGATTTGGAGCCACAATTTCAGAGCTCTTTGTTCTGAGGTTGGGAAATCAGTTTCCAGATGTGGACCATGTTGGCGTATTTTTCCTTTTTTTAATTTTTTTTCCCCTTTTCTTTTGTGTATGTATGTCTTTCTTCCTCTTTTGGCCAGGAGTGAGAGAAGGAAATTAAGATGATGAATGAAATAATGAAAATAATAAAATAACAATGGTCAAAATCCCCTTTGTTCATGAATCATGACTCAGCTGAGGGCAGCAGCAGGAGTGCTGCTCTGAGCCTTCTCTGATGTCAACAGCAGACATCACTATAGGACACATTTAGGTACTTTGAGTGGAAGAGGTGGAGTCTGGGGGATGCATGGAGAAATGTGCTAAGGACTTAGAAGGATTCTTAGGTTCCTGTTCTCTCCCACGCTCTAATTTCTTTGTGCCACTCTGCAAAGACAACAGATCTCCCCAGCTGAGGGTTTTCCCAGCATGGGGTAGTCCGCAGATGGCAAAGTTGGCTTCTAAATTAACTTCCCACAGCACAGGGTGTGGAGGGGGTGGGCTGTCACCAGCTGATGGGGAAGAGAGCCACTCTGAAAAGGACTCCCAAAAGTCAGGACAAACTCTTCTCGTGTCAGCAGCGCTCTGGCTCTGGAGCCAATGCTCCAGGTGTTGGTGTGAGTCAGGCTGTCTCCTTTCTCCCTCCTCCTTCTGTCCTCTCCAAGGGAAAATTAAACACCACGCAGAAGTGACATTGTGCTTACCCACCACAATCCCCATGACTGGCCACCAAAAGGCACCCCCAGTCTGGCTACTGAAGAACCCAGGGCTGGAGATGTCTGCAGGACAGAGCCCTTTGCCAGGGTTTCGTGGGTGAGGACACTGAGAGTAAGATATATGGGTGTTGTACGTGCTACTGCATCTATCGAGGCAATCAAGCCCTCGTCGGTGCAATCGCTTCTATTGTTCTGCAGGCGTCTGTTTCATTCCAGCAGGGGGAAGGACACCAAAATGACTTCTTGTTAGACATCCATTAGCAGGGCTTTAGCCAAGGATCTCTAGGAGTAAATTCTGAGACAGTAAGATGAGATTGAGGCTTTTAGTGTAGTGGGGAGCAGGGGAGTTGCATTGTGTCTCTAATCCGTCCACACGCAGGTGCTTCCGTGGGGAGCTGTTGAGTCCCCAGGAACTGTTTGGTGTTGCCTGAGTAGATGACCTGGACCGATGCTGACGGAAGGGGAGGAGAAGGAGGACTTAGCTCTGCTAGCTCTAAAGGTTTTTTCGCCTCTGAAATCACTGCTTTCAAGTTGTGGACACATCTGGAAGTAACAGCAAACATGTGTAGCCTGTGGGTTTCGAGGATAGGAGATGAGATTCATATGCAAGGGTGGGAGGGGTTTGCCATCCCTGTCCTGACAGTATGACCTTGGAGACAATTGGAGACAAACTAGAGGTAGAGGAAGGACTCCCCAGATCAAAGAGAGGTGTCCATCCATCTCTGCCATCCCTTCGGGAGGAACTGGGAGGTTATTCTTGAATGTAATGGGCACACACGGAAGTTGTAACACATGACTCACTCTGGTGGTTATAATGAGATTTGCACCCCCTACTTAGGTGATGAGATACAAGGCTCAAGTCAGGTGGGTGATGGATGCCCAAAATAATCCTGACTGTGTCTTTACAGCTGTGGTTGCAGCTAGGATATTTATCATAGCCTGGGAATAATAAACTCTTTTACTTAAACTGGCCATTTAAGAATATGGCCACAAAGAAAGTACAGCTCTGAGCCCCTTTGCTGGCTGTAAAGATTGTCGAGCTAGAGAGCTTGGGAGGTATCAGGTAGCTTTGATTTATCATTAGATTTTTTTGCTTTAGTCCTTTGTGGGTTTGGGTTTCCAGGGTTTGAACCAGATTTTGGCTATGACCAGACTGCTGATCTATCTGCCTTTACATTAGTTTGACTCGACTATCCATCTTTACATTGCATGAAAAACTCTCAGTCTCAACAGTGGGATGAACTCTGCACTGGAGTCCCTAGTCTGGTACTGATTTTGGAGGATTTTAAACTCTGTTTTGGAGAAAATTTTATTAGTATGCTGATATTTTCTTTTCTTTTTTTTTTCAAGATGTACTTATATTCTGTTTAGATAGGATTCATTCAGGAGGTGTCTTTAGGATTGTAGTATTTGTAATAGAGGAGGTAGTGTGAGCAGGACATCCTTGTTCTTGCAACAAAATATTCATTCAACAACAAAGTTTTTCTGGTGTCTCCTCCTGATGATTGAATTAAAGGGGTCAACAGAATGGGGTAGCAAGTGAAAGAGAAGATAGTGTTTGACCTTTCTGTCCCAGTCTTTCCTCTGATAGGGGTACATGCTGTCTCATGATAAGATGGACAATTATCATGAAATGGAGAAAAAATTTCCTTTAAATGTTTCTGTCGGAATAGCAAGAGTATGCTTCTGGGTTTGGTATCTCAGTGTCTTGGGAACAAGGAGGAACCTGATTTTTGCTGTGTCAACGTCTGTGTTTATTTGAGTGTTCTTTCCTTGACGTTGTTTCCGTTTGATTTTCCAATGCTATGAGAGAAGTCAAAATAGCAAGAGAAGCAGAAGTGACAATTCACGAGATTGCTGCTGGTTTCCAGCTGAGTCTCTGTGCCTGGTATTTCTTACTTCACAGGCACTTCCGAAGAGCTGTTGCCAGCAAATGGGAAACTCTGCTTACATGGAATTTGGTAATATTTAGGCAGGCTGAATCTGCATTTTCATTTGTAAGGATGAGCTGACTCCTAGAACTGGACTACTGTGACTTTCAAAGGTTTTTGAAAATTAGACCTTAAAACCCAGAAAGAGCTGCCAGGTTTCTTTTGCTGTCTGTCTTTATAGTGCAGCAGTCAGAGCAAGCACGGGTGATGCTTAAAAACACGGGCAGGTAGGAGTAACTCTTGAGCTGGAAAAAACCAGAAGGTATCTGACCAAAGATCTCCATGTGGCACTGGCCTCCTTGGATCTGTAGCCAAAAAGGAGTCATCTGCATTTCATTTCTCTCATTCATATCCCATCAGGACACATTTCCTGAGGATCTGAATGGAGAATAATTTCTCAGAGGAGCTACTATTCCCTAAGTCGTATAAAACAAGGCACGCAGTCCGCGTCGATGAGCAACCCAGCTTGCCCTTCAAGCATTTTCATGAATCCTTTGTATCTTTGAGTTGAATAGCTCCAATTGCATGGCAGGACGGAATGCCAGAATGAATGAAGGGGAAAAAGGAGGAACAATAACCTAAACCAAGCACTTATATTGAAAACAGGACCCAGGGAAGAGCAAGTAACTGCTGGCTTCATAGGCCAGTTCTCTCCCTCCTGCAAATCTCTTTCATTGATGAGACAATGTAGGAATAGAACAGAAGCATCTTTCAGGTTGCAGACAGCATGTTGGCAGACAAATGGACCTAAGTATCAGAGACGACATGACTGGCCTTAGCCTACAAATGTTACCTCCAGGCTCGTATTCATAAACAGACTTCTGGTAGTTTGTTCAAGCAAGGAAAGTGAGTACATTTGTCACTCCACCAGCAGTGCAGCTGTGCAGGGCTAGCACGGGGTAATTGTCCTAGCACACAAATCCCAGATGCTGTCAAAGCTCTGTGTTAACCGACTGAGAAACTGTGGTAGCACTGCTTAAGAAAACAGAAAGGGAAGGGGGAAAAAAAAAGAAAAAACAAAAAAAAACCTTACTAATTGTCTTTAAAAAGATAATTACTTTTGATGTTTGCATGGCCAGCTGTGACATCCGTCTGCTTTTCTCCTTCACAGCATGCTCAATGCTGCTGAAGGTATGGGTGAGAAATCCATGTGGTGGTTTCAAATTCAGCATGTGCCTTGAAATGAGAACTCAGATGGGCAATATCAATGTGGTTGTAGAAGCATCGTTTCTTTAGCCTCAGTAATGGGAAGACAAAAACCTCATGTGTTTCAGTAACCAACTGCTAGTTAACAACTACTCACAGTCTTATTTAATCCTCGAGTGCTAATAGAGGAGCAGCGACATGACTGTTTAAGAAACACAGTCTTTCATTAAAATTTTTTTCTGAGGTTTATTAATTAAGAAACAAATGTGTCTAATGGGTCATAAATAATGAATCTGGGCAGACAACATAACAAATAAAATGTATAGGCCAAATACCACCTCTGGTTATATTGTGTAACCCAATGGAGAAGATATGTGTAAATGAGAACAAGACGCAGCCCTATAATTGTAATTATATAGAATCATAGAGAGCTCTGACCACAAGAAAGTCACTGAAGTTGTCAAAATCCTGACTTCACGCCAGATACCTTGGGGCTGAATTTGAGAACCACTGTGATGTGTTGTTTAGGGAGAGGACTCAAAGGAAGAAATGTACCTCTGTCCCGAGAACCCCTGCCTTGAACTGGGCCAGCTGCCCAAAAGTGGTGTGCTGTATCACGGCATCTCAGTCTATCCCACCGCATTTGCGCTCCCTTGGTTTTTATTGATGCTTTGCCCTTTTTCTTTCTCCCCTCAACGACTCAGTCTTGAACCTACTGAGATGGTGATGTTACCACCTTTGAAGTTGTAGCAAGTCCTCCTTTCTGTCAGTTCTGGCTTTTTGCGCACAAGGCACCCGTGGGTTTCATGCCAATCCTGAGCTGCCGGTGCTTCTCTGCCTGTTAGGACACTTGAAGTTTGGATCCCTGACACTGCAACCTTTGCTCATTTGGCTCAGTACAATGATAGGAAAAAATTTGTGGTGCTACTCCCTTGAAGGCTGATGCTGGCAATGAAATGAAATTCCTGGATTTGAATGCTTGTCTGTTTACTTATTTATTTACTTTTGTGTTCAGCAGTGGGAAAATATTTTCATCTTTCTCCTTGTCTTGTCAAAAACACTTTATTCATCACAGCGGGCACCAGAGTACAAAACTGAACTGCAATAATTTTTGCTCGTCCTGGATCACTCTTGGTCCTCAGTGAAATGCTGCAAGGCTGGCAGAAGACCCGTGAGGGATTTCTGGGGAAGAAATGGCCACCCTCATTCTGCAAGGCCACCCCAACCAGCTCATTCTTCCCGTTGCCTTGGGATGTCGGCTCCATGCCCCGGGACGCTGGTGTGCCTCACATGGTGCATGGAGCTGAATGGAGAGGGCATGCCCTGCCACTCCGCCTGCTCATCCTGCCTTCTGCTTTATCCTGTCTGTGAACTCCTGACCTTGATTGCTCCCTCTCCTGCCCGTGCTCCCCTCCCTCTTCCAAGCTCCAAGACGGTCTCGTGTTTCTTGGAATCCGGCAGCATGAGGGCTTCTTGTTGATTGGTATAAACAATCTTAAAGGTCACATTTCCACCCCCCCTGCAGAGGGAGTTGGGGTGTGTGTGTGTCTAAAATAAAAGGCTTCTCTCAAATTAACAACCACAAGGATGTAAACATGGAAGCCAAAGGGAGCTGTTCACTACCAGTGTGAGCTGTGCCAAAGAAGCCCCTGAGGGCTTTCTTAGGAAAGAAAATGTGGGCACAAGATGTGGCATGCTCTTGCGGCTGGCTGGGAGGGAGAGGTCAGGATGCCAGGGGATGGTGGCAATCATGCCCTGCGTGAATGGTGACATTGGATTTGAGCAGCTTTGTTTGTGCCAGGGCTGGCGCTGGTCATCCCACTAAGCTGGGGGGGAATGCAGAAGTCGTGGTGGCTTTGAGCTGCAGGGGCTGGAGGCCTGGAGCTGTGAGACAGTGGATAGCATTTCACTCAGCCAGGCGCTGGGTGCCATCCAGCTCCTAGAGCCGGTCGGCTGCCTTTGTGGGCTTCAGTGAGAATTGGGTCAGAGCCCTGTCTGGGGAGAGGCTTGTGGAAAACAAGCAAAAAGCGAATGTAGGTGCTCAGAGCTCGTGTCTGTTTTGTGGCTGAATCACAGCCAGGTCTCCACTCCTGAGGTTTACGCGCTTGGTTACGTGAGTTGAAGTACAGCAGGGAGTTGCAGTCTCGACCAGCTTGGTTGTGCCAGGAAAACGCTTTGTAGGTGCAGACTACACTGGGACAAGAATCCTTTAGCAGCTTTAGTTTGTCTAATCCAGGGAGAGAATTTAAATGCAAAACAGCAACACCTCTTCACATCTTCATAAATTGTCAAGTGTCTGAAAGGCTGTGTAGGTTTAATGCTTTCTAGCACAGTCCGTCTTGAGGGTTGTTAAAGCTGCTCTGCACTAGGCTGCCCCTGAGATTTTTCTCCTGTGATGTGTTGCAGGAGAGGAGGAATATTTTGGGATGTTGCATGGTAGCTGCTGCTTCTTTGCCAAGGCTTCATGGAAGTGAGCAAGCTGAAAAGCTATGCTTCAAACTGGCCCATGTCTTCAGGAAACACAGCAAAACTTCATATCCCAGCAAACTTCTCTGAACTTCAAATTAACATAAGCTCGTTGAAGAGAAATCTGTAGAGATTGCTGTATGTGTAATGATGTCATTCTTAAGAAGTTGCTGAGTAAAAATTGTTGGAAGTGAACACTGGAGAAGAGTACCAAATATGGCTGCTGCACTTTATTCCTCCTTATGTGGCCACTGCTAGAGACAAGATACTCAGTTAGATGAACTTTCAGTCCGGCTCAGTAAGGCCACTCTTTATTTTCTACATCTACCTCAGCTTTTTGATTTTGATCAAAGGCTTGATCCCCTTTCTGAAGGAGATAACCAGGCACAACTCACTGCAGTGCGCATTAGTGGGCGTGTTCAGAGCCCTGTCACTGTGGGTGGTGGATATAGGTGGATGTAGGCAAGCAGGGCAGATCTAATTCCAGAATCCAAGACCTGAGAAGGTATTTTGCATGTTTTTACTGGCCAGTTTTCTAAGGAAATAAGTTTAATGCAAATGTGTATTGTGTATGACCTTGTGATCCTGCTTGCTCCTCTATCTCCTTCCTAAGGACTCTTTATCTAGTTCCATCTTAATTTGTGGAGGGAGTAGAGATTTCAGAGATAATCCAATTTCTACAGATATAATGAAACTTAGAGCTGGTGAGGAGACATTTCCCACTAATGGGCGCTAATCTCAGAACTTACTCAGACATGAAAAATCTCAGAGAAAAGATGTTAGGAAAAAACTCAGCCATGGGAAAAGCTTCCTGGGCTCAGCAAGCATACCAAGGATACCATGTTTCATTAGATCTTCTACTTTTTTTTCTTATTTGTGTTATTTCACTGAACCTCTGCTTATCCCAGTCCAAGTCTCAAATGGAAGCAGAATCTCAGAAAAAGCAGGAAAACTTTTTTTTTTTGGACTGGTGTTACAATAGATCTTAGATGCCCAGAGATCAGGATCTCCTTGTTCTTGGGTGCTTTGCATCTCATACACAGTAAGAGACAATCCCTGGTCTGAAAGGTTTAAAACATCAAATGCAGGCTGATGAGTGAAACTGGATCACCAGCTCACACTCCTGGTGCGCATCCACGCTTGAGGGCTTTGAACTTGCTTTCTCCTCCTGATCAAGAATCCTTGGGGCCACGTGGTCCCAGCTACCCTTCTATGAACTCCCCAAAATCTTGTCCAGATTGTAATTGAGCTTGTGATGATCCTGGTGATACTCTCATCCAGTTAGTGTTTGAAAAATTAGGTGCTGAGTATTTGCCTCCATGTCTAAATCAAAAATGATTGCCCAAGTACCTCCTTCTGCTTCACATGACTTTTATTGGATGACAAACAGTCCACTTTTATCTTCTGTGGGGTGGGAGAGGAAGGGAGGTGGCAGGTTTGAGAAGATACATTTGTGTTTTAAACGGTATGGATATTTTAACCATTGTCTACTTTGTTGGTCTGGGGCTAAAGGACAACAAACTTCATTGCTGTTCCCAAATGTTGCATGGCTGGGAGATGAGATCACGGTGTGTGAGAGTCATTTGCTGATACATCACCTTTGTTTAAATTCCTAGCATGTTATGTTTCCTAACAAAAAAGAAGTACCTGAAAGAACTACTGGTGGCCCAGAGTGATTGTAAATGCTGAGTTTGTCTCAATGCAAGTTTGAAAACTGGGCCAAAATTCCTCAAATTTGAAGTTTTGCTATAATTTCAGGCCTGACAAGGACTTTGTGGGGTTTCACTGAATACTTAGTAAATGATGGAGAGGGAGGGCTCCAAAACAACTAAGAAATAAATTACTTATTTAATAGTCTGGCCTTCTGTACTACAGTGGACAATTCCAATCTATTCTTGCTGAAAAAAGCATTTTTAGTTAAATCGAACACTTCAAGGAGAATGATAATCTTCATAAATGATAAACTGTTCTAGTACCTGAAATACTAACCCCAGTCACATAGGCGCATGTCAAAATGTGGATTAGTTTTAGCCAAGACTGCTGAAGGGCTTTTAATGCTTTCTGAGTCCAGGTCTTGTAAGATGCTCCAAAGCGAGATCCATAAAAAGGCAATTTTCCATGCGAAGAAAAAAAAAAAAAGAGGAAAAAGACCAAAAACTGCTTATGTGAAGCATCAGTATATTTTGAGAGATATACAGTGAGGAAGCCTAGTCTGACATCCTTCTCCTAAAGGATATGCTGGCTCTGTAGAGGAAAGAAGGAAAAACTTCACGCCCAGATGATATGAACCATTGTGGGGTTTTTTGCCATTATTTGAATCTTCGGTTTCAAGCAATCAGGAGAGCTGATACTTTCTGTGACACATCTCATCTCATCAAACACTTTATTTTCTTCCTGTCAAAGATTTCCACAGGGAACCTCCAGCCAAAATGTAATATTAGGCATGATTCCTCCGTCGTTTCCACTGCACTAACGTGGTCTGAGTGGCAGGGCTAAACCTATTTTTTGTTAAAATCTCAGACTGTCAAGAACTGGCCCTTCTGCCAGAGTGGAGCGGGAAGCAGTTTGGAGAAGTCTGCATGCATATTTTCATAAGAGATGTCACGCTCAGGGGGAAGTTTGGATCCACAGGATATAGAGGCAAGGCAGTCCACTTCCCCCATGGCAAAGCTTCTCTTTTTTCGGAAAGTGTCCCTCCCCTGTGTCCTGGCAGGACTTGGGTCGTGCTCAAAATTCCATCCTGTCCCTCTGCTTCCTGCCCTTTCACCCATCACCAGAGTGATAAAACACCCGTCCAAAGGCACTGTGGAACTGATTGCTCATTTGTATTTTCAGAAATTAAAAGTAATGTTGCAAAACCTGGTTTTGTGGGAAGTTCAAAGGGACCATACTGATGCGAGCTGCCCAGCGTGTCAGGACTTTTGTTGTCTGAAATCTTTTGTGATTTGATGAAAATTCCAGCCTCAATGCTTAGATTTCGGTTTTGCATACGCTGCTGTTTAGCAACATGAGAAATGGTCAGAACTGTCATGTTTACACTCACAAAAATGTCCCTCAAGGAACGGATCCTTCAGATTTGAGGTTTTGGATTGGTAGGCTCAAGCTGAGAAGTTGGACTGCTGGCTTCACAGGAGCAGAGGACACTGTCCCTACGAACAAATCACCACTCAGATACAAAAGAAACTGCTCACTTGTAACAGCTGTCTCTTGAAGTTCACTGTATTGTTCTGGGCAACCTGCTCTAGGTGACTCTGCTTGAGTAGGACAGATTGATGCCCTCAAAAGGTCCTTTTCCACCTCAACCATGCTGTGATTTAGCCTCTTAGCTTGGAGTGTATTTCTTAATCTGCAATGAGTTAATCTGGCTACTGGAAGCAGTGTATCTCCAACAGTACCACAGAACTGCCTTTTATTAGCCTTTTTGTGTTCTACCTACCTAATTTGTATGTAATTTCCATGTTTTCTCGTGCTGCACTTCAGTTCTAGACCAGGTAGCTAAGCAGAGTTAGGAGGCGATGTCCTGCAAACATATCCGGCAGCCACCCCTTCCAGGTCATCCCTTTGGAGCAGCTCCTGCCTGTTTCTCAGTGCCATCCTGTCTGTGGCCCTGGTCGGGCTCAGCATGCCAAGGGAGACAAAGCCTCCTCCTGCATAGCTGGGGCATAGCTCAGCCACATTCTTCAATGACTGTTTTTCCCCAGTGACCTTACTCTACAGCTCTGGTGGTCAGTTGACTATTATGCTGCGAGCTTGCCCGCATTCCTCCACCCACTCAGGCAAGCTCTGCTCACTGGGAAGGGGCGGTGAGGCAGGGAGGAATCCGACCGTCTGGAGACTTATTCAAGGCAAACAGAAATTTCAGGCCTCTGGGACTGTTTTGCCCATCACTTCTCCAGCAACAGGGAGGTTGGAGTAGCTGTGTGAAGAGGGTCTGACCGCTGTGGTTGCCACACACCCTGCAGTGACAGGCATTCCCGTGGCAAGCCAGCAGGCTCCGCTTGTTGCCACACTACTTGGCCCTTTCCTCACGCTGAGAGGAAACACCAAGGAAAACAGCCTGGAGAAACCTTGTCAGAGCAGTTGCCACTTGTCATGTTTGTGGGAGCCTTGCAGTAACAGGTTTGAATCCTCAGCTCCTCCGCTTTGAAGGCTGTGAAGACTGCTAAGCTAAGGATCTTTAAACACAGTAAATCATGCAGCTTGTCAGTTTCGAGAACCTTTTAATTTTGACCACTTAATGTGCAACTTCTAAAATAACAGTTTCAATTTCTTATATATGTGTGTGAGAGAGAAAGAGAGACTAGACATGAGCTAGATAGGGAGTTGCAACGCAGATGATTTTTCAACTCTGGAGCCAACTCAGATGGATTACAGTGGGAGAAAAGTTTGTACAGTAAGAGAAGAAGGTTAGAATCCTGCTAGTTTATTACTGCCATGGTTAGATTAGAAATGTTAAGGATTTGTGAAGAAGTGACTGTCAGGAAAATTTATGATTCTCATCGCTCACTCAGCCACTCTGCACATCCTGTATATTTTCTGACATACTTCCAACAGCATAAATATTAATAGAGTAATAGTGACATTTAGGCCTGATCCAAGTCTCATTAAATTCAGTGGAAATGCTCCCATTGTCTTCAGTGGAAGATGGATCATGGTCTTGAAAAGGAACAAAGGAGGTGAAAATACCAAGTGGGGCTTCGTGGGGCTAAATAATGTTGTTATTAAATCAGAACTCCTCAGCTTCCTGACTGAGCATTTCAGTCTGTGACCTTTAACGTTAAATTATTGCCAAAACAGGAAGAAGAAATTAAGGCTTGATAAGGGTTGAGATGGTCACAGATTTTACCAGCCTCACTGATGGAATGTGACAATTTCTTCAATGGGAATGAGTTGGGCGTGAATTGTTCATCAGTCGTTTTGATTTATTCAACCTTTCGGCCCCAGAGTTTGCAGCAGCAGGGATTACTAGAAACTCAGCAAAAGAAATTCTTTCTCCCCCTTAGTTTATAACCTCTGCAGGTGCATGAAGAGTTACAGAGAGAGGATTAGGTATTACAAAATGGCTCCATTTACTTCATTGACGAGATAGCCCAGAATTGGCTGTGTGGATTCCATGTGAGGATCTATTGCAAAAGCTTTTTTGGCATTGAAATATCTGTCTCCTTTTCTAGATCAAAATCTTTCCCCCAAACCTTTCTGCACAGCAATTAGTTACAGCTGTGTTTTGCAAAGCCACCTAGGGAATTTGGATGTCCAGTTCCCATAAAGTTTAATGTGAATTAGGTTTCCAAGCAGCTTTGAAAGTTCAGCTGAGTTAGGACTGGAATCTCTTGGTTTTGATACAGTTCTGTACATGGAACCCCTACATCTTTGGATGACAAAGAAAAGGATATTTTGAATTTTTGTCATCTCCTTGCAGAGCACAGGCCTCAGTGAAACAGCTACATTGGAGCTTGCAGGACCTACAAAAGCTACACTTTGTGTCAAAAGAAGCAGAAATAATTTTTCCAGAGTTCTTCATGATTGTTAAGACCAGATTTCCAAGAGAGTCCATCTTCGCAACAAAATACATGCCAGGTTTCCAAAGGATCCTTTTATGAAACCACAAATGTTGCATCTCAGTGCACTGAGTTCTTCTAAAAATCTGGTCAAGGATGAAGGGATGCAGAAGACTCTGTACTCAGGAGTACCTGGCAAGTTGCAGGCCAGAACAAGCTGTAGGGTACATTTTCCTGGAGAGCTTATCAGTGAATGTGTGAACTTTGCCAACTGTGGCCACCCCCAGAATTTCCAGTTCTTCCTCTTGTCAATTAGGAGGTTCCTGTCTGATCTGTGAAGTACAAGTACAGGCAGACAGCCTGTCACATCTACTGCTTGAAGAGAAAATATACAGGGAGTAACAAATAGAAGATCCAAGTGAAACAGCTCAAGAACTGCAAGGGTGAAAGTTTGACTTGCTCTATTCCCCACATGGCATTCTCCTTGCTACCAACGCCTACAGAGGTGATACCTTCTCCATTGCCAGATTATGGCTTAAGAGGACAGAGAGGTGGGGAGGAGGGAAACGAGAGAAGCCACTTTAGTGCAACTAGCTGGTGCAGAAGCCTCATGGAAAGAGATTGGTTATTTAAGCTGCAGACTTCTCAGAAAAGGAACACTTTAGAAATATTTCCTGTAGCTACACCAGGGGTCTACAGATCTTAGCCAACAATCTGGAGCCACACTGGTAAACAAACATGCACTGAAAAAAAAAAAAAACACCAACCCAAGATATTTTGAGAAATAGGTCCAAGGCAACTTGGATGACTAGCTTTCCAGTGCTAGTACTCAGTGGCCACAAGAGCAATAAACCAAAAAGATTCCCCTCTTAGTTAAAACCAGAAGCAGCTGTTTATGATCAGTCCTGTTTGGAGCCTCCAACACTGTAAAACTAAACCTGCAGTGACCTGAGTGAATGTAAAGATTTTATGGGGCCACAAAGTATCTGCATGTTTGCAATGCTGTAATAGAGAGGAGAAGCCAAACCGGAGGATTTGAGCCAGTCTCTCTACATCTTCTGTTTAAAAGTTAGACTGCACATTAGCCCTCAAAGAATAGGAATAGAATGCTGCATTTTTTGAACTCTTGTTCTACCATTTGCAATATTTGCCTGCCAGGCTTTTCACTTTGCTGTATCTCTACCCCCTGAGCCCTGGAGAGTTCATGGAGTTTCTTGGCTGCCATGAAATCAGCAGGTACTGAAGGAAATGGTTTTGGGTACTCAGGGGTGGCTTCCTACCCAGGCATGACCTGAATAAAAGGATTTTATGGTGCTGTTTGGTCAGATGGAGTACACCAGAGAAAGCAGAAGACTTGGACTCCCATTCTTGTCATTCTTGATGACACCAAGCTGTCATCTACTGATACTTTAGAGGGAAGGGATGCCCTCCAGAGAGACCTGGACAGATTAGCGACGTGGGCTTATGTGAACCTCATGAAGTTCAGCAAGGCCAAGCGTAAGATTCTGCATGTGGATCAGGGCAATTCCAGACATGCAGGCCAGGTAATGAGTGGATTGTGAGCAGCCCTGCAGAGAAGGACTCAGGGGTGCTGGTGGATGAAAAACTGGACATGAGCTGGCCATGTGTGCTTCCAGCCAAGAAAGCCAGCAGCATCCTGGGCTATGTTAAAAGAATTGTGGCCAGCAGGTCAGGGGAGGTTATTCCCCTCTCTACTCCACTCTCATGAGACCCCACCTGAAATACTGTGTTCAGCTCTGGGGTCCCCAGTGTAAGAAAGATGTGGACCTGCTGGAGTGAGTCCAGAGGAGGCAATGAAGATGACCTGAGGGCTGTAGCCCCTCTCCTCTGATGACAGGTTGAGAGAGCTGGGGTTATTTATCCAGGAGAAGGAAAGATAAGCCTCTGGGGAAACTTCACAGCAACCTTCCAATACCGAAAGGAGATCTACAGGAAACATGGGGAGGAACTCTTTATCTGGGAGCATTATGAGGGGTAAAGGTTTTAAACTGAAAGAGGGTAGATTTAAATCAGATATTAGGAAGAAATTCTTTACAATGAGGGTGGTGAGGCATGGGAACAGGTTGCCCAGAGAAGCTGTGCATGCCCTATCCCGGGAAGTGTTGAGGGCCAGGCTGGATAGGACTTAGAGCAACCTGGTTTAGTGGAAGGGGTCCTTGTTCATGGCAGAGGGTTTGGAACTAGATGATCTTTAAGCTCCCTATTCCAAACAGTCCCATTGATTTTGATGGCCTTCACCTAAATAATGATGGTTGGATGCTGTCAGCCAAATCCTACTTTGGTCACTTGTGTTATCAAACATTGTCTTACCCTTTAGCTCTGCAGAATGTTGTTTGTGTCCCCTGAAATTCTATTTTATTTTTTTCAAAATTCAGATTTTTTTCCAAAACCTTTCCAGAAAGTTGGGGTTTTTTGTTGTTTGTTTGTTTTTTTTCCAGAGTGCTGCTTAATGTGATCTGGACGCCGTCACGTGGGTTCAAGTGCTTGTAATCCTTAACCTACTGTGGGAGAAAAGATAAGTGTGGCTTAGGTAAACACACATGTCTAGCTGAGGGATGTGGTGCTTGGTGGCTTTTTGTTCAGCTTTCTTCAACTAGGAAAAGTCCTTTAGTCCTTAGAAAGCTAGGATGGAGAAAAACAAGTGGAGTGGTGTGAGGAAAAGGTGCTCACTTCATGAAGGTGAAGCTCAGTACTGCCCAGTGCAGAGGTGAGCCATGGCTTCATTTGCCATGCAGCCCTTTTCCTCTGCACGAGACAGAAATTCCCTCTCCCCATCCCCCTTTGCATCGTTTCCTCTCTTCTCTTTTTTTCTCTTCCCGTCAAATATTTAAGCAGATATTTCCTTTCTGGTGGTGTGCCAGGGAGCATTCCAGCTCTGCACCCTTTGAAAATAAAAAGGCTGACCCCCATTTCCATAACCAAGGAAGGGACAGGTAGCCTTTGTTTGTGTTCCAGAGCATGACTGTTTTTCTTAGATTCGCACCAAAAGAAGAGAAATGATGCTGTTATTCAGAGGAGGAATTGGTCAGTGACCCCAGCAAATGCAGTAGCAACGGCAGCAAAATGGGTGGTATGAGCTGAACGCTTTTTGGTGATAGACCTTTGGCTTTGGCCAATTCCTTCTCTTGCCCTCTTCCTCTCCTCTCCTTTCTCTCTCTCTCCAAGATTTCCCTATTTTCTTGTGTTTAAGGCACGTCAAACCCTGGAATAGCCCTCACAGGCATTAGTCACCAGTGATTAAAATAGCCACTAAGCAGGCAAGAGCCTGCAATGATTTGTGCTAAATTGGGTGTATCACTGTTTGTAGCAAGGGTTGCTAATTTGCAAACCTCCCTTGTTATTATCGTTGTTTTTATTAATAGCGCCAAGGGGCTCCAGCTGACATTAAAATTCCATTTCATCCTCTGCTGTACGAAAGTAAGGAATAGAAGAGTTTGTCACCTCGATGGGCACTGTGAAAATCAGGAGAAACAAAGGACTATCTGGTCCATACAGCTGAAGAACAGAGGTCCAGTTGGAAGAGAAGGAGAGGGAAATGGCAGACCTGAGAAATGGGCTTAGGTCCCTCTGGCTCTGAGCAGGTTCTCAGCTGGGTGACTGCTCACCAGCTGGGGACTTGGTGGCCTGGTGGTAGAGACAGAGCTGCCTCCAAAAATGGGTGCTGTGCTGGGAGTGAAGGGGGTGCTTCTGAGAAGCCACAGAGTATGCAAAGATGGAAAGAATTCAGAAACACCAACCAAAAAGGCCACTTTGTTGGGGATTTGTGACAATAAACTCAATTGAAAGGCTGGAAATTTCATCTTGGTCCAGAGAAATATATCCAAAACTGCAATTGCAGTTGTGTACTTGCCTTTCCTTACCTATAGAATGACGACAGTAGTGCAACCTCACAGGGACTGCATGTGGTTTAAGGGTCCAGTTTTATACATGTACATGATCTTGAGCTGCTCCCGGTGACCTGAGTGCAAAGTCCATTTGCTAATAAGGATGGTTGATGTAATATAGGGACTGAACCTATTAATTACATCAGGTTCCCCTACAGTTGAAAGTATCGTTAGTGGTTAAGGTTTTTCACTTCTAGCACCTAGAGGAAGCTGTAAGGATTTACCCCAGTTTGGAGCCCTTTAACTCCAATAGCAAAAAAAACCCCAGCCCTGTGGTTTTTATTGCTCGAAGTCTTGGGTTTTCTCCCTGCCAATGGCTCATGGATAATACATGTCTTTGATGCAGAACAGAAATTGGAAATCTTGTGAGAACAACTTGGGTCAGGCTGTGAGTGTATCAGAAGGGTTTTTCCCTCTGCGTATCTGCTTCCAGCTGAGAGGAAGTAACAAAGAATGTGTTTAAAATCAATGGAATTAGACAAACTGCTTTGACGCATAATAAAGATTTGGATTTTTGGAGATTTTAAGTGAAGTTTTGGCTATGATTTTGTTTTGTCTGCAGTAGTCACATATCTCTAGCTGTAGAATAAACTATAAGATCTAGGCAGGACTGCTAGCAAGCAGCACTCCAGCTGCCCATGCTGACAGTAACAGTGGTGGCTTTACGGACAGGGCACATTCTAAGCATTGATTGTTAACTTGTGTGTTAATGTGTGGTGAGTTAAGCAGAGAAATCAACCTGCAGCCAGTTTTAATACAGCAGTACATAATTTGAGTCAGCTGTCACCAGATTAAAACCGTGAGCATTTTGCTCACAGTGAAGGGGATCCGTGGTTTGGGAAAGCTGCTAATGAAGCATTGAATGCTGTGATGTGATTAGTCTTCTCGCCATTGACAAGGCTTGAGCACTGAACTTCAAGTAAAGTGTGTTTTTGGAGTGAGAGGAGAGTGTGTGGGAAATTTTGTACCAAGCCGTGAGTGTAGAAAGTCAAGGAAGTTGAGTGATGAGGTTTAGGAAGGCTTCAAAGTGGCTGTGGATGGATGTGCAGCGGAAGGATGAAGTGAGGGTGAGCTGTGAAAATTACTCTCGAACATCTCTTGTCTTCAGCCAATTTATTTTGGTTTTCCTGAGAAAATGTCGTGGAGATGGAGAAAGGACCTTTGGCTGCTGGATTCTCCAGCAGGGAGTGTGGCGGTTCAGGTTTGGCAACTCCAGGGAGCCAGAGGTGAAAGCGGAACTGGTGGGGCTGGCTCGTCCCAGCTGCAGGATCTTGGGGGCAGTGCTTTCCGAGGCACTACCCTGATGTGCTGACGCTCTTGCCAGTTCATGCTATTGTATCTTGGACTGTCCCTTTGGGGTTTCGTCCTGCTTGGTGGTTTTAGCTCTCACTTGATTACTGGGAGGAAAGGATGCAAAGAATCTGTGAAGCAGCAAAGCTACCTTTCATTTTCAGTTCCAAAGAGACAACCTCAAAATATTCTGAGAATCTGCCCTGGGGGAAGGAAATCTCCAAACCTCCTATTAGGATACTACCACAGCACCTCATCTTAGCGAGAAAAGAGCTCTCATTAGATCCTTCCCAAGCCATGTCTTAGCTACAGGCTCTCTTCCTTGGATACCCTANGAGAAAGGAAAACCCCAGACCAACTCACTTTCCAAATGCTGTTCAGTCTGCACTGATTATATAATGTGATTGATAAAGCTGAGGAGTGAGCTGAGGTCAGAGCCCCAGGACGCCAGCTCCTCGTTCCATGAAGGAGCTTTTTGTGTGTACGTGTATGTGCATGGAGGACGAAGGTTGTGTTTGTCTCTTGAAAAACCCTCAGACACCCTCCAAAGAATTCCAAATTTAAGGCAGTGTAAAATGCTCCATCAAACATGTTTTACAGTCTTGACATTGCTGCCTGTGAAATCTACTCCAGTGACTGTTTCCGAGACTTTTTGAATAATCTCTTGATTGTGCTTTACTTGCTGTTGGGCAGAGTCATCATGGAAAATGGAACAGTTGTTTTATAGTCCTGTCTGGATGGGGAAGCCTTGGAGGAAGACTGTTTCACCCAAGGTCACTCAAAACATGTAAAATATATTCTGCCTCCAAAAATAAACAAGATAGATACATATGGCTGGGCTAGGGGATGGAACAGGAGTTAATGAGGCCTCTGGGGCTGAGGACTTGCTTTCAAATTGAACAGAGATCACAGCGCAGTGGTCACACAGAGATGTTTTCCTGAAGCTTTTCTTGTTTCTCCATAGTGCCCGGGAGTGGGACCAGTCACAGTGGAAGCCAAAAGGGAGATTTCTGTAGATCCAATGGGAAATCACTGGATAGCCTCAGAACTGGTGAGTTCCTAGAGTCAGTAACCATGCTGTCAGCTTACACAGAGCTACTGCATCCTGGGCCCTTGCCAATTGTCTGCTGTTCGTGTAGTAAAGGGACTCTCTGGTGGCCCATTAAGAGCAGCTCCATTGTATTTAAACATTTTTTTTCACCTGCCTTGACTCTTGTATGAAATACCCAAGACTAAGACTTTCAAATCTGCCCAAAAGACTAGAGAGCTGAACTGCCCCTGGTTGATTTGGTCGAGGTGTGGTACTGGTGTAGCAGAGTTGAAATGCACTGCGATAGGACATGATCTCATCATCACTATGCCCAACAGGAAAATAAACATTTCGTCTCTGTCTCACTATTTGTTCCAGTAATATCTTGACTCTGGCTTAGCCTTTATGTAGCAGCACAAACCCATTATTCTGTGGCATTTCTTCCTTTCTACAAATAAACAGAATGGAAGGGAGAGGAAGTATGGCCAAGCACTGTAATGTTAGGAGCAATAAGACAAATTTAGACATGGCAAAATTGCAGTTGCATCTGACGGAAGAAGAGTTGTGATAGGTAGCACTTCACCTGTGGAGAGGACTTGACAGTACTGGGGCTGTGCTCCTACAGAGACAGTTCCTGCCTTGAATCATTTACAGTCCAGAGAGATGACAAGCGAGATATGACAAGCAATCCTTTCTTTTCAGAGGAAGAATTTGGGTACACAGGGTTAATTGTTTTCCTTTGTAAGTCAGCAGGATCCTTGCTGCAGCCAGGAATAGAGTTTCACTGTAAGTTGTTTGGCCAAAGTGTGTGTGGCAGGTTTGTCTCAGTGCCCTACCCACCCTTCTGCAGTCTGGTTTTCACCTCTAAAATGCTACTGATCATTGTAAAGTAAAGATACCTCTAAAACGAGGTTTGAGCATTGTGCCTGATCTTGTGCATCTCTATGTTGTCTCTCCTCCCTCTCTGTGCTCAAGCACTATGGCACTGCAGGCAAAACCTTCGAAGTGCTATAGCTGGCAGCAGATTGTCACTTCAGGGTGGAGACACCCTAAGCCACCCTCAGCTCTGACGAGCAGGGCATGTCCTGGAAAAGCCTGTGAAATATGGGTGCAGACGTGTGCAGGATGGCTCTCACGCCTGGGGCCAGTTCGGGCCTCATGTGGTGTGATTGTGGTCAGGTCCTTATGCCAGGGAGCAGGCTCTGAGCAGCGCAGCAGCTGTTATCTGAATAGTTTGGGACATTTTCGTGGAGAAGTGTCTGGTGGGAATATGGAACTCGGATCTCGTCTTTCAGCACCGATGCTCGCTCCCGGGCTGGCTGGCTTGAGGCTGGAGCCAGACTGCAATCGCCCAAGTTATTTCTGCAATGAGGAATATATGCAGAGTCAAACAGAAAGCATCTCGGAAGAAATGAATTACCAGCCAAACATAGATTATTTCATTTTGAGGGACGTCATCCAATCTACTCAGCTTCTCAGTCATTCAGCAACTTTTAATGTCTATTAATGCCTATATTTATTAAAATCATGCATACTAAAAGCCCAGCCTGTATTACATCTTTATTGCTTGTTCCTGGCATATAATGTTAGACAGGGCAATGCCTTTTCTTCTTTCTTTGAGGCACTGAGTGCACAAACTACTCATGTATAAGTATTTCCTGACGGATTTTAGCTCCTTTTTGTGTAGCAATAGGCTAGGAGAGGGTAGAGACACTGGGGTAATTTTCAAAGGGGGCTAGTTTCTTTTAAATGCATTTTCTGGCACTGATTCAGCAAACTGTACACGTATTTATTTATGATAGCTTTGATGAGATTTAAGCATGTGCTTGAACTTAAAGGTAAGCTTTATATTTTGCAGAATAATTGTCCCAATGCCCCATTTGAGGGTGCAACAGTCAAATGGCACAATTGTGCACGCTGCTTGGGCCAAAGTGGTATGGAAGAAAAAGACAGCTAAACTCAACTAATTGCAAGCCCTGCATAAGTACAGCAAAACTCACAGGCTCCATAATAAACTTCTTAGAAACCTCGTTGAAAATTGGTAGTCACCAAGTGATAAAATACGGAAACTTTTTCTCTGATAAAGTTAAAATGCAGTGATTTTTCTTCTGAAATACTCTTGCAGAAGCACTAATGAGATAAATGTATTTATGTCGTGAATAAAACGCCTGATGAAAACTAATCCTAGAGATGGAGTAAGTGATTGAAGAGGGCCAGGACTGTCAGTGCTCCCCATCTGCTTTGCATCATTGAGCCGGGCAAAACATCAGAGCATATTGGTGAATCTGGCAGACGTCATGTTATTTTTATGTCATCCTTATTCTTCCAGGGCCTGATCCAAGCCTCACTGAAATCCATAGAAATGAGTGGACTTTCCTTTACATCAGCAAGCTTTGAATTGGTTCTTTCCTCGCTCACTGGTAACGTCAGGAGCCTGTGATGGGTCTTGGAGGCATTTTGAGAGAGCAGTTGGGCACAACCGTGCTTTCCTTTTTAATCCTGCCCTCTCTGACGATCTTGTTTTTGATGTATGGTGATGGCTGGAGTCCCGAGATAAAATGAAAGGGGGAGCATAACAAACTGGAAAACGCATCCTGATTTAGAAGTGAATGAGACCATTCCCAGAAGTGCTGAAATTCAATGGGATTTAGAATCCCAAGGACCCTATTATTTTGGAAAATGGACCACATGCTTTCAAGACATTTGGGCAGCTCTGAAAACTTCATCCATCACTTCTGTGAAGAGCAGTGTAGTCCTTATGTAATATCACAGGCAACAGCCAGAACTGTTGAGAGTAAAACCCACAAAATGGCCTGATCTTCTATTGTTTCTGAAGGTGTGAATTCCTATTTTCCTGATATTAAGTAACTTTTGGGTGTTGTCCTTTTCTGTTAAAAGAGGAGTCTGCTGTATATTGCAAAAAGATGTTTATAAATTCCCTCACATGCCTGTCAATCCAGACATCCCTCCTTATTCCTGTTATGTTTATTTATATAGACACATAAAAAACTAACAATCTTACACTTATTAATCAAGGTGATTCAGCCATGCCTCCCACTGTCTTTCTCTGATTCCAATCTTATTCCAAAATACAGCCCTAAATATCACTGGGGTTACTCATAAAACACGGTGCTGCTCTGCATGAGTAAGACTATTTGAATCTGGCCTGGAGTAAAGTTACTAATTCTCAGTGAGAAGCAGAGCTAGACAAAGATTGCAAAATATTGTCCACTAATCTGTTCTTGAATTTTTAAACATATTTTTTGGTCTCTGTTCACTCGTGGATCTCTGAGCTAATGAACTTGCTGACAGGAATGTTCACCATAACAACCCATTTACAGCAAATATTGCAAGATCTTTGCACTCTTCCCTTCATTCAAAATAATACCAGTCTCCCTCCCCAAGAAATGACCTTCCTGTTTCAGAGTTTTGTCATTAATTGTGAATATTCACATTGGTAAGATGTTTTGTTGTTTTACTAAATCCTCTTCCAGCAAGAAAACAGAATTAAACCAATTGAAGCAGAATTTAACAAAGAAAGACCTCTGAGCTCCGATGCCAACAGAAGGGATGGTCCTGAAGCTGGAGCTGCAGGGAGATGTGGAGGTCAGTCTTCAGTCCACCAGGGGCTTTGCTGCTCTCTACCTTGCAGCAAATTGAAATGTGAACAGCTTCCAGGACCTCAGATACACTGGGGTGTGCACGAGGGATGCATGATACTGACAAATCATCTGCTTGTGACCCATCTATAAAAAAAGAGGTGTAGAAATGATTTAGTTACAAATTCTTTACCTAAAGATGTCCTTTCATCTGCTGGTGGATATTTTCTTCGAGGAGATTATTCATGGAGCAAGGTTCTAAAATAAAAATTGAGGAGGATGGAGCAAAGCTGGGCTTTGGTGAATACATCTAAACCCTAGACACATTGCAAATAAACTGAGCTTGTTCCCAGGCAACTCCCAAGTAGAAAATAGGCACAACTGTTCCGAACGATTTTCTCTACGATTTGTTTACCTAGCTGTAGGGTCTTCTTCAGAGTCAGGCAAAATCAAAGGAGACACAGTTATTGACCCCAGCTTGCTTTGAATCTGGCTTGTGATGAGAGCTATACCCACACCAAGTTTCAAATTCCAAGCAGCTTGATGTGGCCTTTTACAGAGAAAAAAATGGTTAGAATTTTTATTACAATAAGAAAATGCAATTTTTCATTCTCTCCTCATTTCAGAAGGTCTGAAGGGATTTTACTCAACTTCCTCTTCTACCTTCAGGCAGAGACCAAATCTGAGAAATTGCAGCCCAATTTTGGAAAGTTCTCAGGATGTGAAAATCAGGGGCTCATGATGGGAAGCTGCTGTTCAATGCACTTTGTTGTCATGAGTGCTTCTGGGAATCCGCTGCAGACCAGGTGCCCCCTTCAGCCTCACTTTGTCCTGTTTTATATCCTTCCACCATCTGATCAGAATGATTTGAAAACAAAGAAGTGTCTGATCGGAACAACAGGAGGTTTTGCCCTGTTGGGATCAAGATGGCTAGAAGGTAGTCAAGATCTGGTCTTGCAGAGGCTGGGAATTCTCTAGCATCTTCTAGAGTCTGACATCCAGCAGAAAAACATAAATCTTTACACTGCCTGAAACTCGGGAAGGTCAAATGCAATCTTGCTGTTACTCTGGCACTGAATTTAGCAGCCCCAGACAAAACTGCAGGGGCAGCGCAGGGAGGAGGAGAGAAATGACAGCTAAATTCAGGGGTTCTTCCTTTAGGCAAAGTCCTGAAACTATTGTCCAGGTTTTTGGTGATGCAAGGTGTAATAGAGTTAGTATTGATTTGCTTTTGCAATGTTCAGTGTTTAGAAGAGTGTGGTGTGCCCTTATCAAGAGCAAATGTGAGCCTTATAAATATCTGAATGCAGCTGGTATTATTTTCAAGCCCAAATTAGGCACCCTTGTTAGACATTTTGGCAAAATTCATCAGCAGTACGGAAAAGAGTCCATAGAACTGGAAAATTTTGCTGTAAATTTGCTGTTGTTACATCCACCGATTTGGAAAAAGTCAGCGCAAAGGCACAATCCTTAAAATAAATAAAAGAAAATGTCTCAAAGCTGCCGGCAGGCACTGGAGCTCCCCAGCAGAGGCTGCCTGGGAGCAGCACAAACTGTGCTCAACTCCTCAGCCCCAGTAAACAGCAGCTTGGTGTTCTCCCTCCCTGGGAGAGATGTGCTCTTTGCCACTGGTGTAGGTTGCTGATGCTTCGATCTCTTCCCTGGCTATAGACACCTACTCCTAATTTGCGATCCTGCGCTGCTCCAGGAAGAGCTGGAGGAGACAGAAGGTGTGAATGGACAGCCAAGACCGAGCAGAGCCAAGGGACTGGCTTGGCTCTGGAAGGCAAAATGCAAGCTGAGCCATTGGAGCCGGCTGTACACAGATGAGAAGGAAAATGCACAAAGTGATAAATAACTTTGCTTAGGCTGCCAGGAAGGGCTGCCAGAACATTCTCGCTTGGCTATGCTCTGACTTGGCTCGCCTGCCGCCGCCAGCCCCCCTCCTGCACAGACGAAATGCCGGGCCAGAGCCACGCATGCATCTCAGGCCGGCTCGCCCTGTCCACCCGCTGGCCAGCCGGCCCCTCGGGCAGCCACCTCTGCCCATGCCTCTCCCGTTTGGAGCCCACCCTCCGCCTGCATGGACACCCCAGAGGTGCACCTGGCAGGAAGGCGTGGAGAGGGAAAATCGTGAGGTGTGCCATTAGCTTGGGCTGTTTTTGGAGGAGCCACCTCTCCCAGTGCTTCCCCAGCAATCTGGATGGCATCTGCCTCCAGCGTCATCCTACAGTGCCGCCTCCACAGGCAGCAAAACCCTTTTCTCTCCGAGGGCCAGCTCCGTACCCTTTCCTTCCAAACACAAGTAGCGCACACAGGTGATAGGGATGGTTTCACCAGAGGTGATCAGACACCCGCATTCTCACCCGTGAGTGCCCGGCAGTTTGCAGAGCAGCCTCAGATGGAGGGCTGGAGTCCCGGCAGGGGATGTGCGGAACGGGATGAACTGCCAGCGCCATGCACGGCAGCACGCAAATCAAAGCAACACTTCCTCCAGTGCTGTGTGGTGCTACCAGCTTCATGCCTCATTGGAGCGGAAGGAGAGATGGGTATTTTAGAGGATTTATCAGGCAAAAAGAAGTGTCGGCATTTCTCAGTTTCAGCTGGCAGCTCCAGCTTGAGGAAAGCTATTGTTGCAGGATTTCCAACGTCTCGTTGCCTTTCTGATCTGTGGTGCACATTGAACATATGTCTCTGTTTAGTTGCCCATTATTTAACCTAGATTTTTTCCCCCCTTGAGAGATTACAGTAAATTCAGGGCACATGAATGGTGTAATTTATCATTTTCCAATATAGACTGTCATGCACTTATATATAGTGAAAATAATTTGTTGTCAAGTTATCCAGTTACCACCTCATTTTATATGCTTCATAATAAGCTATTTGTAATGATCCATGCTCGTCAGAAGTCTAAATAACCAAAATATTGCCATCTCACAACAGATAACTACTAAATATTTCCAGCAGCACTGAATCATCCTGATCCCTGGGAGAGCTATGTCCACATTTTTACAGAAACAGTTTGCTACCAGAAAATCCCTTTTCAAGAGTGCCTGGTTTTCTTTTGAAACCCTATAGACTTTGGAAAAATGAATTTTGAGGGGAAAATGCTATTTTATTGGAAATTTTTTTCCCCACTTGTTCCGAGTTACATTTATTTTCCTATTTTCCTCTTACTGTCATGTATTCCTTTCACAAAGGGTATGTCTTTCTGTGTGACCCTGCTCATAGCACTAGCGTACTGAAGGTTATGGGCATGCCCTTGTGGTACATGCAAGCTTTTTCTCTAAAATATTAGAATGCCTAGAGTACTCTGATTAGTACCCATTCACCCTGCATGCCACAAAATGCCCAGGGATCCTTATAGTCACTGCAGAGAGAGAGTTGCTGTTAGAAAGTGGTTCATCGCGCTCCAGGATCCAGATGACCTTTGGCTGTACCTGTCCCACCTCCTGACAGCTAAGGTGTATTAGCCTCCTACTTAGAAGAGGCCCTCAATTAGGCAGATCAGTTAGGTGCGTAAAATGGCTTAGGCTGAACCTGGCTCAAACATTTCTTTTGTTCCTGTGTTGTTTGGTGTTAAACCATTTCCCTCCCGTGGAAGCCAGAGACCCCAGCACCATTCCTTGCGCTTTAGCGTCTGCGTCCTAATCCTCCAGCCTGATGGGGTAGCTGCCCTCAGGGATTTGAAACGTAAGTTATTTCTACTGTTATTTTATGGCATGACTTGGCATGATGTGACATCCCTGTTTGGCTTGAACAGGGACCAGTGGCTTGGACTGCCTGACAGACTGTAGTCAGAGACTAATGACTGCCTGCATACTGCTAGGAGGAACCCCCTGGGGCAGCAGGGGGACCGCTGCCAGCTCTGCTCTGAATTAACATCTTCACTAAGGAGCAGGCAGGGAGATTAGGCAGCCGAGGAAAGAAGGACAAGTAACACCAGCCCCCCCTCCCTGGTGTTCCAGCTGCCGAGAAGTCAGCCTTTTGAAAATATCGCGAGTAGGTTGTTCAGGTCGATCAAACAGATAAATAATCAAGGACCCACACTGTTCCCCAGGGGGTTTTAATGTTTCAGATGGATGTAAACATGGCAAGTTGTTATCAGAGAAATTGCAGTAGCTGAAACTGGACTGAAGCTGTTTGTACACAGAAATGATCTCTAGAGCATACAGTTAGGATGTTTATAAAGTGATGAGCTGCTAGCTGCAGCTTCCTAAACAAAATGATGGGCTTAGGTAGAAAAATCACTGCCCTGCATATTCTCAAGCTGTTAAAACAAAGCTGCAGAATAAAACAGTAGTGGAGAAAAAATGGTGGTGTGGGGGGTTGAGAGCTTCTTTGAAGCAGCTCTCTGGAGGAGGAACACCTCAGAAAAAACCCCAGGTGACAAAAGAGCAAAAAATTAACACAAGATAAACTCCAAACTTGAATCTTTCTGGTTTTCTAGCTCTTCTTTTGCAACTGTATTTCAAATCTTGTAATAAAAAAAAAAAAATAATGCTTTGTTCCATTAGAATAACATTGTTTTTCTTCTTTAACCTTGAGTGGGCTTTTGAAGGAATTCAGATAACTCTGGAAAGCAACAGGAGCACTGGGTTTTTTAAAATATTTCTGAAACCAGAAACACTTTTAAGGGTTTGTCTTTGCAGAATACATCATTATTCAATTTTCTGAAAAATGGGTCTTTTGAACTCTTTTGAACTTGCTGTTGTTTGTTATTGGTTTTCTTGGTTGGCTGGCTGGGTTTTTTTGCTTTCTTGGTCAGAGAAGGCCCAGATATTACAGTCAAATTATGTAACTTGACACTGGAGGGGGACACACAGCCCTCCAGAGGTTTGCTTTGGGAAACCTGGTGTACATTTTTGAAGAGTAACGAGTGGCAATGCAAATGAACATAGGAGATAAACCAGGAACCTCCTGTTGTTTGATCAGCTGTGCGGCACTGGCACAAAACACCAGCTCAGGAGTGTTGCGGCTTTCTTGGGCGTCAGTCCCAGTGGACAGGAAAGGTGATTGGAAACATCTTCAAGAAGTGCCATGTAGAAGCCTTTTGAATTTGCTGTCTTCCAGATACTGCCTAGGAGATCCTGCTAGGCCTCCAGGAAATCAATGCTGAACCTTTGCAATACGGTGTCCTTGGGCTGGTGTCCTGGAAACTTGGGCTCATTTTGTCATTTTGCTTCTGTTTTTTTCTCTGTCCATGGTCCAGTTAATCCATCAGCTATGGGCGTGGTTACCTCTGTCCTTTCTTTGGATTGTCTGACCAGAAAGTGTTCCTAAACTAAGTGTTTGTTCAAGACTGGCAGTGGTTTGTAACTTCTTCAAGTTATGCACATCAAATTATGGTACTTAGGAAGCTGATGGGTTTTTTGCAGGTGGTAGTTGGGCTGCTGCTCCTAATTTTGTCAGGTATTATTCTCACTGACTGCTCACGTGTCATGCCTTTGCCCAGTCCAGCCCTCCTTGCAGGGTTCATGAGAAGTGTGGGTTTAGGGATGCTGTAGCCCCCACCTTTTCCCCAAAACCTTCCTTAGGAGGATGTGTCCTGTAAGTGAGATAAAGGAGAGGTGTCACACAGCTGGTCTGCACCTATGGACCCTGGTCAGTCTCTGTGTATTTATTTTAAAACTCTAGCATTGTTTTAGCTTGACTTGTCTTCATTTTCAGGCAGAAGTGCAGTTAACATGACCTCTGTTAAAATGAATGTGGGTGTTATTCATATATCAAATTGCACTCAATTAATGAAATCACTATGAAATAATGTCTTGAGTGATAACGGTATGAACTGGGGTAGCCCCAAAGTGATGTGAAATAACCATAGCAATAGTTAAGAATTCTGTGCTGTTGCCGTGGCTACTAGCCTATTTGACTTACCATTGCAGTGGAAGAATATTAGCCAGGAGACAACTCATTTCTGAGACTCCCACATGACAATAATACTTTCTGCCAAACCTCCCTCCCCCCAGCCCCGCTGGATTGAAACAAGACAGACATCAAACTGTTACTATTGTTGATTCTTGCAATGTGTCCCAAAGGGGAAACTAGATTTTCAAATGTCATTAGAAGGGGTATTTGAAGAGAGGTTTGAAAGTTTGCACATAGGTTACTCTCTTTTTAAAAGAAAAAAAAAGTTTTAAAATAAATTGATTAGTTGTATATAAGAGAGAAATTGTTAGCTTTCTACAGAAATTCTTTATATTTTCAAAAATATAAGCTATCTCAAACTGAAGTATTTTAGCCAAAAACCTTAGTATACGTTCTACAAAACAGCACTGTGGTGTCCTTTTGAAATTCAGTCTGAACATTCCCCTTATCTCTCATGCACCTGCACAGGTGATCCGAGGAGCTCTCCCAAAGTGCATCGAGATCTGGTGGTTCTTTATTCACACAGTTAAATGGTTCCTGTTAAATTACAACCCAGAAAAATGTCCAGTCTGCTCTAGTGGTTCAGAAATCCTTATGGTTCTGGTGGCTTTTTCCTCTCTTGGTTCAAGATGCCTAGGAGGAAAGCTGTTAGCAGAAAGGCACCCAGCATAATCTGAAAATAATGTCCTTTGGATGCGTAATAGGGAACCCACTCAAACCACTACTTGCTCTTGAAAATCTAGACCAGGATGTTTTCTTGCCTGTCTGAAAAGACTTTTCTTTCAAGAACAAGTCACCAGTGCTTTGGACAGCAGCTGCAAGGATTTCCTCACATGATATTTGTAGAGATGATGTTGAGTATATGTAGTTGAATATATGTAGTTAATTTTTTTTGGCAGAAGACCATGTGCATCACTGTAGCTATAAAGCCTCACAAAACTGCAGGGCTGAAGTTCCAACAGCAGCATTTTAGGGATTTGAAAGGAAGAATGAGAATAGCACAGTGTCCTAGGATCCCCAAATTTTTACCACAGGTAAGAGTCGTTCTTCAGATGTTTTGCTTGGCCCAGTTTCTGAGATATAGGTACACAGCCACAGAGTCCTTCATCCCAGCAGTCAGAGGGCTGGAGTTTGCACAGAAATGCCTCCAGCTCAGGGGCATCTGCAAGGCAGCTATTGGAAAAGACAGTTCCCTTTCTGACTGTTCCTGCTATGGAGACGTGTAGCTGAGGTGTTCTTCGGTCTGAGTGAGGCTGAAGCAGGTGTCTGGTGTGGAGGCAGCAGCAGAAGAGCTGCAAAACCCCTCCTCTGTTAGCCGCTCAACATATCTAGTGCAACTTCTCAGGATGCCCGGATCGAGAGCCTGAGGACAGCGAGTACATTTGGATGACTCACTGAGGTGGGACAGGGTGGAGAGGCTAATCCCTGTCTGCTCCTAAACAGTACAAAAAGGAAGATCCAAAACAAGCAAATCATCACCAACCTCCAAGGAGTCAAGGAGACGTGCTGGTGGATAGCTGGTGTCTCTCCTCCTTCATGTCCTCGCAAGGGATCCTGGACTGGGCACTTGGAACACACATCTCGATGCCCGCTGATGGCCTGGCTGCTTGGACACGGTGAGTATACAAGTGTGGGGAAATAATTTTTACTTTAAAATGCAATCATTTCCCCCTCCTTCAAGATCCTGCAGTGAACTTTGCTGCACTGTTGCAACACTATTTCCTACATTTGTTTAAAGAGGAAAAGATAGTTCAGGACCCTGCTTTAACCCTAATGTGAGTCAGTCCAGTGTGCAACCTCGGTCACATCCAGTGGTAAATCCAGACCAGCACTCAGGGAGCTTGAAAGAAGGGAGTAGTTCAGGAGGGAACTGAGAAGAGAGGATCTGATAGGAGGAGGATAAAGCTGCTCCCAGCCCTTGAAGTGCCTGCAAGGAGGTGCGAAGGTGAGAGATGCTTAAAAGCCGGCGGTCAGCTCTCTGTCCCAGTGATGGCTTGAGAAAGCTGGGATGCTAGGGGTGGTCTCTGCTACAGCAAAGAGCGTGTCTGGAGCCTGCTGAGGAGGAAAGGCAGCTTGCATGTAGATTTGTGTTGTTGTTGTACAGCTGAATGAAAGCATGAAGCAGCTCTCCCCTCACCCTGCCTCCCCTCCTCTTTCCGTGTCCCTTAATACATAAAAATAAGGATCCTTTATGTGAATAAAAGTAGAAGGCGCCTCCCCTAAGCATGTTTTAAAAAAGCCAAAAATAGTCCCGAAGTCTCAACCAAGAGCGAACATAGCCAGAATTTCTGTGGAAAATGTCTGTAGCTGAAGTGGAGTGTGTGTGGGGGGGGGGGAGGAATTCACATGCGAACANNNCATTTCTGCTTGCCCCCAGCCCGGCTGCCTGCCGCACCCCGCACCCTGCGGGGCGGGAGGTGACCCAGCGCCGAGCCGGGACCGGGTTCTGGCCAGTCGGGTTCGAGCGGACCCCGGGAGGCAGCAGAGCCTCCGCTGCGGGCTTCCCTGTCCTTCGTCTGACAGCTCTTGGCAGCTCTGGCGCAACGTGTTGTTAACAGCAGTCCTAATTAATGGGGAACATGTGTGTGTTGCAGAAATTTTTTCTTCTTCTTCTGTTTGGTGGAAATACCGTAAAACTGTTTATATCCACTATAAAAGGGGCGGGGGAGGGGTTTACTATCTTCCTATCCCAAAGGTTTCCTTTACCTCAGATCAACCCATTTTGGGAACAGGCCCTTCTCTAATCCCTGGGTGCCTTTTCCTAAATGCTTTCACACATCTGCACCCCTCTGTCCTGCATTCCTGCCATACCATCATCTTGTCCTAATGAAAAATAGCAGACTTCAACCCTGCCAAGTCCTTCTTTATTTTTTTTTGAAGACAAAATCCTGTTTATCTAAAAGAATTTCAGAAGTTTGTTGATTTTTTCCATTCATTAACTTAAATTTTTGAAAAAAAAAAAAAAAGAAACTTTTGCTTTCCCAACTGTTTTCCCTTCTTGAGTAATAAGAAAACAAATGTTTATATACCATCTGCCACCAGCATGTTCCACAGATGATCTGGCAGACTCATGTCTTCGGTTCACCCCTAGCTCAAAAATAAGGGTCCCATGTCATAGGTGACTTGCTCTGCAGCACAAAGAGTGTTTTGGTTGGCTTAGGAATAAACACAGGAAGAGGAAAGCAGAGCGAAGCATAGATCTGTCCTCAGCTGGTGCTGAACACTGAGAGGACAAGCGAGCCCAGTGCAATGCGGAGTTTCTCTAATGCCCTGTGAGTGTTGGTGGGGCTCAGGGACAGAGGTACGGTGGGGCAGGGCTGTGCTGAGATAGTGTGCTCTGGGTAAGGTGACCTTGGCAGCCCTTTGTGGTGCCCTGTTATGCACCGCACACGGACCCACACAGTTTATTGCAGCCTGGCCTGCAGCAAGGACCACTTCCAGACCTCCCCAGGACACACGGTGATGCTACAGGACACGCCTGTAAAGCTGTGCGTGGCCCTTCCTTGATGCTCCAGCTACAGTGACACCTGTAGGAATCCTTTCACAGGAGGGTGAGTAAAACCTAAGACGTGGGAAGAGAGCCCTAATGAATCTGATCTTCTTAAGGGAGGCAGATATTCCTGCTCCCATTTTATAAATGTTGAAGAAGAAGGAGAGATGGGCAAAAAAAAAAACCAACAAACCAGCTGGTGGAAGTTGGTGGAGAAATCCATAGTGCACACCCATCTTTTGAAGTTTCCTACAGCTAGGATGAGGAGAAGCAGCTGATAACATTCTGGATTTCCCCAGGATCTGGAGCGGCTTTCACATCTCCAGTACTGGAGCATCATCCTTGGGTGGATTCTCCTGCAGCTGGATAGATGAGGTGGGCTGCAGGCTCAACAAACAGCACAAGGGCTGTGGAGTTGTCCTTTGGACTTCAGGTTGTGTGCATGTAACTTGGAAAAAACCTGTCACATCCTGACGAGTCTGGAAGGAAATGTTATCCTAGACTGTAACCAGGTTCCTGAATGTGTTTGCTGAAGGTCCTGGGAGACTGGATATCAACAAAGAACAGCTCTTTGTCCAGTCTCTTCTGGAGGACATTTCTGAACAGAGGTGTGGGGAATACCTGTTTTGGAAAGAGCGGCTTCATCCAGCTACTCCTTGAACTTTGATTGCCGTGGTAGGATTTTGGAGACGCATAGAGTACATAGGAGGAGAGCAGAATGATGAATAGCAATCAGTATGCATTTTTGGCTTAGGGCAAAGTTAAATCTTACATTTTCCAGGAGAATGTTATTTCTGGTGGTTTTGGTGTTTTGCGTTAAAGAACAAGTTCTGAAATTCCATAGATAACACTTTTTCCTACATTTGCCCCAAAAGGGGGGAAAAAAGAGAAGGCCATTTCTAAAACCTTGCCCTTTGTTTCTTGTGGAAGACAGCAGAAAATTTGAGACCAAAGCATCAAATGTTTCACTTCTCAACAAACCCATGGAAATGTCATTTTTTCCAGGTTTACCAGAGCCACAAATATGTTCACATAAGCTGATACTACCAGTACAGCTAATGGGCAGGTCCACAGCCAGCAGTAGTTGGCACTGCCCTGGGGTATACTTGTTACCCTAGCAGCTTGCCAACCAGGGTATCGTTTTCCAGATGATTTGCATGGAACTATGACAATTTGTATCCACTGAGGACCTGGCCAACTCGAGTGATACCCACCCAGGAGGATTTGCTTTTGCAAAGCTTTACCCTTATCTTCTAAACCAACTTGCCTGAAGCGACTCACCTTTATGTCAGGTCCTCAACTGACCTGACATTTCCTCCATGAAATTATATATTTATATACACGATATTTCCTCCATGGCAATGTATTGTGTGACTTTGTGACGTATCTGGCAAAGCTCCACCGGGAGGGTCCAGTCTTGGTGGAACTCCAGTGAAGGAACATGGTAGTGGTACTTTATTTTGCAGGATGAACAGAAAAAAAAAGGAAGAAAAGCAAGCAAGTGGATAAAACTAGTGGAATCCTAAGATGAAAGAAGAGATGGGGTCATTGCTGAATGACTATAACAGACCTCGGCTGAGGTTACTGATCTGTGACAACCTCGAAATCTTATAGATACTCTGTTTTTTCCCCACAGTCTGCCAAGACCTTGCTGACACATTCAGCATAAAAAAAGAACCAGCATATGCTGGTTTCTGGATAATCCTTCTCTAACGTATTTGATGCTTTAGCATGCAGAAAGAGAAGGCTCCATCTTTTTGTCTTTTATGAGAAGCCAGTTAGTCCTTCTTACCCCATTTTGGTCCACAGACTGAACCTATCCAGTTCCTGCCTGTCCTTTGTGCCTTCAGGCAAGGGGAGCTTTTCTAAGTGTGCTGTTCGTGATGCCTTCAGGGCTCATCCCACCTCCGTTTAGGGATTTCTTATCTAGTAAAGTCGAGTCTCAACTTTTTCCTCAAGTTCTCTCTCATCAAGAGCATGACGAGCATTCAGCCCTTCAGCAAACACTCCCTTCCCCTGTACAATTTGTACTTTCATATGCATGTAGTCTGTACAGCTTTCAAAGAAACAAACACCCTTACCAGCATGACCTGTTGTTTTCTGGGCACTGGCGTCTAAGCAAATAGTGTTGCCTGCTTCAGGTAGCACAAACTGCATTTGCTTTTAGAAGAGTAAGGCAGGAAAAGTTGCTGTAAAGTTGGGAATTAGAAGATAAGAAGTACCACTGAAGATCTGAGAAAGCCACAGCATGCTAGTCCTCAAAAATGTCCGCAACCAAGCCTAGGTTCATCTCAAAGAGGGTAAAAATCCAAAATGGGTGGATCTGGGGAGGTGTGCCCGAAGAGGAGAACAACCCCACCCATTCTGGGTTGTCTCAAGATTGAGAGTGTCAAACCATGTGTGTGCAGGGTTGGCTTCTGGTCACCATCGCACCCAAGCCTACTTGTCTCACCTGGTGCTTCCCTCCTCTGTCAAGGTTCCTCTGCTGCAGCTGAGGAGAAGCTCAGTGGGGTGAAGGAGCTGCTGTTCACAGTGCCCCATGCACACCAGGGGTTGTACTGTAGTGTTTTCCCACCAAGTCTGGCTTGTTTCAGCTGTGCTTGTAGCTATACATACCTTTTTTTTTTTTGCTAGACACTGACTTTGAACTCCATATTATTTTTCTACTTCAATTTTCTTGATAAATGACTGTTCAATCTAGGCCTCCCCGTATCCCCTCTCTGTTTCTCTTTCTCCTGGATCCTAGCCACTATTGGGGTTTTAACCAGGATCTTTGACAGACATCTTGAAAGCAACCTGTTTCCATATTCAGCTTGAGATCAGCTGTAAGTTATTCTGTGGCCAGCCGTTTTTATGCAATCTCTGCTTTAGAACATATTGCTTATATGTTTCTTCTTTGTGGGTAGAGAAAAAGGCATTCCTCTGATTTCTGGCCTGCGGTATCAGAGCTAGATTTCTCCCTGCCAAGCACCTCAGGACTAGCAGCTGTCAGACATAACTTATGTCAGACATAAGGTTGCCAGTCTGACTCGTCCCACAGTGATCCTATAGCTTTCTAGGTACAGCATGGACTACTATGAAAGCTTTCCATTTTTGGTATTTCAGCCTTGGTAAAACATCCAACTACTTTGTGCAGCCACCAGCTATAGGTTTTGGGTTTTTTTCCCTCCTTATTCCATTGTTCAGCAATCACTTAGCACTTTCATGGTCTTTAGATAAACCTGTCTCAGCTACATCTCCTCCGAAAAATAGCAACAGATCTTGCAAGGGCAGCTCCCTCTTTGAAAAGAGAGGTGCAGGGCCCCTTTGAGAGCCTGGTAACTCCCATCTGGACCTGTTTAGGGTGGTGAGGAGTGGCACCTGGCACTAAAAAAAGGTGAAAGAAGCACTCAGCAGGGCTTTTGGATGCCTATGTGATCTCCTATGGAGGAGGGCGTTAGATAGAAATGACGTAAAGGAAGAAAGCAAAGGAAGGTGTTTGCTGGGAAAAGGATGAGGGGTAGTTCTGTGTCAGAGGTGTTTCTCTGAAAACTTCCATAAATCAGGGCTGAAGAAGACTACAGTCAGTGGAAATATTAGTGTGTTGTCTTCCTAAATTCATATAGGCAGGTGAGGAAAGGTAGGGAGATCTCCAGAAAGATGTCTATCTGCCTTCCTCTACCATGAGAGAAAATATATAGGGAGACTGGATAGTATAAAGAATTAAAAATAAGGAGGGGCTCTTCCATTATGTCTTTTATGCAAGTTCACAAGGTGAAGGCCCGGCAGGCTGAGCCACAGAAGGCAATCTATGGGCAAAGTACTGCAGGAAATTGTTGTAGGGGAGAGCTGAACTGACTGATGGCACAAGAGACTGCAGACGAATTTGGGAGATAACAGGAGATGTGAGAAAAGTCAGATGTGTATCTTAATGCACAGCAGTTGGGAGTTAAGTAACACAGGATACTGAAGTACCATGTTTCTGGATGTGGGCTGTCAGTGCTCCTCTGCAACCCAGGGGTAAATCAAACTCTCTGATTTCCTCTGCTTAGAGAGAGACTTGGGACAGATGGGCAGGAGGGGTGAGAATTGCAGCAATGCCAGCAGTTTTGAAAACCAGGTGACCTAGGAGAAGTTGAGAGAAGGTAAATTTCTGAACCTCTAAAAACCTATGTGATTGCTGATTTTCTTCCGTAAGTCTGATTCAAATCTGCTCGAATTGTGTTAGCTCTTGTTATTTTCAGTCTGTAGCTTGACTTGCAAAAAAAAAAAAAAAGGGAAGAAAAACAAACCCTGAGGAGAAGAGGAACAGACCCAAATCCACAACACATCAAGTGGCCGTGCAATACCACATTGCAAATGGGTTCACCATGGGCTTGCAGATGACTTAATAGTATATAACGGCCCACAATGCTCCAGTGACTCATTGCACTTGCTATATCTGTTCAAACTCACCATACTGAGTAAGAGAGATCTGCCTTCAAAAAAACCTCTAATAAATTCTGTTGCTTTGAAATATCCCTGGTGCTTTCGAGAGAATCATGGCATATCTCATGCTCTGAGAACACCTCAACCCACTCTGTGGGGCTCTGATAGGACGTGCAGGCGGTTCAGCCTCCTTCAACCAGATTAAAACACACATTGAGCCAAAAGGGACTTGACAGAGTTGCCCACAATCTTCCTGAGGGCAGTGAAATAGATGATTTGGGATAGGAACACAGCTGAGGTGTATTTCTCAACTCCTTCTGCTAGCCAAGGGATGGGAGATGCTGCATTTGTTGATTCTGGGCACTGGGCAAGGAGCTGTAGAGCAGTCCCATGCCAAAGATGCCTCCATGCCTTGCATGTGTGAACCATCACCAGCATCCAGCCTGTTCCCCTGTGGGGCTTCCCACTGCATTGCTTCTCCTTGAGTACCTTGGACTTTGACTTTAGTAGGGTTGTATTGGTACAGCCTAGGGCAAACTAAGGTCCTAAATTCCCTGCCTTCCTCTCTGTCTCATAAAGCCATTTACCAGTATTTATTGGATGTATAGCAGCAACTTAGCGCTGTCAATAAAATAATTGCACTGGTAGCATTAGTGGAAAGAGCACAAATTGTGTCAGTCCTACTGTGCATGGTGCTACACACACGTGCACAAGAGGTAGGATGCCCTGATCTACAAGATCTTGGCTGTGGAAACAAACTTCCTAAAATCACTTTCAAATGGAATGTTTTATTTTTACAGTTCAGCCCAGACTCACTTGTACCAGCTTGCTTTTTTTTCCCAGTGAACTCTTTAGATGCTCAGCTGAATTAATTATCACAGCTTACCTCAGGTTCTTAGTTTTTACTAATTACCAAAATTGGCAATTTCCCTCTGATGTCAGCATGGGCTTTGCCTGTGGAAGGACTAAATGAGACCCTCAGGATACAGTGCTCCACAGGTTTTAGGAGAGGGGTTTTTTTATGTTTCTTCAGTGAGGGTATGTGAGAGGGCTTGATAGAAAACTTTCTAGCTCAGCTCTCTTTGGTTACTTTTTCCATGAAAGGTAACAGATGGTCATTGTGACGTGAACGTTATTCCAGTATCCACAGAGGAGGAAAAAGGACCAGCGTGATCCAAACTTACAGGTTAGTTTATTTTAAGTTATTTTGTGACGTCAATAGGCAGTGATATATATAGCAAAATATTTTTCCTTCTTACTGCAGGGCCTTTAAAAGGATATCTTTGTTGTCTTAGTTGCCATAGCAGTGACGAACGTGGATATATATCCATATGCACATGTATACATGCGAGGAGGGATTCCCCAACCCTGGGGCTGATTGTGTTGGCTTCTGTGCTTGTATTTCCTCTTCCTTCCACTGCTTGAGGTGCTCCAAGGCACTAAGACAGCTTGTGAAACATCCCCAAGTTGGAAAATGAGTATTTTCAGTCAACCATCTTGAAGCGTGGGCCTTATCATGTTTTGCAGGGCTCTGTTATTTAGCGCTTATCTCCAAAAACAGGTAGCAAAGGCTGGGCAGAGCAGAGCTCCTGCACCCTCCTCTGGTGCCAGGTGATTGGTGTGTGAAGGAGATGACAGAGATTTGCTGTGTGATGGGGCTCCATAAATAAATTAGGAGGCTATTAGTAGTAAATGTGCTGTTTACTATTTAGATGGGTTCACATGTGCCCAGATTGTGCTGAAAGGCCTTTGACGTATTTAGCTCATCCTCACCTTGGAATAGATTTTTATCTCTGTGCTCATGTTTCAAAACTGTTCCTCCCTTTCAGCAACCTGCTAACGTACTCCAGAGATATTCTCTCAGTGGTGTCTGTCGCTGTTCTTCCCTGTGTTTTCCCTGCCCTGAGCTCTGCATCCTGTAAACAGTGGGGCTGTGATCCAGACCTGGAATGGTCCCTGAGTGCAGCCCTTGTGAAGTGAAACACTTGTAGAAAGTTTCTTGGTCTCCTTCTGACCAAGTTCAGTTGTCACTTAACCTGAGGCCCCCCTGTGCTGGACTTGCAAAAGCATTAATATACATTAATATACAGCACCATCCCAGAGGGAGAAATAGGGCAATCTGAAAACCCTAATCAGCCTAGTTTTTGGTTGTAAACTCTTGCTTGGTAATGTTTTTATTTCCCCAGTGATTTTTATATTGGGGCTTTTTCACTTTACCTATCCAAACCTACACTTCTGAATGCCCACAGCCTGCCAAAAACCAGCTTTTCCCTTCTTGCCTGTTTTTGTTGTTACCAACAAGTAAGACGCTGGAATTAGAACTTGGCTGGCCATTGTGTTGATGACAAATGAAAGAGAAGCAAACACAGCTTGCTCGTCTGCAGCTACAGTGGTTCAGCAGGGCTGGCAGTAGTAAAGACATGTTATTTGTTGATAAAACACACAGCACCAAACTCTGAGAAGGAGCTGAGATGGTATCTCAGTGCAATCATCTGTCTGTCCTGCCTGCACCTTTGGAAATCCCAGCTTTTTGTGCTGGCTCAGCCTGGAGAAGTCATAATGGACTGTCCTTCCGTGTGTGTATGCCTAGTGGCCAGCATGGGAGGCCTTGCCCGGAGCTAAGTTACTGAGTAAGCTGCTGCCTGAAGGCATTTGAGGATCAGCCTCCAATGAGATTTTGGAGCAGAAGCAGAACCTGTGCTCTTAGTGGTGTGGTGGCTCCTGGAGTTAAGGATCCTTAGAGCAAAACAGGGAAGAAAAAGGTCTCATACTCAGATGTAAAAGTCCTGCCTCTGGCACAGCAGAGGTTTAGCCCCTGTGAGAAAAAAAGAGGTGCTAGTGTCACAGCCAGACATTCTCTTGGTTCTTTGGGCTACGCTGGTCATAAAGGACCCTGTGACTGCATGCAGTGCAGTAGTGCTTGCAAAAAGGTGCATGCACGTCAGGCTGCAAAGTCAGGGGATTGCCAGAAAGCTCGACAGCCCTCTGAGGTCAGGGATAAACCCTCGCCTTACTCAAGCCATCCTGACAAATGCATGCTGGGGCAGAGGTGCACCTCGGGGCAAACCCCTCACATTTCTTGTGCTTCAAGAGCACACCTTTGCATTATCACTGCTAAGCAGTGCCTCCCTGGGTCGTAGTCCCTTTGGGGCTGGATGTTGGGGTGCTTCTGGTGGGTGATAGGGGCAGATTGTCCTTCACAGTGCATGTGTGTCCCAGGAAGGGATGGTAGAAGCTGGCATGGTGTCCAACGAAGCTCTGTGGGAAGGGGTGCTGGAATGCAGCGTGTATCGAATTCTCATAATTATGGTGGTAGCTGGAACAGTAGGAGACAGACTTGGACCATAAAGCTGGCAGCCTGAATAGCCAACAGGCGCAGGATGGCAAGGAATGTGGAGCCACGGAGGGGAAACGTGACTTTCCAAGGTTACATGGTGGGGTGGTGGGATAGCCAAGAAGAGTGGCCTGACTCCTAGGCCACTATCTTAGCAACATGACCACATTCCCCTCAGTAATAAGAGCCACGCTGATCCTTTGCCAAGAACCATCTTTGCTCTCCTTTGAATGGTCACCATTTTTGAGAGTTTTTGTGGGGGGAAAGGAGTTGAAGAGTAAATAAACCCATTCTTTTCTACTTCTAGAGGTATTAAAAGCAGTAGGGTTGGAAACCAGCAGTATTATTGGTTTTCTTCATTGCTCCAAACCTTTGGGAGGCAGAAAATCTTCACCTCTGCTGGTGTTTCTTCTCAGGCTGCAAAGCGGCCTCTGCTTTGAAGCATCCCAGTTTCTGGGTGCTTCTACAAGACATCTTTTTGCTTTTTGGTTTGCTTACTAGACTCAGTGGTGGAAATAAGGACTGTAACAAACCTGGCTCCTCACCAGTTTAAAAAGTTGCTTTGTAAGTCAAGGCCCTCCATTATGCAGCAGTAAGTAGTCCTCATCCATCCATCCATCCATCCATCCATCCATCCATCCATCCATCCATCCAGTTTTACTGACTTGATAATACACAGCAATGACCTCTACCTTGAAAATAAAGCATCAGACCCTCAGTTACTTTTACATGAAGAAAATTAGATTGGCGTGGAGTTTATGGATGTTAGGGACACTGGTCCAGGCTCTGAACAACAGAGCCCATTTAATTTCAAGAGCTGAATCTCCACAAAATGTTCACAATAAAGCCCCAAACTAGGTGCAATAAACCTAACACCAGCCAAGTTTGCAAACCCAAGCTGAATTGCAGGGAAGCCCAGGGCCAGGTTTCCAGTCAGCTTTGAAGCCACAGTTTTAAAGAGGCTCCTGATCAGGATTTTGATCTTCTCACAGGCTGTGCTTCAAGCGATTTCCACCGGCCAGGATTTGAGCTCACTGCTGCCAAATCCCAAACCTGCTTGGGATGGAGCAGTGGCAGTGTCCAGAGGCGAGTTTTAGCCATTCCTAGCACGCAGTTCGGTGTAGGACTGGTGCCCCAGGGAAGGTGCTCTCAGTCCAGCCAGCAGCGTGGGCAGGGCTGAATGGCAGGCAGCTTCCCCTATAGATTGTAATGGTTTCATTTTCACTGGGTTTCAGCACTTGGCATTTTGGGCTGAATTTCACGCCAAGTTTTAAAATCCAAGGGGCCCACAGGCCTTGTGGACATGCAAAACCACCAATGTAATGAAAATTGGTTTAAAATTGATTTAGTTAAAAAAAAAAAAAGAGAAAGAAAAAAGAAAAAAATTCAAGCCACCATGTGGAAACATTTAGAAGAGTCAGTTATGAAGTTTAACCAAATGGAAGTAAATGCCTTTGGATGTGTCCATACAAAGCATTGACACTGAAGAAAGTAAATCTATTTACCATGAATTTTAATTAAACCAGTTGAGCTCTTGTTTAATAAGCAGTCTTGAGTAAAATTTAGCAAAACCCCCGCTTAGAATCCCAGAAATGCATCAGTCTCCCAGTCACCTTTGTAAACTTTTCCATACACTAAATATAAATTTTTAGGGGGGTGGGCATTGGTATTTAAGTCCAGGTCCTTGAATATATTTATTTAAATGTCTAAGCACCACTGATTTCTAAGAGGATCTGATGCCTTTGAGGACCTTGCCTCGGAGACCTCATGCTGGTTAATCTGAGGAGAGGCTTCTGCCCTCCTTGGTCAGCTGAAAAACTGTGACTGGACTGCAGGATCCTAAATGACTTAAGTACAGCAGCAATTTATTATATCTTTAAGGTTTTGAGGCTATGAAGGACTGTAATCAAAACACATAGGGCAGGGAGATGTTCTGTAATCCCAAGGTCTCCAGCCTCTCATGGGCTTGTGGAATTCATCTCCAGGCTTGGCACTTCGTGGTCCTTGCTTGATGTCAAACCTGTTTGGTCAATGCAGACCATAAGGTTGAGTGAATATCTTTGTTTTGGGTTGTTTCTGTGCAGACTGGGGAATTTCCAATTGCATAAAGAGCACTCAGCAGCCCCTGTACTAGGTTTCAACACGGCAAAGAGCCAGCTTTGAGTTTCCAGGTAGGTTGTCCTGACAGCGGCATGCAGGAGATTTGTGGCTGATGTTGCTGAGCTCTCACAGCAGCACCAGTGGTCTTTGTCCCACAGTTGTTTTGTTCTCTGTATTGTGGTTTCTTGTTGGTTTTTTTCCCTTGCCGGGGTTGTCCTGCAAACCCTACCTGCAGTGCCACAAGCGCAGGATGCTTCTGCTCCCCGTCTTTCCCTTCAGCATCTGCCCATGTGCACAGCTCTGCACATAAACACAGCAGTCTCAGAAGGGATGAGATCAAAAGGTTTCAGAAGGGCTCTGCATGTTATGAGATGTTTTGAGGCTCAGAGCCCAAAGAGGGAACTCCACCATGAATTCCCCATGTATAACTAATTTGGGAAAAGGGATTAAAATGGGACAGAGCCTCTTGCTTTTTCTCCCCCCTCCTCGATGGCCCCTTTCAGAAAATTAGGGGGCCCCTCTCCAAGGAGAAACTGTTGAAAATTGCACACTGCTTTCCCTTCCCCTTCCTCCTGAACATAGCCAGAACAGCAATATACATTTCTGAGGTTTGGCAGCAGCATCTGAAAGCATGTTTTTTGCCAGAGAGGACTGGCTGATGGGGGCGAGAGTGCATGTGGGTTGGGGGGACACTTGGGGAAGAGAAGGGAAGGCACCTGTACCCTCTCTTCCTGCCACTGCTATTACAGATCTTATATCCCACCGTTTCTCGATTGGTACCTGATGATCATGTTTATTCTCTGGATTGTATCATCGGCTGCTGGAATGAGACCCATCAGGCGAGATCTGTGCCTGAACTTCAGTTTCATAACAAAAGCAGAGACAGTTGTTCTTGCGACAGACCTCTCTCGGACTGAACAAAAACATGTACGACCCATGTGCGGCCCATACAGCCGAGAAATATGTTAGCTAAGTTAGTCCAGAGCTAGTGATGGTCCTGTTTTATGTTAAGCTTTCCTCTGCTGTAACATCGCTGCCTTCCTCCTCCCAGCCCCATCTCCGTCCTCTCCCTGCCTGATGCAGCACCAGCCCCAGCAGCTTGCTGAGAGCCCCCTTGGTCTGCTTTGGTTCTGGTTGCTGCGATGTCTAGGCTGGTATCTGGTGCTGCAGCACACACACACATGTGTTTTTAGCACCATGGTGAAGTCTAATGATGTCATCTCTTATGGCTCAGAGGAAGAAATTTCCATTTCATTTCAGAATTTTTATGGAAAGGTTTGAAAAGTTTGGAAGGGGGGTGTGTGGAAATTTTGATGCCCAATGAATCTGAAACTTGAAGTGTTTTCATGGCTCACAAGCTCAAAAGCCCTTCCTGCACTTCCTCCTCTGCACCTTTCTTTTCTTTAAAAGGAGAAGGGAGAGGAAAAACAGAAGAGGACAATAAAAGAGTCTCTTCCCCTCCTGAACAGGGCCTTCAAAATATCATAAATGAAACTTCCTCCAAGCATTTTGTTAGCATTAAAAAGAAAAGGGATATTTAGTTAGAAAGAAGTCTTTATTTGACAAAAAGTCCAGATTATTTCCCATTATTAATATTCATTTATGGGCACAAACCTGTCTTTTGTTGTGCACGTTTGATGTGGAGGGTCTAGGGCATGCCCAAAGCCCATGCAGCAATGTGAGCTTACAAATGTTTCCTTATTGTCTGTCATCATAATTAAGAAAATAAATATGTACATTTAGCTTGTTACCTTCCTCACCTTGGGAAGAGAGGAGGCATTCAAGCTCCAGTGATCAATTGCCCCATGGTTAAACTCTGCTTAACTTCCTCTGCCAGTCCACAGCAGCAGGGTAGATGGAGCTATTCGTGCTGCCCCCAAAGTTCAAGCCCCCATCAGAGGAGCTGCAGCCATCAGCGTGGGAGAGGAGAGAGGGGCTGCTGTTATTCATGTTTTTACATGGCTGGGTTCCACTTTGGCAGACGGGAGAGACTGCAGTCTGAAAGCCGTGGGCTGATAAGTGGTTTTTGAGAGATAAGATATGAAAGACTCTGTAATTCTGGAAGAGAGTGTTGAGTAGTTTATATGTGTAAGTCCAGATGTTCAGTAGAAGGAGCTGTTCCAACCCTTCAGCTGAGAATGTCTGCTTGCACGTGTATGGTCTGATGTGCTCATGGCACTGGCCAAGCAATGTGGTCCCCAGGAGCAGCAAACGGAGCACTGAGTTCCCTGTGGAACGTGGGGAAACCACAGGGTTAATGCTCAGGTGGTGTCCTATTTCCATTGGGTTTGACAGATGCATTCCACTGAGAAGATGAGGATGCTGTCTGATCACAGAAGCTGCACACCTCTTGGTCTCAGGGGCTGCCTTGCTGTCCCACGGGACACTAATTTACTACTAGCCCATTGAATGCTACCCACACGTGGCTGGTGTGGATGCCTAAGCCTTCCAGAACACAGAGAGGCTCAGTTATAGACTCCCTGATTTCTCCCCTGAGTACCGAGCAAAGTATAAAGTAGCTCTCCTCTCACATCTGATGGAGCTAAGGTGACAGTGGCCACTGTAAGGCAGGAAGAGGGCCTGTCCCTGCCTCTAGTGTCAGGCTTTGGAGCCCAGTTCTGGTATTTGGGTATATAACCTGCTTACCAGCAAAGCTGTGTGAGTACACCTCTTCCAGAAAGTGCTCTCCTTGCAGGGGGAAGGCTTGTGTCCAGAACAGCTGGACCACTTAACTGCTCTTGAATGTGAATCATCGCTGAAGGAGGGCTGCATTCAACTAGAAGCGTATCTTATCAGCAGTCCATGTCTCAAACATGCAGTCACAGGGTAAAGGCTATTTGAGTCAGAGAGAGACGCAGGGCCAGGTTCCCAGCGTCTGTCAATTGGGGATAGCTTCCCTAAAATGGATATAGCTGTATTGATTTAAATAGGATGGGAATTTAGTCCTGAATATTCTGCAAGTACGTGAACTGTCATTGGCCACAATTTTTCCAAGGAGGCACATCGTTTTTTATCGTGAGCAAGATCATTGCAGACAGGGAACCAGATAAGCAGTTGTATTTTCCTTTGGGCCGTGATTCTTGGAATAGATGCATTGGTTCATCTAACATGGGCTTGCTTAGTTGGTGTTTGAATAGAAACAGAAAACATCCGTACTTAATGAAGCCTCTTCAGAACCAAACTCCCATAATTTATTTATTTGTATCCAAGAGGAAATTGTATGTGGGGCCCTTGGATATTTTAACTGGTAAGCATCACTAGGTTTTTCATGTGTGCTCAAGGGCAGGTTATCATTCACCTGGAGGATCTAAGTGAGGCGGTGGGTGTCCCTCTCTTCTCTGCAGGGTTGGATATCCCCCAAGGAGGCCTTTACAAGTTTTGCCTGCTGCTTGCATGCACGGCCTGCTGACTCTGCTGTCCCCACTGGCGGGATGGTGACCCTGGCAGGGTGTGTGGTGGGCAGTGGGGGGTGATGGCCTCTTGAGTGTGCACTGTTTGTGTGTTGGACACTCACATGTCATGTAGTGGCTACTCTTTGCCCGTGAGGATGCCCTGCTGAGAGCCAAGCAAAGCATGGTAGGCTCATGTGGGAAAGAGACATGTCTGCAGGAGCTGAGGCAGGAATGGTTCAAATGGGGTGGGGAAAGACCCTTGTCCTGAGAGTGACCTGGCTGTTGGCAGCATGAGCAGCTCGTGGTGCTGTGTCATTGTGTCCCTGTACAGAGGCACTCCACCTACCTCCTAAAATCCTCCTCGCCTGCCACAGGCCTTCAGGCACGACCAGCTGCTCCTGCGAGCTGCAGCCACAGAGAAGCATGACCACAGCACTCTTCTGTTCCACATTACAGCCCGGGATCCACCTCTCTTGCCGTTAGCGTGCATTCCTCACTCTGATTCACAGTGGCATCTCTCTCTGCTTCTTATTCATTACCCAAACATCTTGGCGAGCAGCGGCCTGTTAGTGGCTTTGGTCACTTGGCACAGGCATTGGAATCTCATGGTAAACCCAGAGACACTTTATGGAGGTGTAACATCTTGGTTTTGGTTCCCATTGCATTTTGTAGCGCAGAGGCCAAAAACACATCAAAGAAGCGAGTCTGGCAGCGAGTACCAACCCTAAATTCATTACACTCCAATTAGGCTGTTAAGAAGAGATAAAAGAAGCAGCAAAACTGAATGTCCTCCTCAATTTCTGTTTGCTGAGGTTACTTCTCTCTTTTGTGGTCTGGGTCTCTGGGTATCTTAGTCCAGCAGCACCAGTGGTGGTGTGTGCTTAGGGACAGCTGAGGCATCCTTCTCATTAAAGCCACGACGGGATCAAAGTGCCTTAGACAGTCCCCGAGGAAGAGCGAAAGGTTTCTCTTTTTGTGCCTCCCTTTGGGACTAACAGCTTTTTCACTATTTCACCTCATCGTCCTGGCCCCCTTCTTCTCTCTGCAGTTGGTGATGGATGTGGAGTCTTTGCTGCAAAGCATGAAGGCCAAGACTTTGGGCAGCTGAGGCAACAGGCATTGTCTCTGCAGCATCCTTTGCTTGGAGGGAGTGTCTACAGCTGTCCCTTGGTCAGGGTCATTCCTCTGAGGACAGGAACAAAGCAACAATTACTAAGCTATAGATACCAAGAAAGAAAATCAGTAGCTTGGTTGCAGCTTGGGGATTTGGGTGATGAAATATTGCATTCCAGTAGGCCCTCTGAATGGTTTGTTAAATTGGCAGATCTCTTTAAACTCTGTACCACTGCTTCCCATGCCACCAAGTACAGGAACAACCAGGGCTCGAGTGGCAACAGCATCCATGGCAAAGGCTGCCCTTGCAGTTAGCTCCTGGCAGAAGTAGTTGCAAATAAAGTAATCTTTTTCATATTTACCAATATTTTATTTGTGATCTAGATGCCTAAATAATGGTAAACTCTTCTAGAGAGAATCAAAAAAGTTTTACAAACAAACAAAATTGCACCTTTTAACGAACATTGATTTTTGCTGTTGATAGTAGTGGCAGTTCCCCCCACATCTTGAAATGTAAAAACTTTCTATAGTCAGACAGAAAAATGAGGATTTCCAAAAACATTCAGGAGTGATTTGTCCACTTCAGAAAACCTGATAAGACCTGTTAAAATTTCTTGACAGCTTTATGGATAACACCAAGTCTATCCTCAAATGGATCTGGCTTTGATGGATAAAGAATATTTCTGCTTGATAATGTGTGCTAAAACTGCCTTTTCAAAGTGGAAAACATCATAGTAGGGCCATGGTCTCTCTGTGGGACCATCTGGAGTGTCCAGAACTTGACTAGGACAGGGAGGTAAGGTCATCAGTGAACCTCAAGAAACTCCTGCATGTAAATGATGCATCCAGATAAGTCTCTCTTAACTGGAGGATGTGTGACTCCCTGACTTTTCATCAGGGCACAAACCATCTTCTCCTGCACGTGTCCTAGTGGTCATGGGAAGGAAACCTGTGCACATGGGCTAGTCTTACTTCAATCATGTCCTCTCTCCTGGATATCTCTGGTGGTGATGACCTCAGGTGACACCATGGCATGAGTCTGCCATGCAGTTTAGATAAAGCCTCAATACACCCATCTCCGAGTCAAGGGAAAGTCTGTTCTTTCGGAATACTGCGTGACAAAAAGGTAACAGATCCACTGCATGAAACGTGTTGGGTAACGTTTTCCTTAAAGGCCAGGACAACTGTCAGTTTGTCAGATCTTATTAAACAAAGAAAATGAGCAATCCTTCTCTCTTTTTCTTTCTCATCCCTTCCTCTACTGTAGCCTTGATGACAAAAGCTGGCTTTGTCTTCACTGGGAGAAAATGGGTGGCACATGCTAAACTTGGGCTAAGTGACAGGTAAAACCAAACTAAAGCTGTAATTCCAGAGAAGTCACAGGAATTGTATTTTTTGCTTCATTTTCCAGATCAAGAAAAAGCTGTCTTTGGGCTGGCCTGTTAGCTCATCTGAAAATGCGTAAACCATCCTGTCTTTCCAAGGCATTTACTTGGTCTCAACCACACTATTTTGTTTTCATTAATCTTAGCTGATGCTCTTCATTCCCAGTAAAGATCAGTGTCTTTTGTCCTTCTGGCTGGAGACCACAGACAGAGGGGCCACAGATGCCAGCAGACACGCAGGTGATCCTTCTCCCACCAGACACAAGCAGCTCTTTCCTCTGCGCCACAGAAAGTTTGTAGACAACCCGGGGTTAGGCTCTGGTCCCCAAGAAGTGGGGAAACCTGTGCTCCCAAATAATAGAAAGCAGTTGATATCTTGCGGGGAGCCAGCATCAGCAGTTTCCTCTTAGCTGGCTGACAAGGGAGGAAAAGGCAGCAGGAAGCCAGGAAGCCTCAAAGGGATCTCTCAGCACAGCTCAACAGGGATTTCCTAAGCTCACCGCAAAGCCACAGGGGAGGACAACCGTTCAGATGCTTTTGATTCAGCACACTGTGGTCCAAATCCCACTCCCTACACGTGCTTTTTCCAGAGGAGCACTGAGCTTCTCCACAGAGTGTAGAGCCTACCCTGGCAGGACTGGCCTCTGTGGCAGCACCAAGGCTGGAGGAAGGGGGCTTTGGGGCACCTTTCTCCTCACTGAGGAGGGAGCAGGGCTCAGAAATGGGATTGAACACTCCCTTGGATGGCTTGTGGTATGGCAAGTATCTCAGGTAGGACAGGAGCTGCTGACTAGCTGATAAAGGGGGGAGGAGGGAGAAAATTTACCGCTCCTCTTTGTGCCTAGAGCCCCATGATGAGCTGATGTCCAAAGGCACACTTTTCTCCCTCATGCCCTGATCTTTGCTGTGCAGGGAAAGCAGTTATTGCTGTGAACAGGCACCAGAATATGTTCTGGGTAGATGGGGGCCCTGGACCCTCATGTAGGCAGGGGCATTTCCCCATCATTCAATTTATTTCTGGCTCTCCTAAAGTCTGCAAGATAAGATAGAACTTCTCTCTTCCACCCCATGATCTTTTTGTCTTTGAAGCTTTCATCTTTGTTGTTGTTGTTGTTTGTAAAACTGGTCTCTGAAGGATCTCCCCTCCACACTTACACACGTGATCAATAAAGACTTCCAGAAGAAATTTGAGTTTGGCTGGAAATTGCATTCAAAACCTCTCCCTGTGCAGGAAGATAAAAAGATTCCTGCAGAAGGTTTTCACCTCTTCTTCCAGGAACTGTAGTTCTTTGGATTCACTTGAGTGGCCCATCAACTTCCCGTACTCCCTGCCCAATCTGTGTCACCGTTTTCCAGCTAACAGGCATCCAATGCTCCAAGAAAGAGTTGTCAGCTGGGTTACAGCAATGTCAGGAACTACGGACAACCCCTTATTGGTAAGGCATTTCGAAATCTGTGCCTCATATGTTGACAGTCAGAAGCTTCCTGATAGGCCCCTGAGGCAGCTCTTCTTCCTCTGCACGTGCCTTGACATAGCTGTGCCCACAGTTGGGGAAAGAGGTACCAGGGCATCTCCTGCCCTGCTAGCAGCAGCCAGTTTTAGCCTCAGCAATGAAATCATTAAGCAGGTGGAAGCCTTGCTTCTTCCCATTTGTAATGTCTGTGCTAGAATATTTCATTAATGAAATCACTGATGTTTATTACCTACTAAATGATCTCTCTCTCCAACAATCTCTGAGGCTTATTACCACAAAGACTTGCACAACAGATGTTAAAAGCCATCGGTTTAAATCAACATATACTTTTATTAAAAACAAAACCAAATGGTTTTTTTTTTCTAATCCCTGCATTCCAGTCACTAAAGCTGAGATAATCTTCTGGAGAAGCTAATGGATATTGTTAATATCTGGATTGAATTTATAAAGAGCTAGGACAGAACAAACAGGAGAGCAGAGACAACCTTCAGCAGCAGCAGCAGCAGTGAAGACAATCTGTTGTGCTTTGCTAGCAGAGCTTTATTTGTGCCAGCCATTTCATCCATTCAGGATGATGAACAAGATGAAGTCGGGTATTTGTAATTATGCCTTGCACTTCTTTTTGTCCTGACTCAGGATCCCAGATTTAAGGAGTTAAGCAACTTTAATATTAAGAGTGCGTATTTGTTGTCAGCCATTTTTCATTCCTTGTGGTTTGCTACAGAAATCTAGACAGACTGTTGTTTGTGGTCAGTTTAATGCAATGTGAAACTTTTGTAAAGGTGACTAAAGGTCTGACATCTCCAGTCGAAGCTTATTTTTTTCCCCTGCTCATGAATGGAGCCAAGTCCAAGCAAGAACAGCCTAGGTTCAAGTCTTTCTAATGTACTGGTGACTGCTGAGGATGAAGGATTTGCTTAACTGCAGGAGTGACACGAGGAGCAGATGAAAAGCTTTGGATCCTGATTGCATTGAGTGGACATGGTCACTAGTGACCTCTAAAAAACCAGCAATACCTCAGGAAACTGAAACAACTGCACTTTACAGTGCCAGTGGTGGTCTATAATCCATGCTAATATGAATAGTGATACAAGATAAGCAGGGCAACATGAATGATGGTTCAGGTGTGGCCTTGCTTTCCAGTTTCCACAAAAAGAAGGCTTCCAGTTCAGACTTATTTATGTAGGGGACTTTCTCAAAAGATCTCCTGTGAATTGACATGTTTCCACTAAATCTAAACTCAGAAATCAATTCTAGCATGTAGGCTTCAGTGGAAAATTTTGTAATAAAACACATCTTGTGACATTTCATCAGGTACTGGAGAAGAACTTTCTCCAAGAGACTATTTCCCTGATGCTTTTTTTTCCTCACTTTGGGTAATTTTGTTTTAAGACCTGCCGTGAGTCATGTCCATCGTAGTGGATTAGGAATGGTGCCTTTGGCATGTTTCAGAGTACTTGGTTTGGAAATAACGTTATGGTTTCTGCAAACTGTGTAAACTGAAGATGTGCAGAGCGCTCATTCCTAGAGCTTCAGAGTGCCCCAAGGGATGGCAGGGCTGGCAAACATGCCTCCCTGATTTCAAAACAGAGAGGAGGCAATCTAAACCCAGGGTGCTCTTCCCACCACGCTATCCGTCCGCAATCATCTCCCGGTCTGACTGCCCACCATTTGCAATAGCCATCCAGTCTGCCTCTCAAGGACCTCCTTCATTGTCTTCACCTTTCGTAGATGAAATAATAAGTGGCAATCACTATTTTTCTCCTTGTCTTCTTTTCTTTTCTTTTTTCCCCCCTTCTCCATTCCTTAGTGCTGCAGAGCCTGATGTCACTCTCTCAACAGATATGTGGGAGGTTCGCGCTGGGATTTTCCTCCCTGGGATAACGCACAGTGTTTACTGTCTGTTGCCTTTCCGGTGGTCTCCCGGCCTCCAGCAATGGGAGTCACGAGGTCCTTTCCCCCCCGTCCCATGGTCTGTGGTATCTGTTGTTTTCCGAGCGCTGGAATCTTTGTCCCCGTTACGTAGCCCCAAACCTGACCTTGTCGGAGACCACACACGGGTGTCTCTGGATGAGAGGGGAATGTATGGAATGTTTTTCAATGAGCAGTTTATGAAATTCCTTTCCTATATGTTTCAGAAATTCTTTAAGTTAAAGAGCACAAACATTTCTCCAAGGAAACTAGAGTTCACAGGAGCTCGAATGCAGGCACTTGTTTTTAAAAACACTCTTTATTAAGAAGGGGGGAAAAAAGGAGGGGGTGAAAGAGAAAAGAGAAGATGTAAACAAGAAAGCCTAATTCCCCGCTCTGTATATGCGCAGGCAGGAATAACAGCACAGTGGGGCTGCACGCCTCTGAGGCCTGAGAGCAGGCTGTGTCCTCCCACCAAGCGATAGAGAGCTGAACCGACCCTGTGTGTGCCATAGGGGGCAGGGGGCGAGACCCACAGAGCCTCATCCTGACCCACAAAATGTGGGGAAAGAGGAAACAGGCCAATGGTAATTGTGGAGATGCCTGAGATAGGCAATGCTGAGGGCAAGGGGATGTCTTAAGTCCAAAAGACTCTCTTGAAGAGAAAGCATATGGCTTTTAGGCATGTTTTCCTCAGACAGTGTTTTATATATTCACACATTGAAAATAGCAAGATCAGGTATTTATACAAAACTTGACAGAGGAAACCAGGGCCAAGATCTTTTTTTTTTTTTTTTTTGCATGCAACTGAAGTGCAGGGGGAAGAAGAGGGAGGGCTCTGGCCAGGGCACCCTCTGCAGTGCAGGGCTGAGTCCTCACGGGCTGAGGGAAAACCAGCTCTGCCTTGGGTGTGTGCTCCAAGCGCTGAGCTATTGTATGATAAGGTGGTACCACCTCTTCCTCTGTTTGTGTTTTGGAAGAAAGTGGAGTTGCCGTTGCATGTCTGAAGGGCCCTGGCTTTGGTGGCCATGCTCCAGGAGATCCTGGGGAGGTATGGCTGGAGGTGAAGAGGGGAGGTGGGCATGGAACTGCATGTCGAAGCTGAGGTGCTTTCGGGCATTCTCCAGAGCAGAATTACTAATTTTGAAAACTCAGTGGTTTCCAGGGACTGAGGAGGACCTTTGTCTGGGCCTCGCATACCTCAGTCCCACTTTAAGTACCTAGGTCCCATTTTGGATCTGGGCCTAATCTGCTAATTCAAATCCAGCTTGCATGCGTCAGAACTGTAAGCCAATATAGAGTTGGCAGGAAATGGCTTTCCTATCCTGTGAACATTTTCAGTATTTTTTTTTAACCGAACCTGGGTTTAAAACTTGGGCCAACAGCCAGAATTTTAAAATTTTTTGCAAAATGAAAACCCAAGTTCTGAATCCTTTTCCTCTAACACCAGCTAAAACATTTGATTTCAATATTGACTTCTGCTTCGTGTTTTATTCTTTTATTACCAGTGGTTTAATTTTAAAAACAAAAGTGGAATTTAAAACTGGAGGGAGTTGGTTGAACTCTCTCGCCCCATCAAAAGCCTTGGGTTTGACGGATTGGCATGTTCTGATCTGAAAAGCACTTCATCAGAAACAACCGTAGGCCGATGAGCTGCAGCTGTTGGCATCTGATGGCAGTGGTCTGTAATAAATGAGTATGTCAGTGTAGTACAACAGATGAAAAACATAACAGCTGGTGTACACGGGCTCTCTCAGCAGAGACACCATCTCATAGACACAGGAGATAATTCTCCTTCTTACGAGGCATAGTTTCTTATCTCCTGGTTGAGGAACATGTGCTGTGACTTGTAGTATCACTGTATGAATCATGGTGTGATGGACAAGGTTTGGATCTGGGACATTTCACCACTGTAGGCCATTAAACAACAGATCCATAACAGTATCTTTTAGCAATTTGCAGTATGGCTAGGACTTGTCCTGCTCTATATAAATTTGAATTTTACTTTCTGTGCCTTCTTTTATGTTACCCTCTATGCCTGGCGCCAGTTCTTCCCCACCTTGGTCATGATCCAAAGACCATTGGAATCAACCTAAGTCCTTCCAGCAGCTTCAGTGGGCTTTGGAGCAAATCCTTTGCCCGCTAAACAACCTTCATCTCGCCTTTCAGAATCACAGAACATTCTGAGTTGGAAGGGACCCACAAGGATCACTGAGTCCAACTCTTAAGTGAATGGCCCCTATGGGGATCAAACCTTGGCATTATTAACACCATGCTCTCACCAACCGAGCTGATCTCAGGCACTTCCTGGAAAATACACTTCTTTCACAAAGCTTTTAAGCACAGCTGATCCCATGTAACTTTTGCGTTACTTTGCAATAGACTTTCAGCCAGTGAACTGTATGTGGGTCAACTGAAGGAAAACCGGGATTCACTGATCAGGGCTGCTCTGTGTTTGCTCTGTCAGAGCACACAAGCAAGAAAACAGGTTGTTTATTAGCACTGAGGATGAGTTTAAAAGTGTGATAAGTGCCCTCCAGAAACAGGTCTTGTGTCATAACTCTTCCACTGTCATATAATATTCTTGAAGAGATTTGCAGCTTCTTTCCCCATAATTTTGAGAGACTTTTGGAACTAGAGTATGGAAATGTAATGAAAATGTGTGGGTGTGGGGTGGCTCACTTCAGTGCCTTCTTGATTCCAGTGGCCAATAAATAAGACATGTCTTGCAGTTTAAAAAATCTTGTGTGCAGTGAAAGCCAGAGAGGTGTCAGATCTGTAGTCTTCTATCATACCAGGTGTTGTCTTTCCTTGGAGGGCAGTGAATGCTGTTGGCTTGCCATCCAGCAGTTCTTATCTGTCCCTGTAAGGCACTGTGCAAACAGACCCGTTCAGGCTGTGCTGAGAGAGTTTTCCATCATGTCTTTTCCATTATTCTCTACCCTCCTCTGTTCTTAATCCCACAGACACTCAGTATGTGTGCCATTTTTTCCCCTCTCCTGCCCTCTGTCCCTTCTGTCTCCATAAGGAGTGCTAGTCCTACAATGATATTTACTGACCCAGAACTGCCTTTTGGGTAGCACAGGTGACACGCAAATACGAAATAATAGTCCTTGCCCTGAAAAGACTAGAAAGCTGGACCAGATGTATCAGATTCAGAATGGTTTTTGTTCAGGACTGAATGTCAGGTTGAAGAGAGAAGCCAAACGCAGTGATATGGTCGCCTTTTCTCTTCTTAGTCCCCCTTCTTTTACTGTTACCCAAGTGATGGTTCACCTTACCGTGGTCAGTAGAAATATGGATCTAAGGGGTTCTTACTCCTGGGGCCAGCGCCTTGCACCTTCATGGTGTATTGAGCACGCACGTGAAGCTGATATTCCTGCCTTGAGTAGCTGGTGATCTCTTCAGGTGAACCACAGACACTGGGGTGGGGAACAGAGCGGCCTCCAAGAGCAGGAAAGAGCAGGCAGCTGTCGGTGGTATTATGGATGGTTAGGGTTAATTGTCCCTTCAACCAAAATTGTGGGGATCTGTTGAGGAGGGGGAGGTCAAGGGACGGTGTGGAGAAAGAGAGTTATTCAGAGCTTCCATAAGAAATAGAGCTGTTAGGAGGACTTTTAGGAATTGGAGGAGGCCATGAAGAGGGTAAGGAGCCTGACCAACCGTACAGAAGTAATGGAAGGGGCAGAGGATGGAGACTGACACTGTCTGGGACCCTGGTGAGTTTAAGTTCTAAGACCAAAGCAGAACATCCTGGAGTTATTGAAATAAAGTATAGTAAATGATCTAACTAGATTTTCTGGCTTGAAAAATGTTTGGAGGTTTAGAAATTCTCTCTTCTATATGGCAGGAAGTGTAGGGGGAGAGGGGAGAAGTGGTGGGGGCTGGAGAGGGTGTGAAGAGAAATCAGAGATACTGGAAAAAGCCCCACAAACCACGGATCTCAGAGAATAACATAACTTTTGAGGGTGACAGAAATCTTTGTTCTCACTGAACTCCTACCATATAAAAGTTAAGCTTGTGGACATTGCAAGAGCAGGAAAGGCAATTGAAAAAGCCTTGTGCAGACTTGCCTCTCCTCTCCATCCTAATTTGCTTTCAGATCTAGCCAGTTCTGTCCTCAGTACACCCTATGTCACTGCAGTGGGTTTTTTGCTGTACAATGAAGTTGTGAACCTGAAGAACAGTGACTTCCATCCAGTTGTCTCTGCAGTTTTCCAAACCAAAAAAGAACAAACAGAATGAGACCATCAGCCTATCTAGGAGCAGTGAACACAACTTCACATTTAAAGCCATCTGTCAAACAGCTGGCTTCAGAGGGAAAATTTACCAAGCAGGAGTGTGGAGGAACTCATGATTACTGTTTTGTTTTTTCCCTCCCTTTCATCTGGCTAGGATTAAGTATTTTGTTTTTCTCTTCTACGTGCATCAACATGCCACCATGGGACTATATTACTTCATACACAGATGAACAGAAGTAAGAAAAAGGAGTTACCATTGCTCATATGGAACATCAGCTGGGTTGAGGTAGAAACTGCTCACGGCTGAAGCAGAGGTGTGAGAAGCACAGCATTGTCTCCTAGGCAGGGGAGTGAAGTCAGCAGCTTTCTCTGCTTGTTCGGGGAGAATGCGAAATTTCAGGTCATTCCAGAAGCACGAGGGTGAATTTAGAGAAGTGTTAGGGATACGGAAGGGAAGTTTCGCTAGCTGATTCAAGGTTGGCTTATTACAAAGTCATGGGAATCAGGGCTAGAAAAGAAAACATGTTCTATTAAGTCATTCTATCCGGTCCCTGCAACCAACCAGTGTAAGCTTCCTCCCATGGGCTTTCCAGGCAAGGTTAACCCTTAGAGAATAATGAATGATCATTGCTGAAGTACCAAAGGAAATTGGCTTCTGGATTTCTTCCCCCTCACTCCCCTGGAAAGGTATCCTTTCCTCTTTCTGATTCACATCTCCTCTGCCTTCCCACCCTGATGAGAGCCCTCAGAGACATATCTTCTCCCAGCTAAAAAAGCAGGTCAAGAAATACTGGTATCAGAAAAAACTAAAGATTTAGGAGGTGACTTCAAAGATAGATGGTCAGAGAAGTTCTTAATCCCTTAAGAGGGATGTTTCTTTCTTTCCCTGTTCTAAAGAAAGCTCCTTCCTGCCCCCCTACCTGCCTTTGCAAACACTTAGCAAAGATGATGATTTACCAGTTGTTATCTAACTTGGAGCTGTCGGTTTCCTGAGGACGAAGGCCCAGTGCACAATACAACAACAAGGTCTTACATTTAACTGCAAAGTCCCTTGACACTGCAGCATTCCAGCACAGCAGGCTGGAAAATGTGTTGCAGCTCCGTATAAATTGAAGGGTGGGGGAGAAGGGGAAAAAAAAAAAGAAGAAGAAACGTAATGAATTAAATATGGAAATGAATAATACACTCAAGTACAATCTCCTCTGTGTCATCTTGGTATTCAATTCCATTTATTTTATGTTGTCCCTGCATGATCGACTTGCACAGATTTATGTGTAGTGAATGTGGAACTGTTTTGTTGAGATTATCCAAAATAAAGCTGGAGGCTCAGCCATGGAGGAAGAGAATAGGAAGGGTTCGTAGTGCTTGAGGGGGCTTAAGAAGCAGCCCAAGAACAGAGGGAAGCATGTAATACTGGCATTTGTTGCTGGGGTAATTGTAAGGATGCACCAACTGCCATTGAAATAAATGCCTTTAGGTTTTGCTAGACCACTGGTTCAAACAAAGGAGAGATCCCATCCGTCAGAGCTGCTTCTTCAGGCTGACATTAGCTTAGTGTTTATGAGGATATCTAAATCGCAAAATGAAGTTTGAGGTTTTCAGAAGAATGTAGAGCTTCTGTGGTGCAGAAGGCTGAGCCTGGAGTAACGGAGCTGTCCACCCTCATCCTCCATGTGTGACTTTTACTGCTTTGACATAAAGATCTGCAGCTTGGTTTTTCTCCTCTGCTTAATATCCCATTATTTCTAGTGTAGGCTTCTTTGTCTTTGATCCCTAGGTAAGAACAGACTGTGGTGAATCTCTGTATTTTTCCTCTCAGGTATAGTTAGGTTGCAAAATGTTTTTATAGGAGCTGCTGTGGAGTGAATGTTTTATGAAGTATATTGATCCAAGAACAGGTTAACTTTAGCTGATGAGTTACCATGCATCAGCTGCTCTGCAGTAACTGTCCAAGCATATGCTTTTAAACCTAAGCACTCCCATGTAATCATGTGTGCCAAAGTGCTAAAATGTCAGTTTGTGTCAGACAAACTCCAAATGTTTTGCAATTTCATTACATGTCTAGTATTAACTACCCGCAGTGAGGAAATCGTATCCTGCTTCACAGTTGCATTTGTTTAACATCAGCCTGAATTCTCTCTAAATCTTTTTGTGTCTATTGGTGAAAAGTCTGTAAGGAGTCTTTTCCATGCAAAAGTACCTACACATAAAAATATCAAGTCACATTTTGACTAATTGCAGCAGATTAAAGGCTTATACTCATAGCACTGCAAGACTTGTTTTCTCATGCAAGGTCATTTTTGTGGCTTTACTTGAATGCTGAGATGTTCATATCCTTCCTGAACTGGGGATGCCAAGACTGAAGATATAATTCTTCTAATTAGTTTAATAGTGGCCAGCTTAGGGGAAAAAACACTTCCCTGTTTCTACTTGGTAAAGCCTTTTTTTCACACCTGAGTGTCATATTAGTCATTAAACACTGCACTGAGATCTCATGCTGAGGTGGTTAATTTTGATGTTCTTTATGCACAGATTTGCAAGACAGATTTTTCACCCTGAACGCAGGGCCTTGGCTTCAGCCCTTCAAACTTTGGTAAGATTTCCCTGCTGGAGGTGCCATCTTCTCTTCATTGGCTACAGAGGAAGCCTAGGCCAACTATGCTCTTACTTTAAATGCATTTTAGGGGCAGGAGATGGGTGGAGTTGAATCTTGGCCTTTATCGTGATAAGTTTCACCTGCCTCTAGTAAAATGCACATATTGCATTGTGATGATTTAAGCAGGTACTTCTTGTGCCCCCCTGCCCAATCCAGCCTCTTCTCTTTCATCTTTACTCTCTCAGTAATTTGAATACTACCTGCAAATCTCAGTATCAGAGATTTTGTGTCATCTAGGTTATTACTGAGAATACTAAACCTTATTGGACTAATAACCAGTTTTCGAAAGCATCTTGCTAATAATGGTCCTATTTACAATAATCCTTCCCAGTTATTAACAATATGTTGAAAGCTGTCACTGAAACATGTTGGTAGGTCTAGTATATGCCTTACTATTTCCATACGCTGCAAAGTATTTGTGTCTTAACTAAGATCTCATGAGGTATCAAATTACACGCCTTGGAGTAAAACAAATACACTCTACTAATGCCATTGCCTTTACCAAGACGAACCTTTGTTCAAAGAAAGGTGGCAGTCTGTGCTTCTCATGAGTACCAGAGCATTTTCACACCTCTGTAGGTCTGTTTCTAAGAGATATTGAATTTGCTGGCAACTGGGGTTTAGCAAAAGTCCCATGGCAAACCTCTGGAACTCAAATTTACTGCCTTTATTCCCTTCAGGACATGTTGGCATTCACGTCCTGTTGTTGTTGGCCAACATCTCCGTAGTTGTCCATATCTTGCATTTCAAAGAATGTGACCCTTTCTTTGAGGAGGTATCATATTTCCTTGAAATCAAAGACAGTTCCTCTCTTGAGGTCTTGAAAAGTTCAGCCCACACTTCAGATACTTGTGTGATCTACCACAATTCCTAAAGCTGAGGGATTTTCTTATTTACTTCCAGATACTCAGTGCAGGATGTGTTGGCAGAGGACAACCTGGGAGGGCAGCTTGCTCCCTCTAATCAGTGCTGGATGTATTTTACCTCATGTAGAGCCATTACTGTTCTTCAAATTGATGCACAGGCAATAAGGGGTTATCTCCGTGTCACTTGTCATATGTTGTTGCTCTTGGAACCCATCTTCCCATCTTCTCAGGGTTTGCCTGCCTCTGTCAGGTTTAATTCTTCTTGCTAAGGGCCTTGGGACACGGACCTGTGATTTTTTTTTCCTCATTGTAATTGTAAGGGCCCATGAAGTTGCAGACCTCCTCTAGTACTGAGTAAATAATAAACAATGCTAATTCTTTTCACTCAAAAACTCAGTCTGCAGATTCTTAAGAGGGAGAATAGTGTCAATGCAATCGCAAAAGTGCACATCATCACCAGATGGAAATCAATACATGGCATCACTGTGAGAGTCCACATGGTAGCATTTGTCAGTAATTCTCTTCCAGTCTGTCAACACAGTACTCCATCACACAAACCGGAGGAGCATGTTGTGGGTTTATGTGTTTGAACCTCTCTGGGGACACCACTAATATAAAAAGCATTGCCACCAGAGGCTTCTTCTGCACTTAATGAAAGGAAATACATTTTCCTTCGTTCTCTCCTTGAGCTCATGGGGGCTTGGACTCACAGAGCACAGCTATACTCTTCTTTTGTGGATAGCAGCACTGCAAGAGTTACTGGCAACTGTGATAACAAACTCCTGCCCCTGCAGGCCAAGCTAGGACCAGACTCTTGGTTCACATTGGCAACATCTATACAAAACTTTAATACCAAGCCTGCAAATCCAGGCACTGGAGCAACGGGATGATGTTGCCCATGCATAGGACCTCCAGGCCTTGCATGGAGCTCCCGTGCTTCACCCCGTGGAGGAGAAATACCAGCAACACGTAGTGGCCCGTTCGGTCACAGCAAGGGCACCAGTGCTTAGCCAGCCATGGGCACACAGCAATGGGGAGACGTTCTGGCGGCCCGCAACTATGAGTCAGCCATCTTTCTCCATTGGTCTCCAGTGGGAGCTCTCCACAAGGTGGCAATGTAACACCACACATCCCACCATTTCCACTGGCACATGACTCCTGGTGGAAGCTTCCCTCATCCCAAGAGTGGTGCCCTTGGTTCTGTGCACCCATTGCGGGCATGAAGGCAAGCCCAGCTCAGATTGAGGTGAGTACAGCGGGTCTTCCTGATGGTTCTCTGCCAGGTCTTCAGGGACAGAGAGCCAAGTCCAACTTTATGGCTTTGACACTACTTGTTGGCCATGGGAAAAGACAAGGCATGAGCCTATGGAGTCACCAGGCTTGGAGAACTATGGTCATGCTCTTTGGGCAAAATGGCAGACTTTGAAGAGACCAAATCTGGTATCTTTGTCTTACTAAACCGTACTCAATTGAAAAAGTAATCTTGCTGCAATATGTAGGATATCTGTGAAGCACAAGATGACCTTGACATGAATGAGCAAGCCAAAAAAAGGTCTATCCTACCTTATACCTGCTTCCCATTAGTTTAAAAGCAGCCAGGAAACACGTTAGCTGAAAATGAGATGTGATCATTGTTAGGTTGCTTATATATGCATTAATCTAGCAGCAGTAACAAAAGAAATACAAATGATAGACACATAACATTAGCTTCCTTCTACACCACAGGCCAGGATTTTGTGAATTATCCCCAGATTTCAGTACCTCCCCTCCAGCTTCTGTTCTGTCTCTTACAATAAAGATTTGCTTGCCAATTTCTTTGAACAGGGGAAGCGAGCCAAGCCAGTCCTGGAAGGGGTTGAGCTGTGTTTGTTGTGCTACGTTTTGGGAAGCCCTTTTTAGATATGTGCCAATGTACTTCATCCCCCTTAAGTCTCTTTATCCTTGTGGGGGGTCTCTGTCCTTTAGCTGATGCCTTGAGAAACCCTGTCAGAAAATCTGGGGCAGTTCAGGGTGGAAGTGGGAGGGATGCTTTGTCACTCCTCACAGAGAAAGGACTCTGTCTAAAGCTGAAGTGTCCTGTAGCTACTGTGCAGTTGTGCTGTCTTCTGAAGCACCAGGTATTGGTCATGGATGGCAAGAGGAGAGCAGATTAGATGGATCCAATGAACTCATCTGGTATGGCAGGCTTTAAGCAGTTTGAAGCGTACAAGGGCATTTCCATTTCCAAACCACAAATTATTTCCAGAAACTGGGAAACAAGAGGAGGGAAACAAGAGGAAGGAAAGCTTGCACATGGCAAGCTCAACAGAGAAGAAAAATCCTTTGCAATGAAGTCATTGGACAGAAAGTAAACTGCCCACAAGCCCTTTTACCAGAAGAGTTTGGATCGAGAGTCCAGTGAATAGGAGAATTATATGTAACATGCAGTATATGAACTGTCTGGACAATAAAGAAGTATTGTCCATGGGTTGGTCTCAAAACTTCCACTGAAGCCTTTAATGCATGAGTCAGTCCCAGAGAAGATTGGTATATATTACCAGAGCTAGGTTAGAGGAAAGGTGGAACTTTTCACAGAAAATAGTTAACGCTTTGCTTAATCAGGCTTGCTAAACTTTGCTTAACTTGTGCAATGATTTCTGGCTCCTCCATATGGCCTTCACCTTTGAGTACTATTGATTAACTAATACCTAGTTTACCATATGATCTGAGTTCCTCTTAAACACCTTTCTCCTCTTTATTCAATGGAGTTTGTTATTTTAACCCTTTGACTGGGAATTTACTCACTCAGTAGGTGGCTGGTACCTCTTCTGAAAATCTTTGTGTTAAGGAAGCAAGTGAGAGAGACTGAAGATCCTGTCAATGAAAGCTAAACTCTTTTGAACTGTTTAGGCTCTGAACTCTTTGTGTTGTGGTAGGATCTAGTAGGAATTCTTCAGCTCGGAGAGGGGGCCCTGCTCTGAGACACAGGACCAGCACGAAACGAGAGGGCTGCTCCTCCTCTAAAGAACTGCAGCCTGAATAGAAAACACAAAGAATGGGAGGAAAACTAGAGGCACAAAGGAAAGAGATTACTTGGCCAAGATTGAACAGTAAATCAGTGGCAAAACTTCGAAGAGCTCCCTTGAGTCCTAATCTGGTGACCTTTCCAGTGGGGCAGGCTGCCTCTGGCTTTTCACTGAAGTGTGCAAAGCGTTGGCTTTTGATTTGCAAATAGATTAGAGCATACAGCACCTTATGCCAAAAAACTTCAGCACAAAGTTAACATTGCCTAATGGTGTCTCGTATTGTTCCAGAATGCATAGAAGATTAGTTCTCAGCACAATATGAAAAACTGATGCAAATTTAAACTTCTGAAAAGTAGGAAATATTGGTACACTGTCAAAATAGCCTTAACTCTTCCCTCTTTGAGAATTGCTGCTATATTTGCTCATACAGACTGAATCTCAGGGAAAAGTCAAGAAACAAGGCACATGAAAGCATCCAGTACAGATTAATATTGTCTTTGTCAGAACATATCCTGTCATGAGAGATGGAACAGGCAGCAGAGGGTTCTCTTTAATTTCTTCTTAGCCACTTCCTTTAAGTTCATAGACTTTAAAGCCAGGAAGACCTCCCTAGAATGTCTGACCTTATCTATAACAACTTTCAGATTCCTTTTAATTCCTCTGTGTTGAGCCAGATATACTGAGATTGTCCACAACATCTTCAACGAAGGCACACGTTCAGGTCTTGAGTGCCGGAGTAGTTTCAGACAGAGAACCCATTGTCTGGGGGCCTTGGCTGGGGTCCTCCCCTGCACAGTCACCACAAGGTTGGCTTGCTAACCTTGGCATGTTCGGCAGAGAGGATGCATTTTGGGTTGTTGAGGCATGCTGGTTTGGGAGGGCTTAGAATAGTCCACCTAAAACCGGAGTGTGATGCTTGGTTTTATCTATAGCAGAGCTGGGATTCCTCTAATACCTGGATGAATTTAATCTAGTGCCCCTTTTCCTTTTGGGGAAAAAAGGGTCTAGCAGTGACGCAAATAGGTTACAATTCAGAAAATGGTTTGGCTTTTCAGGTCTTATGATCCCTCCCCGTCTATCAGAAAGGTGCTAACAACTCAACTTCCAACATCAAGAGCGAATCAATACGTTTATTTAGGCAGGATGCTTTCCCGCAGAGGGAAAGGGCTAGTAGGGGTCTGTAGATCCAGCAGCACCTGCAGAGATGCTCTCGGTGTATGGCTGCAGGGGACCTGGTGCTGCTGGGGTGGTCAGTGCTCCCATCATGGCAGTGAGGGACTGGGTGTGGGACCCCCAAATCTCCCTTGGACCTTGCTGCAAGCACTGAAGCCCCATGTATGCTTCAGCTCTTCACTTAGCAACACTTCTCCCCTTGCCTGTCTTAGTCAGCTTATGAGCAATTTGGGCAGAGCCTGGTGCGCACTCCATATGCTCTGGGTGTTAAATTTAAGTGTAAGGTGCTCAAGTCTGGTATGCTGTGTATATAAACCCTGGTTTTATTGAGCTGGGAGGAAGAAAAATCCTCTTTTCTCATCTGCAGCACACCTAACTCTTGTTACCCAGTAAGAAAGAGCTGGGCAGGGAGAGCTCAGGCTCTTGTGCTATTTAATCACGTCTGATACTACAGCCCAGTGAAATGTTTATGAGGGGCCATTTATTAGATGTCTTTTCCCTCTACGTGCTCAGGTGCTTTGAGGAACTTCCTGAATTTACCCCTGTGCAACGCTCAGTTGAATCATTCCTCCAGACAAGTTTCAGCCCCAGATTAATAACAAATTGAGTCCAAACATGATTCACTCTTTTGACTGGACGCTGAAAGTCTGGTATTCTCTTGCCTGGACAAGGGCAGCTGTTTTTATCTTTCTTAAAAAGAAGAAATAATGAGTAAGGGAAAGGAAATAATGTACAATGGATGGCAGTCAGGAGTTATTTGTGTAATGAACAATGTCTTTGCAATGCTTCCACGACACTGGGACTAAAATCCAGATGCCAAAGGGAAAGTAGCTGAAAGGGGACGCCCATACAGCCTACCCATCTGGAGTGGTCCCATCTGGTCCTCATCCCTCACACCTCAGGACTTGTCAGTCATGACATGGTTTCATTTTCTCCATCCTGCAGTGATGCAACATCTCTATGTCATGGTGGGAACTGAGGCACAGGCTAGATGAAATATCTTGCCCCGTGGTTAGTGGGAGGCAGACTCCAAGTCATTTATAATGTTTTCTTCACTTCCACTGGGCAAATTCCCTCAGTGACTTCTTTATTTTTTTTTTCTCAGGGTAGCAGGAGGTTCCCTAATGTGCCCTGGTATCTCTAAGGGACACCCATTTCTGCTTGGTCTCTATACTGCTGTTTCCTAGAGGCTAAATATCTATCCATGCCCTGTTCTTTGCATTCGTCCCTGAATTCCTGTTACCGGTTACTGTCACATCCAAAATACTGTACTGCTTGGACATTTGGTCTTATGTAATGTGGCATTCATGTTCCTAAGAGGTTTGGGCACTTCCCTGTTTTTCACTGTGGTCTCCACTGAGCAGGTAACATGCAAAATGGCCCCAGAAAATTTGGTGTCACTGTCTCTTTGACATTTTCTTTTCCATGCAGTCCTGCCTCCAGCAGGGTTGGCAGTTGACTGAGTTCTCTACCACTCCCCCAAAAGGTCTTTACCAGGTATATATTGTGTTTTCAACAAAGAACTACTAGTCCAGTAGTGTAAATAGGAGTTGTGCAAGCAAAACATGTCAGACCCTGGAATCCTGATTATTTTTAATGGCTCAAGGAGCTGCTACCATCGCAGAACCTGAACTTTCAAATTAGCCTGAAAAAGTCTTACCCTACTTGTTGCTTTGATCCCAGTCACTTCTGGTTGTAGGTGAGAAGGCACGTGGATGCCTCCTGAGCAGTGGCCAGGAGATGGGATAGGTGTCTGGTGTGGGAGAGGGCAGTGGAAAGGAGCAGAGCCACGTTGCAGAGCCAAGGTGGTAGAGCAATGGCCTTTCGACAGGGATGTGGTTTCCAGAATGTCTCTCTATTTCTGGCAGAAGATGTCAAGGCCAATGAATCCTGGAAGCTCTCAAGTGCAAGTCTGGATATGTTCTGTCTCCGTGTGCCAGCTCTGCTGAAGGAAAAATGACTGCCACACCACTGTCCCATCCCTCAGCAGCTATTTGGCAACCTCACCCCTACATCAACACAGCAGCTGGCTTGCCTGCTATCTGCTGACGCTTTTCTTTTCCTCAACCCTTCTGCCCTGCATGGATCAATTTTTAGAATTTACAAAGAGTCAGATGTACAGTTGAGAACCGAATGCGGATGAAAAACTGCTGGAAAAACAGGTGGAGGCTGCTAGAAAGCAGCATTATTTACCCGCCGTGGCCAGCGTCAGGGCAAGTGGCACCTCTCCTGGCTGCCGTGCAGTCCTTCGAGCCCCTGCTGAGTCTGATGCTTGTTCAAGGTCAGCTGGCCACTTTTGGCTCCTGGCTCTGTGCCTCAGCCCCTCGCTGATGGGTGTGTTCTGCAGCATGATCAGCCAGGAAAGAAGGGGCAAACCTCCCCTGCTGGCACAAGTATTTTTGTTCAGTTCAGACCCTCTCTCTTTCCCCCATCAACACCCTTGGATCCACCAGTTTCCTTGATAACGTCCTTGGCTCCAAGCAGTTTCAGGGGCTGGGCAAAGTCAGAATTTTATTTTGGCACATCTCTCACCTTGAAAAGTGTTACAAAAACATGAAGTCACTGCTAGAAAGGTTTGGGAATTTTATTTCACATGTTTTTTTTCTGTCACAAAAGGCAAATCTATTCAAACTGCAATTGTTTGTGGTAAATGGGATGGTTTCAACAAATTTTCCAGCTGACAAAATTGTTAAAAGTCTTCTAAACCAATTTTTTCTTCTTTTTTTTTTAATGATTAGAGACTTGGAGGTTTTCTACATTGAAATAACATTTCATTTTTAAATTTAATTTATAGTAGAAGAAAGACATTAAATAGCAAGGAAAAGTCCAAATCAAATATTTCAAAATTGTTTTTATCTGTACCAATTTTTGTTTTGCCTTGCTTTGTTTTTGTTGTTTGTTTGTTTGTTTGTTTTTCTCATGGTCTGTGAACAGTTCTGAGATTTCCTTCCAGTTTTCTTTCTGATGTGGAGAGGAACATCAACTGAAATTTCGAAAACTTTTATAAGAAAGGGAAAGTCTTCCCTGCCAAGCTCTAGCTACAGCTTGGATATGTCTGAAAACACTGGCTGTCAAAAGCTGTGATCTGATTTTACCAGGAAGGGTTTTCTTATGTTGTCACACCCCTGTGTAGCCTCTGAAGAGTGAGTAACAGGGAGCTATTCCTGACAGTTTCCACCTGCGTGAGCTCTTAAACTTTTCTAAAATAGAGTATATCATGTTTTGGAGATGGAGATGTGTTAAGATGCTTGGAGACAGCCAGAAGGATTTGTAAACAGAATTATGTGAGACAGGAGTCAATGAATAAGAATAATGACATGTAGGAAATGATTGGGAAATAAGTTAGAGATGACTCAGTGTGAAGGTACACAGCAAACAATCACCCATCACTGACAGAAAATGCACGAGGGAGCTTTGAAGCAGAAGATTATCTCCAGTAGAGACTCCAATCTTTAGAGGTTTGCAGCTCAGGGACTCCTTGAGCCAGGACCTTCTTCTCTTTGTTTAAAGGCATGGCTAGGATATCTTGAAATACAGTGTGAATACAGATGAAGATCTAATACTTGTGACTTTTTCAAAGGCGTGTGGAACTGCTCACTGGAGCCAATGGAAAAGATCCTGTGGCACCTTGTTTGTTAGAGCATCTTTCTTTTCCCCACATTTCATGTATCCATGGTTTGATTTCCAGAACAATCATGCCAGTCCCGTGTTTTTGACTTTTACTTTTGCTTGAAAAATATTTTGGTTTTTTTTTTTTTTATAGTAAGCCTTCACCCTTTCTTCCAATGAAGTTTCAATTAAAAAAAGAAAAAGTCAAACTGCAGTTTAAATCTTTTGTTCCGCCCCACTTTTAAGCTTATCTCTCTCCCTAGCAGAGAAGTTAATTGGAGAGGTGAAGCACTGGGTGGCCTTGACCCTGAAGAACATCATCCACTCTTTCTTCTCCTGCACATAAATCTCACTGGTGCACCTTGCCCTTTGTATCGTGATAAGACTGAGTGACCAGCACACACTCAGCAGAGGAGATGGGGAGGGTGTAAGCGTGGAGAGTTTCCAAGTGACCCCAGAGAAGTGTACGAACTATGTTGCTAACAACTGTCCTCCGCGTGGAAGGGATCCAGAGCCCTGTAATTAGATGTGAATATTACAGTTGGCTTCGAAACGCTATAGAAAGAAGAAATTGCTGTCTTTTGGGGAATTAGAGCATCTTTTTATTGGATGGGGGAGAGCAGATTGGCGGCAGGCTTGTTTCATGCTTTTTGTATTCCAGGCAGTTTGCCTGCTCAAGAGGAAGCTATTTATTGATCTCTGACTGTGAGGGTTAATAAATCTCTGTTCGGACTGGTTCAAACTCTGGCCAGGTCAGTCTGAGGCAGATGATAACTGCTTCTTAACTAGAGGCACTCTGTGAAGCTGCCTTGGTCTGGTCTGCAATAAGAAACCGGGGGTTTCTTGATCTTCCCTCCAGCCTCTAGCGTCCAGGTAGCTCAGATTTAATTCACGTGGCGTTCCTTTTTATTGTACGGCATTGAGGCCAACAGCATTTTTCCCACCCCTTTACATATTCCGTTATACATCCGTGCCACCTTCTATGGGGGTGAGTGCCTGCTTGGCAGACACGCTGGTTTCATTACCTTGTCTCCTCCCCTCGCCTCCTGAAGGACATCTTCATTAGGAATCTCTGCGTGTGGAAATCAGCTTATGCTCCACACAATGTGCGAAAGCCCCCTGGAAGGGTTTTGTGAGAGGTCACACGCTGGAGCCTGCCTGTCACTGCCCACCCGGGGGTGGCCACCCCACCCCGCCGCCTCCCCGGGACTTGCCCTTTGATTCCTCACCCTGAGCGGCGAATGCCTCCGCCTCAATAGACGCAATTTCCAATTGTCTCCATGCGCTTTGGAAGTCTCTCTATCACACCCTGAACAAATATGCCCCTTTTCTTTTTTTTTTCCCCCTTTTTTATTTGTTCTTCTGAACTCTCCGCTGAATAATCGGTTCTTTCCCCACTTCCATGTTTCTGCTCTAATCAAGGACAGATTCTTGTGAAAATAGATTGGTCTTCCCACCCCCCAATGTGTGCATGTCTTTTTTTTTTTTTAATAATTTCCTAGAACTGGTAGATTTGGCTGGCCCTCGGGTTTCTACTGCAGGAGGGTTAAAGGGAGAGCTGGGTGGCCTGTTTGCTTTCAACTTTAACTATTTCATCATTTGCAGAGAAAACCCTTTCCTCTACTCCCCCTCCTTAAGAGGGCCAATCTCATGTGGTGTAGGAATCCCCACTGAAACCTTGTCGGCAGCTTTGGGCTCAGGTAATGCCTCCTACCAGCTGTGTTGAGCAGCCCTGAACTATGGGCTGATCCTGAGAGGTGCTGGATGCCTGTTGGATGCTGAGTGCCCTTGGCTCTCACTGGAGATGCTGGGACTCAAGACAGGGACCCTTTTCTCCAGGGCTGTAAGCACACCCTGAAGTATGGAAGCTCTTGATGTTGAGTTTCATAATTGAGGATATTGCGTTCCCTGGACTTCTCCATTTCCCTGGCCTCCCACTGGGTGTGGAAAGCACCAATTCTCACCTTCCCTCAAGGGTGCTGGATGCCTGGCAGTGGAACAGCAGGGCCAGATGTGGTCTCGCATCTAGAGGAAGGTGAACCTTGCATCCAGAAGGTGAACTTCTGTAAAACCTGAGGAGGGCACTAGAGAAGTGCAGAAATGTCAAGATGAGGACTCAGCCAGCCACTGCATGTGGCTGCCATCTGCAGAGCCCACCGCCTCTTCTGCTGGGCTTTTCCTGGGAGGATGAGGTGAAGAGGCAGGGGGGAAAAGGGTTCTCAGACTATTTTTTTGTGTTGTGGAACAGGTCTTATCAACACTTTCCTCCCTGTCTGATCTGTGATTACTGAGCCTTCACGTGTACACGCTGGTTGTGTGTGTGTATAAAAATATATGGCTGTATAATTAGAACCAGCCAAGAATATTTGGCTGAAATGGTGGTGAAGGGGGGGAATCAGGGGGTGTCCAAATATACCGATTCATTGGAGCCAGAACTCTTCATGGGAAGTGTCAGGTTTGATGAATTTCCCATTCAAGAAGAAAAAAAAAGAAAAGAAAGAAAAGGTTTTGACATATTTTAAACATTCCAATGCCGCGTTTTTAAACCATCACCTCCCAGCCTCATTTTTTTTCCTGCTTGCAGAGGTTTTTGAGATCATTCTGAATCAGGCAGGATAGGGATTTGAAGTGTGGCCAATGTCCTAAACACTAGCTAAACAGCATCAGTCAGTCTCTTTCTCTCCTTTTGACCAAGAAAATCTTCCTTTTAAAACTGATTGTAGCTGAAATGGTCCACAGGGATATGCCAACTTTAGCCAAATAATATATTTAACTAGGTGAGGTGATAGCCACCTCTAATTAAAATGTTTCCATTGTCTGTGTATTTTGGTGACTCTTCCCACCTCCAAGATGCACCTACCATCCTATTTTATAGCACAGCTTTCTGACTGAGTCCCTTAACTATGCTGGTTTTTCCTAACTCTCCTCATTTGCCTATATCTTTCCATCTTCCCAGAAAGGTCTCCTACACCCTCGCTAGTGCTGCAGAACCTCGGTCTTGCCACGGGAACAGGAGGTCAAGGGGATGGCAGTGCTGGCAAAGGCAGAGACTGCCATACATCAAGACTGTGTGTGAAACCCACACAGTTCAGAGAGGCTCTGAGGAATTGGGACCCACTTATTGAGGATCTAAGCCATTATTAGAACCACATCCATCAGGGGAGTTGGCCTGAGGGCCTCGGGGCTGGTACTTTTGCCCAAACTATTATTCATGGTCGTCTAGGTAGAAAGTCTTTGTGCTTGAGCTCAGATCCTCAAAGGTTTGGCTTGACTGGAGAATCAAATAGCTAAATACCTTTGAGGATTGCAGCTTTAGTCACTACATCCACAGCCAGTTTTAAATCCACTCTGGAGAACTTATAAATGCTTCTTTATAAGCTTTTCAAGCTGTACTCTGACCCCGACTGGCTTTGTCCTGGCGACACTGAGCACCTCAGCTCACCTCCTTGCTCTCCCTTCCCCATGCAGCAATTTCTCTGGGGTCATGGCCACAGCTCTTCCCTTCCTCCAAGCCCTTGAGCAAAGCAGTCACCTGAGCCACTGTTTCAGTAGGTCACTGTGGGGTAGGCTAAGCAGAGGCTGGCAGTGTGATCCACAGCTGAACAAAAAGGTAATGTAAATTTACGCGTCTGTTCACATTTAAATAATACATAGATAGCCCTATATGTTTTTATATATTTAAATAAATGTATTATTCTCATGCCAGTGTTCCAATACCTTGAACTAGTTCAAAGCTGGGGTTGAAAAGCTGGGGAGAAAGGATCCATTCCCAGTGTTCTTTCCACAGTGTTCTTCTGTGCTGAGTGACACCGCTATGGGTAACAGCAGCTTGGCACTGTACCAACACCTGCATTTGGGAGCAGTGGGAGGGACACACAACATCACTGTTTCCTTCCTTGGGACATTGGAAAAGACTTTCTCCTGTGGGTCACATAGGAGCTGCCATCTGCAAGGTTTCCTGCACTTTCCTGGCCACCATCAGGTAGAAGCTCTAGAACTCCAGATTTAATTCAGTTTGAATGTATATTATTGTCCTTTTTTGTTTGTTTGTTTCTTTTCTGTGCCATCCACGTCACATTCAAAGGCTATTTATCCTCCCATGTTCTTTTGCATGAAGTTACAAAAGGCAATCTTGTTAGATATGGTGATAAATAGCAACAAATAATAATGCAAGCAAGAAATGATGAACTGTTAAAAGGGAATTACACTGTAAAGTATTCAAATGTTAATGGAATACTCATAAGTGTTGACAACGCTTCGCAATCTTGGGGGTATTGGAGATCAAAGTTTGAATTTATCTATTTTATATTGTGGCAAACTCAAATCTAAACCCAGTCAGAGGTCAGAGGATTGATCTGGTACCATCTGAACTGAGAGCAAACCAAAGTGCTGCCATACTGGGAAGCATTCCCGTGGGGATGCCTGACTGAACCCAGCAGAGCAGAGCTTACCCCGCTGATGTGCAGAGAGTGGTGATGCTTCCAGGGGAGCCTGGCCCCCAAACCTCTGCTGATCCCACAGCCCAAATAAGCCTGGCATTGCAATGCCAGCTAATTGTGCCTCCACACAGCAGCTGGACTGAATGATCTGTGTGGCTCCCTTTCCCACTCAACATATTCTGTGTTTCTGTGATACATCCCCCAAAACACCATCCGTCTGTGACCTACTTTTGTCTCCAACAAAACCTCTTCTATTCTTATTTTTCCTGCTCTTTGCCCTGGTTTTCAGCTTTCTTTCCATGCCATACCTCTGCCTGTGCATTCAAGGCTTATACAGCTTTAATTGACGTTTTCTTGTAAATATGGGTTTGGGCTGCAACCCACCCATTTCACATTCAAAGGGTGCTTGATTGACAAGTCTCTCCGAATCAACAGGAAAATCAGCTGCACTCTCCTCCTTTATTTTCTTCTCCAGAGATCTGCTTGGACTCCCTCCTGTGCTGTGCCAATGCTCAGGCCTGCCTGCTCCCCACAGACATTTAGGGGAGCTTTAAGGCTTCCCTGCATTGATTTTTAGGTCCCCTGAGCCGTGTGAAGCAGAGGGCTGTCAAAGAGCATTGCACCTTACAGTGGGGATGCGCAGGGCTGCCCTGGAGCTCTCCTGCAAGATCCGTGGTGGGGCCGCCCTGCTGTTGGCATTCATGCAGCCACACCAAAGAAAACACTGCAGCCAGCTCTGTCTCCGGAGCAGGAGAGCATCCCCTGAGCCAGCAGAGGCAGCAGCTCGCATCTGTTCAGGCGGCCACACGAGCTGCACAGCCTCAACACTGCTGCTTCTCATTTATTCACCTGCCTTTTTTTTTCTTTTTCCCCCTCCACCCTCTTGCAGACGGATTTCCCTCAGACAGGACCTCCCCGCGGCCGTCTCTGCGCGTGTTGTTCCCTCTGCTGAGTTCTAGGCACTGCGTAGGGGTGGGCTGGGGGCTGAGTTTGCCCGAAGGGCATTGCTTTGTACCTACCAGATGTGCTGAATTTCTCACTCTGGCTCCCTCTGAGCAGACCCCTGCTTCCTATTGACCTTGCTGTAATTTAGATTCTCAGCCTTTTGCCAGTCCCTGCAGCTGACTTATTCTCCTGGTATTTAATGTTGGATTTGCCTCTTTGGAGAAAGGTTATAACCACCTTGGAAATGAAGAGCAGACCTTCTTTCTTTTTTGTTATTTTTTTTTCTCACTCTTTGAGAGCAAGCTCCTGTTATGGTATGTGGTAACCTGCAGTTCCCTAGCTAGCAAATTCTCTGCTGGTCAGGTCTCTATGTGAGCATTTGCGTTCTGTCATTAAGCCTTTAGAGATCTTGCCAGCCACTGGTTTGGCATCCAGTCATTCTCAGCAGGACTGGTTGCCTGTATCCTGTCTTTAGCTAATGCTCTGTCAACCACAGGGGAAACTCAGCCAACAAGATCTCTATCAGCCTTTCAAGGACCAACCGTTCTGCCATGTGGACTGAAGTCGTGCGCTCTGGCCTGATCTATTTATTAAAGAGCTCTGCCAATCAGCAGACCTTGTCAAAAATAATGTTTCCCCTCATCCTCTCCCTCCTTCCTGGAAAATGTTGATGTGAGTGACAAAATGTTTGTTTTCATTGACTTATTCCATGGAAATTTACAGATTCTGTTGGAAAATGAAAGATACGTTTTCAGCTGCTGACGATCTTTCACTTTAAGGCTTTTCAGATTTCCAATAAAAGAAAAATAATTGAAAATTTTCAAGGAGAGGCACTAATCGCTGTTAACACATGGATTTCACTGAATCTCAGCTTTCCAGCAAGACTGCTCTTTGCTTAGGTTCACTAGTGATTGAATGGTTTTCCTCTCACAGAGGTGCTCCTGCGGGACGGTGCTGGGGCTTGCTGTGGCACACATTGCCAGCTGCTTTTCTGGGCTGTGTTGGCTACCTCTTACTACCCCCACTGTTGTCCTGCATTGCTGGTTGACTTGAGACATACAAAAATGGTCTTTTTTCTTGATGGAGTCTGCTGGCATTCTGACCATCTAGATGGCCTTCAAGCATTGTTTCAGAAAGAGTGTTTTTTGTTTGGAAGGCAGGTGTAATTGTGTGGCTTAAATTCTTCTTTGTGTGGCAAAGATCTCGATCTAGTTACCATTTCTTTCTTCCTGTGTGGACTAGGTGTAGTCATATAAACTATAACCAGAGTCTTTTTAATTCCTTTGTTTTTGGGAGACCACGTCTGAACGCAGGGGGAGCTCTCCTAGATGCTTCAGACCCAAGACAGGGGGTTTCACTTCACTTAGTCTTTAGATGTGTAGAAATCCGTGACAAAGCCAAGCAGTTCACCCAGGTATCTTTCATTTTGATGACAACCTGATCCTCTCTTGCTCATCTGAACACATCAGGTCCTGCCTTCCCTTCCCATCAGATCTTTACCTACTGTTAACCTTCCAGCCCTAAACACACACACAGGATCATGGATCATGTCTTGGTTTCTGTCCAGGCCATGGGCTTCCTACTTCATGGACCAGAAAGTGAGGCATTGCATCACATCCAGCTCATTAGTCTCTGCTCTGCTCTACAAGCATGAGGGAAGGTGGAGAGGGTTCACCAAATAAAGCCTGGAGCTGCTCCATTCCCGAGATGTGCTCACAAAGCCACTGTGATCACCGGAATTAAGCTTTAAAGTACTCTGAGCAAATGCTGTACTAGCCCGGCTCTGAGAATTGCTGTGTGTGCATGTGTGTATGTGTGTGTGCATGCACTCGTGTGTGTTTCAGCCAGATGCTCTGGCTCAGCCTCCTTGAGCTTGGCAGAGAGCTCTTTCCAGAAACTTGGACTCGTGACTTCAGTGCCTGGTGGATTCCCCTGAGCTGGCCTCCAGTTTGTCTGGCGGATACCAGCCGGCCCTTTAACCACAGCTGGATTGGTAGGAGAAAGCTTGGCAAACCAAAGAGCCTTGCCCATCCTTGCTGGCTGGGGGAGATGAATCTCTCCCTCTTGCCTGCCCAGCTCTGGAGATGCTGTTACTCCAACAATTCAGTTGTACGGCATAAAAAATCACCAAACGGTTGGTAGGGCAAACACAGGAAGAGCAGGTTTTCCTTTGGAGAATGCAGCTCTGCCAAAACTCCAAGTATCTTGAAATATTTCTAGTATGAAAAGTGCTATTTTTAAAATCCTGAATCAACTTTTTAAAGTGTGGCATAATAGGTAATATGAAATATAAAGTAAGTAAGTCCAACTAGTCTTGCCCAGATTTAAAAAAAAAAAAAAGTTTGTTTTTTTTTTTCCATAGAAAATTTAGTGATATTTGGGTTTTATCCTGGGCATTGAAGAGAAAACCCTTCTGATCTTGAGTGAGCCCAAATTACAGTACCTTGCTTTTTTTGCGAAACAAAATATTGGTTCACAGTGAAACTTAATGGGAAGATTTTTCTTTAGGATCAAACCCTATTTATGCTGCACAATTGTGGCATTCAGTCAGAGTTCTCTTACAAAAGCCTCAATCCCTCACCTGGGAAACAGGAAATTCCCCATATAGTTAATGTGACTGATCATGAAACACAGGCATTGGGTCAAGCGTGATACCAATGAGGAAAAAGAACGACCCTGTGGGTAGGGCAGTGGTCTCGAGACATGAGATCCGCGTTCCCTGTTCCCTGCAAGCAGTGCCTGTGGCCATGGCCCCGTCACCTGAGATCATCCTCGTTAGATAGCGATTGTGGCTTTGGCAGAGGCTCTCAAAGTGCCATTAGTACCAATCAAGTGCACCGCGTGCGCAAAGCCCCAGCCTGATGACGGAGGTGGCCTGAAGTGATGAAGGTGACTTGCTGCTAGGTATCCTTGATTATAAGGAAACAGGCAAACCTTTTTCCTCTTGGCTTCTATTGCATTACATTTTCCTCTTGGCTCCTTGAGGGGAGCCAGAAAAATGCCACAGTTAGAAGTCTGCTGGAAGCTCACCAGTCGAGGGGCTGGTGGCACACAAGACCTGACAGACTTGGGAGTGAATAGGAGTAAACCCAGCAAGGGTTAGGTGAGGCCAGCGAGCTTTATTTTTGAAGCAGTGCAGAGAGAGAGAGGGAAGAAAGGAAGGAGGAAACAGCTGTAAGGACATTTTTGTTGCTGACTGGTCCAAAGGAATGTGTATAAACAGCTTTAGATGTATTTTCCTGAGCATGCTAAGTGTATTTACTCCCTGCTCTAATTGGTCCTGCCTGCAGTTAGCCAGGACTAAGAGTTCCCATGGGAAGTACGCCTCACTGACTCAAGCGGTCTGCAGACTGACTGGTGTTCACAGTGCAACCTGTGTTTATGATGGCTCCCGAGCTGTCCTTTCTCACAGCCTCCTGCCAGAGTGGCCAGGGCCAGCGCAGATTTGGCCCTGCCCAAGGGTGCACAGGCCAGGTGGCTTTCCTGCAGGGCAGCAGCAGGGCCTGGCTGGCACCAGTGCTGGATCTGGCAGCACAGGAACAGAGGGCTGCGTCTCCCTCCCGGGAAGGCTGCTCCACACGGCTGAGGCAGAGGATGCTTGAATTTATTTCATGAGCTGGCCGCAGCTCAGTTCTTCATTCAGTCCGAGCAAGTTGCAGGCGAAGGCTCCATGAGCAGGAACGTTTTCCTGGTGTGTGCACTGCCATGCAGCCACCAACAACCAAGGGCATTTTTGCACGTGCAAAATTGCCCCTGGATGCACACAAAGTGTTTGTTCCCAGTAAAACCCAGACGGACGCTTTTTCTGAAGAAAGTGCAGGCAGTCAGCAAAAAAGGGGGGGAAGCATAAACCAGTTTCTCGTTGCAAAATGTCATTTTGATGGAACTGACATTTTTAGCAAAGCCAGTATAAATTTCAATGTTTTGTTTTGTTTGTTTTAAAAAAACAAACACAGAAAATGTCCAAATATGTAATATTGACATTTTCAGAACCAAATGTTTTCCTATTCCATCCTAGCACAGTTCTTAAAATTTGAGTTAACTTTTTCTTAAAAATACTACAAAGAGACCAAAGGAAAAAGAAGGTTTAAGTTCTTCTGGAGTATGTGGGCTTTCCACAAATATTATCTTTTCATTCTGACTCAACACTTGAGCCCATCCATCAAAGTGAAAATGAGATGCCCTCTTTTGGGAAATGCATGTTTTACTCCACTATCTAAGCCAGTTAGTTGTGAAAATGTTTCCAAAGAGCCCTGCCCACGACTGGTGATCTTTTGGGCTGCTGGCATCCTCCAGCCAGCAGACACCTGTAAAATGCATCCTTGGCAGGGTACCAGCACAATTGCCTTTCCCGTGCAGGGAGCGTCAAGGCAAAGGTAGGTTACAACCCAGGCTATCACCTTGTCCAAAAGAAAGATAAACCAAGAATCTCATCCAGCTGCTGGATTTCTAAAAATTGCTTTCTCTGAAGGTGCTCGAGGGCAAGAGATGTTGAGGAAGGGGGAGATATTTGAAGCGGGGGGGTGTTCCTGGGTGCAGAATGATACAAAAGCACGATGTGGGAGCTGCCACTGCCTTGCTGGTTGCCAAGCCGTGGAGCCAGCAGAAGTTGTTGATAGGTAGGGAAGCACTGGTGTGGTTCTGACAGCTTTTAGGCACTGTGTAAACACTGGAGATAAGGATTCATTATGACTTCAGTTCTCCTTCATCCATTATATTGCTTTGGATCTGCAAAGAGAACCCAGAGTGGGTGAAAAACTGAGCAGTGTGTTTGAGTTTGGTGACCTTGGATGCTGAACTGGGCTTGGGATCTCCAGCAAGGTTTGTTTCATAAACGTGCTGAGCCTCTGGTTTCCCTTCTCTTTCACTTCCACCTTTCCTTCAAAGCTCTCTTTCCTTCAGTGTTTCCCAAATCCCACCAGTCTCTGGTGTGGTGGACGCAGCTCTCAGGACCTGGCAGCAGAGCCTCCCCATGTGCCCAGGGGGTGATGCCAGTCACACCTGTCATTCAGAAGAAGATACTGCCCACAGAACCTCTGAAGGGAACCAGGAGCAAAGGAGAGATGGGAAAAGTCAGCCCCCAGAAGAGACCAGATTGCTCCTACCAGGAAAGCTGACCTTCAGGGGGTGCGGTCTGTAAAGCACCAACAACATGCGGTGTCATTCATGATGCACATGCCAACTCCTCAGGAGTTTTCCAGGAGGATTTCCAGTTTCTGGGAGGTTTTTCAGTTTTTGTCTCATATAGATGTTGATGCTCTGAGCCCCGAAGACCTCCTATTCAGTCCCTCAGGACAGCATTAGCATGGCTTGCAGCCCATGGCCCAAAAATTCTCAGATTTTACAGCTGGCTGGAGGGGTTATGAAAACCTGGAATAAGTCCAGTCTGCTTTTGACTTCTTTTTCCTTGAGCTGGCCCTTTCCCTGTCTCTTTTTTTATCTTGCTATCCATCCCATGACATCTCTCTCTCCCCCTTCTCCTGTGGCCCCTCACCAGCACCAGCTCCACCCTTCCCTGAGTGTCCCAGTTAGGAAGCAAAGAGGTAACTACGTGCCAGCTAGTACCTTCTTATCTAGTCACAGTGTGTTCCCCTAAGGGAATTTTTGGCCTGGGATTGTGTGTGTGTGTGTATGTGTGTGTTTTAGATGCTTTATTTTTATCACAGAAAGGATAGACAGTACATTATGTTTTCAGTCCAGGAGGTTACACACTAGATAAGAGACAGACAGATATACTACAACTACTCCAGCCCGTGGAGTTGTGTTCCTGAGATAGCACTGGGAATGTAACAGGTAAACTGCTTCCAACCCCCCACATTTGGGCAGTGGATTTTGTGTCAACAAATCCAGATCCAAGCAAAGATTTCAATGTTGATGTTCCCGCAGACAGAGAATAAAGTCCACAGTGCTTCCTCCATTTCTGCCACACTTGTACCTTCTCATAGGCCCCAGTCTCTCATCTCCCCCGTCCTATCCACTCCTCCTCTGGCTTCATTCTCACCCCCTCCAATCTGTCCATCTCCAATCTGGAAGTGTTGTGTGGTTCAGTGATCCCCTTGGGCTCCTCCAGGAATACATCCAGATTCGAAAGGAAATGGGGGCTGTGTGTGTGTTTAGGCAACAGTGGTGTCAACAACCTCATAGTAGCACCTATTAACCAATGTTGGGAAAGGAAATAAAACAAAAAGAGATATTTTGGTATTAAGAGCTAGAATCAGAGCTGGTTTATCTGTGCCTACTTCTTACATCTTTCTTGAACCATCTGGGCTAATTCTGATGCTGGAGACTCTATACTAGTCTTTAAAGGATTAAGGGTGAGCCACAAGAGTGGGTGATCCCCACGACAGTGATCACCCCAAAAAGGCGATCCCTTTTTTTTCTATCATTTCAATAACAGTGTCCTTGCCACTGACCCAGCTGTGGCAGGCTCCAGTGGGCATCCAGGGTCTGATTCACCAGCACCACCACTCCTCACAAAGCTCAGGGGCACACAGCCACTTCCATGGAGCCATTCAGCAAGGGAGGTGTTGCAGAGCCTTTGAGTCATCCCACAAACTCCTGCCCTCCTCCACCTCCCCACCAAAGCCTTTGTCTTATGCTGTGAAGGTTAACAGCATGTTGCAGCATCGTGGTGCTGCTTTGAGGATGGTGATGCTGGGTTTATTTTCTCAGGAGAAACAGATAAAGGTGGCACCAGCTACTACCCAACACTAAAGCTAAATTAGTAAATTTATTGTTCTTTCAAACCTGAGGGACGTGACAGGGACTGTTTTGGATTTTGATCCAAAGCTTAGCAAAGCTGTGACCTTTGTATCAGCCTGACAATGAGCAATTGCGGCCGTGCTGCCCCAGCATCCATCAAATGCAATGATTTAGTGGCTTGACTGGCATAGCAGAGATAAAAGTCACTGTAACTAAACATTGTCACAAGATGGATGTCTCCCACTTAAAAAATATTGTCTTAACTTAGGCTTTAGTTTCTGGGTGTTTCTGTGAGGGTCTCATCCCAGTGTCTGCATCCTTTGCAAATTTTACCTAGGCTTTAATGAATGTATCTTTGTGGCTTGCCTGTGAGATAAGAGCAAACCATCGTCCGGATTTCAGAGTGAGGGAAATAAGGCCCCAAGAGATTACCAGCAAAGTGTAACCACTCCTTGTGTTACCTAGCAAGAGCCATATAATTTTCAGTTTTCCTGATTAGCTTTTTTGTAGCTCTTTATGCATATTCAGCATGGTTCTGGCTGGCCCCAGGTCCAGTCCCAAAGGCTGACAACCTTTGCACATCCAGTCTCTCATGTCTTGCACTTGGCAACTTGAAATGAGATTTGCAACACACATCTCAATGCTCTAACTCCCTAACCTGTGAGGGCTTGACATTGCCTCCTTGGTGTCCTGATGCTTCTGTTCATGCCATAGATATTCAGTATATGCTTAAGTTTAAAGTAAAGCTGACATCACCCCTGCAGCGTTATTTTCAAAGACTCCTGTGTTAAGGCTATTACACATATCTTGCAATTAGGCCATTACACATATCGTGCAAGATTTATAATCATTGGCTATATTAAAGAAATATATCAAACAAATATCAGATTAACTTGTACCTATGTCTCCCTTCCCTTCCGCAAAACTCCGCACTGATTGTTCTAGTGCTACTCATGCAATACAACTGTGGGGCAATGTTTTCTGTTCTCAGGGTTTTACATGAGGAAAACCAGAGCTGTTGGAGCCCAAATCAGCAAAATCCATGTAGTTCTTACAGCCTTCTCCATCTGCACGTGTCCTCAGTCTCAGCCATCTGCAGGGAGTTTGCAGGCTGAGGAGATGGGGCAGGAGGATGGATGGTCCCTGCCTCGTCACACTGCTGGGTCCAGTCGAACTTCTCTGCAACAGCTGCAATTCTACTTGAGCCTTTCAACAGCTTCTCAACTCCACCTCCGGGAGACATGGGCAGAAGGGACAGATTTGTGTTTGATTTTTCCTTCCTACCAAAGTCCCCCTTTCTGGTTCACATTTTGGCACAGCTTTTTGCGGGCTGATGATCAGCTTGGACACCAGAACATTTTCAAGGTACAAATGAAGTTCTGAGCAATGACTTCTGCCACTCTTAATGCCTGGCAGCTAGTCAGAAGCTTCTCCCAGGTCCCCCAGCCTCCCAAAGACCCTCCTCACCCACTGTCAGGTTCCCTGTGGCCAGCTCTCACCATATGGCAGGGCTTTGTTGGGGCAGCACTGCAGAGCTGGTGAACCCACGGCCCAGGTAAGCCTTTCTCCTCCAGCACTTTACAGCTCTGAGACTGTTAAAGCTTGCACATTCCTGAGGCTGAGCACCTCACCATGGTTTTGGGAACAGGTTATTTTGCCTGCATCTAGCTTGCTTTTATACTTCCCAGCTGCTCTGCATGGCCAGTAGGAGGGCTGGGATCTGCTTCTCCCAGTGTGCGTGGTGGGACTGGATCCCTGCTCTGCCATACAAGCAATAATTTATTGCTCTCCTTGGTGAGGAGAGACTGGTTGTGTGCCTGGGCAGTGGGGCTGGGACCCAGTGGCTGCTCCTGCCAGCCAGGGTGTCAGGCAGGGTAGCAGAAATGCTTTCATTCCAGCTAAACGGTGTTGGGAAAGTGTTTTCTTTTCATCCTCTTTCTAATTCTGGGCTCTGAAGTCAGTGCCCAAAACACACACACACCCGAGTCCAAAGTCCAGCAGGCCAAGATACATGTGTCATTATGGGGACTGTACAAACAGGAGCAGGATGGGAGGGAAGAGGAGCCGAACAATGGAGTCTCCCTTCCTTCTGCCCAATATTTATTGTGATTTTCATGTGTCTGTGCCTGGCTACCCGCAGGCATGTCCATGGCAGGTAGGGCTGAGCTGCACCTTCCTTAAGCCAGACCTCCTCTATCCACTCTATTTGTTTTTCTCCTTTTTAAATTCATTTGTCAGATTTTCCATGATGGAAGACAACACAAGGAGCATCACTGCAGCTGCAACACAGCACACTCCTGCCTGTTTCCAGGCTAATGTCACTGCACCTCTCATCATCTGTGCAGCACAAAAACAGGACCAGAAGCACAAAAACAGGACCAGAGTCCTACGTGGGGATGGGATGAGGAAACAGCCTGCCCACCCTCAAACTCAGCCATCCCTGCCTGAAGGATGTGGCCCCAGGACAGGATGCAACCAGGCAAGTAAAAAGCCAATAATTGATTAATATTTTGCAGACAGACCTGATGACATTTTTAAGTTCTAATGGAAAATAATATTTGATATTTTGCAAGTTAGTAGTAACATTTTATCTATGTGACTTTTTCTGCAAGGCAGGCAGTGATATCACATTATTGATGGTATTCTTTGTACTCTGTCCAATGTCCTTATTTGCACCATTTCCCATCTCTTATCCCAATCACTCTTGAATTGCTTACTCATTCACCCACATATTTAAATGGATGAGAATACAGATCAGTTGGACCTTGAAAATCAAGGGGTTTGTATTTAATATGTTTTCACCTGTGAAGCAAGACAGATATTGGCTGAAAATGGATGCTTCCACAGTGGGTTTCCTCTCTCAGACTTCCCCAAAGAAGAGACTCCTACTCACCATCTTTCACCACCTTGTGTGTCTGCACAGGCACTGGGTACTGAACAGAGGCTGTACTTGCAGCAGTGCACAAAATATTATATTCAGCACACACACACACAAAAAAAATTATCACATCCTGAGAAGTTCCCTAAACATTCTTAAAATAGATTTTTCCATCATTTAGGGTCTCATGCAGAACCCTGGCTGATGAGGTCTGGGAATCTTCTGTTAATTTGCTCATTAGGAGGTGTTTTTACAACGGCTTTCAGCACTCATGAGTTTTGTGCTCTTTCTAAAACACTCACTAAACTTCCAATAGCAAACTGCATGAGGAGACGAATGCCCTCTTGGTAGATCCCACTAATCCCCTAAAATCAGCACTAAATCCAGACTCCCCCATGGTCTCCTTCTGTCAATATGGTGCCAAGGCAAGGATCAAACGCGTGCATGTCCCCAGATATGCCATGACTGAGAAGTGTCACAGCCAGACACAGCCCGGGGAGAAAAGAGGCAGCCGAACTCAGGAAGAACAGGATAGAAATGCATTTATTTATTTATATACAGATGGGTTTTATACCCTAGGTTGTTTGGGATAGTGTAAAGTCATTGGATCCTTGGCCATCTACCCCCCAGGTTTATTGGCCAGATCCTAAAACACCCATTTCCCAAACAATCTCTCAGAATAACAACAACAAGGTGTGAAACATCTCACAGGTGCAAGATAGAAGAATTATTTACAAAAGCTCTCTAGCTGTTTTGCAGCTAGCTCCGTGAGAAAGTGAGGATGCTCACGGACACAGGCAGATACTGAAAAATCTCTCTGCCACCAAGCTTTCAGCGCCCACAGAGAAGTCCTGGGTTCGGAATAGATCTGAAGGAGCTGTTACCTGTGCATCCCGGGCACTTATCCCACTGCTCTGCCAGCCTGCGTGTGCGGCAGCAGCGAGTCCTGGGCCGTGACGCACACGGAGGAGCAGCGTGGCTGGGAGTGCGGTGGGGAATGCCGAGGATGCCACAACAGGAAGCACGGAGACATAACATGTCCAAGTGGGGTAACTGAGGCAGACGGAGCAGGAATGCGATTAAATGACCCCCGCGGGATTTGGCTGAGACGCCAGGGCGTGCTGAGCTCATTCCTCCGTCAGAGGGAGGAAGAGAGTGGAGCAGGTCTTGCTGTTTGTGTTTTATCAGATACAACCAAACGGCATCAGCAAACATTGTGGTTTGGGGAAGGACGGATTTCAGCACATTCCCCAGCTCCTGCTCTGCGTCCCAAAGTACAGCTAGCAGAGGGGGAGAGGGCAAGTGAAAGTTTCCAGGGGCACACTGGTATAGGAGAGGGAGCCACCTGCCAAGGCTTGCCAGGAAGCCAGCAGATGCCAGAGGGTCAGACTAATTCAGTGTGCAGGCTACAGGGCCCTTTTATGAGCTCATTCTTCAGTGTGATCGGGAGCAGGCCTATGCAAGAGCTTCACGTTTTTAACTTGAAAATACCACCTTCTCTAAAGTAAAACTGTCCATGGGGAAAAAAAAAGTTTCAGTGTCAGCTAATGCAAATAGTCTCTTGTCAGTGGTTTCAACTCTGGGGAATCCTGCACCATAAATATTTTAGGTTCATTAACAGTATTATGGCTATACAGAACGTGGAGTAAAAAGACCTTGAGACCCTATTAATAAATCATCTGGGTGTTCTTTTCTAGGTTTTGCAGGTATCTTAAGTGTTTTCTGTGAAGCTCTGAGAAAACAAAACTACCAGTCCATCTGTGCAACATGGCTTGCTTATTCTTCTCCTTTCTCAGCCCAGTTTGGGATTATTCCTATCAGCCCCTTTGCATTTTATGCACAACTTCCCAAATTCCATCACTTCATTAGGAAGCAACCGTGTCCAGCAACACTGGCAAGAGTAGGAGCAGATCTGAGATGCTCACAGAAAAGCTGGGAACAAAATTTTCAGAAGTTTGGAAAACAATCCTCATAGCAAATAGTTTGGGCCAGTACCTGAAGCATCCCTCATGGCAGATCAGAATCAATAAAGGGGACATCATCAAAACTTCTTTGCCTCCCAGATATATTTCCTTTGAATGATTCCTGCTTTTCTCAGGTTGAACACTGCTTATAGGTTAAATCAAGGTAGCTTTTTTCCCCTACCTGGCAATACTGCAAGTCTCACATGGGTATCTGAGCAAGAAGTGAGATTGCTTCCAGTCTTCTACGCAATTCAGAAGCCAGGATGTTTACTTGAGTTTCTAAACTATATGGACCATGTCAGAGCTTGGAACTCTGCTGGCATTTCTGAAATGGTTGATTGCGGGTTTCAGTTCACATCAGAGAGGAGGATTCAGGTGACTCTTGGTGCATTTGGTGCATTCATATTCCTGTCCTTGTCCTTCCTGGTTTTAGGCTGTCACCTACCAAAAACATGCTGAGGTCAGGATTCAGCTGGTGGCCTTGCTGGTGGGAGAAGCAAAAACTGGCCTGAACTTCCCTCTTTTAGCTTTGCATGAGCTTGGGAGTGCTGACTTTAGTGAAAACTTGTTTTTATCAGTCTTCAAAGCTGCTTGCTTGTTATTCAAGGGGCAGAGAGGCAGTAGACTCCAGCTGGTTAAAGTCACTTCTCTGACCACAAACTTTGACCCCTCCCCAAAATGCTAATTTCTAGTGCCAACCCAAAAAGGGTTGCTCAGCCCCTCTTCTCCTATCCCTACCCCTGCTCTTTGACAAATGTAGATATTGTAACTATTTTTCTTTCTTTTTTTATTTTTTTAATCGATTTATGCAACAATCTCTCTTCTCTTGTAGTTATATTACTATCAACACACATACAATCCAGAAACACCTCAGAGTACCTTAGTTATTTTTCTTTAACTGACAGGCTGAGGTTCCTAAACAGATGGCTGAAGAACAAACACAGGCTCCAGGCTTTAGTGCTGAGTTTTACTGTATGGACTCTGGGATGTTTCTGAACTGGTTTCTTTGAGAAACGAGGGAAGTCCCAGGGATGGTTCTGCTGTGAGCGGTTCTGCTGGCTGTCCTCCTTCCCGTGCAGCCACAGCCAGGCAGCCAAAGGATCAGCCGTGAGTACTCTGAGTCCTTTTCCCAGGGGGGACTGGCCCAGGTGAAGGATGGCAGGAGAGGCTGCAATGTGCCTGTGTCCCCAGCAGCCCGCAGCTGAGTTCAGCCATGCAGCTGGATGTGCATCACAGTAGCCCTGAAATGTCTCTTTCTGCTGACAGCTGAAGCTGATGGTGCACTGGGCCAGACACTGCCTTTGCCCAAGCACCAGTCAGCTTGGCCAAGATCTAAGGCAGGCTCTTCCTTGAGGCCAGGCTGAGAGAAGAGGCAGGGTTGTGCCCAGCTGTGCAGAGAGCCAGCATTTACAGCCCCGACCACAGCCGTGCTCCAGCACACAATAGCCAAGAAAACCTGCAAGAGCCATAGGCTTGAAACATGCCCATGGGGAAGATGATTCTCCTCTGGCTCATTAACTTCTGAAAAGACTTTAACCAGGGCCAGCTTGCAAAAAAAACCCCAACCCATGCTCAATAACACAGAGACAAGAAGACAGCCAGTTAGCTATAACTAGAGTATTTAGCTCCTTCCCTAACCATTGTCCACCCTTATTAATGGTTAAACACTCTCTGTGTCATTGTTTGCTGTTTCTGGTCAATTCAAACTCTTTCAAGTGGGAGGAAGAATGAAGAATGGAGGGAAACCAACACCAAAGACCTGCTTGTGTTTTGCAAGATACCCAATTAAATGCTAGCTCAGGTTACCTGTAAGTGTCATTTCCTTTCCTGTTAAGGGACATTTATTAGAATTCAGAAGTGCATGAATGAGCAGAGTCCTTAGCCTTGTCTTGAGGCTGGTGAATGCATATTGTGCCTAACTCCCATCCTTCGTACTTACGTGGTATCTTTCCCTTATCTTCACAGTATCACAGAGCTTCAGTTTTCTGCTTATTTATCTCCATGGTGTCCTGAGGACTTCTTAAAAGAATGAGATCTGACTAACTTGCCCAAAGTCACACAAGAAACTGGTGGCAGCTCAGAGGATTGAGGATTTGTTGGCGTGGCAGGTGGGTCACCATGAAGTCCTCCTAGAGCACCTCAAATGTCACAGCAGCCCTTTGGCCTTGGGGCTCTGCCCTTCTTGCATGGGAGGGGTTGAAGGTGTGCTGGCCTCAGGCCCTCGTGGGTCTGGGTGCCCTGTGAGTGCCCATGCCTGGCACAGCTGGAGTCATGGGGGCTTTCCCTGGCCACGGGGCTGTGGCAGGTAACTCATGCCCCTGCTCGACCTCTGATGTCTCGGTCCTTTACGAAACTGGAACTGCTGGGAGTGGCAGATTTGCTAAAGCCTGTATTTTTCCTCTTGCAATCAGATGTTCAATAAGGATTAAGCCAAGTCTACTACCTTAATTTCTTACTTCCTCACTTCCTACTCCTGCCTAGTGGCCATGACATTCTGTTTGAACGAGGGATTAACCTCCTCTGGTAGATGAAGACCCATACCCAACCTTTGCCTTAGACTTGAACTAAACTTTACTTGGCTCTTCAGTTGAGTCTGAAAAGTTCTGTCAACATTTTTTTCAACTTTCACGTTCCTCTGCCCTCTTTGGGATTTGACTGGAGGTAGAGGCAGCAAAATACCCTGAGGAATGCTGTCTTACAGTAATTTCTGACCCTGCTGATTAACCAGTCTTTCTGATTCTGGTTAACTCTGCTCATTTACAGGCCAAAAACCCACTTGGGCAAGATTCAAACAAACATCCAGGCCAGCAGCTTCAAGTGCTCTCATTCACAAGCGATCAGTCAGAAATCTCTCTGCTGGGTTTGGTGGCACCGACATCAAAGGTACAGCATTTTTCATTGCATGACCACACTGACGTCACCGTTGCAAAGCCCGATGTAGGACGGAATGAGCAGATCCTGCCAGCTTTCACTGCCTGGATTTGGCAGCACGCAGAGCTTTTGTGATGGGCTCTACCGGAGGTGAGGTGATGTTGGACAGCTGTGACAACCCCTCCGCCAGATGTGGCGCTCGAGAACCTGACCTCGGGGACAACACTGAGACTTTCTGGGAGTTCATTGCTAGACTGCCATGCTACTTAAATAGCTTTGTGCTTTCTTTTTCTTTTCTTTTTTTTTTTTTTTCTTCTTCTTGCTCTTTTATCTGACAGGCAGCCTGGTTCACGGGACAGTATGCTGGGAAGATGGGCTGATATGAGTGCTCTTCCATGCAAAGATATCCAATATTGTCTCTTGGGCTGTCTTTCCTGCTCCAGTGCTGATCTACTACCATGTGTTCCTGCAGATGCTGCTGTGGTCCTTGTCTTGCCCTGAGAATTTATGGAGCCTTGGGTGGGCTGAGGGAGATATGAGGGCATCAGGACCACCCAGTGCATGGCTGGCACATGTCCTTACAGCACTCAAGCATCCGAGCAACAAAACATTGTGCGGAAGATAATGAACCTTTTGCAGACAATTAAAAAAAAAGAAATCAGCCAGTGACATTTCAGCCAGCCAGGATGGCTTGAGCAGCTTCCACCTGCCAGCCCTGCCATTGAGATAAGGCCCTCTTGCACGGCAAGAAAAGTAATTGAGGGGCAAGAGGGAAGTGGAGGTGAACATTCTTATGTTTAACATCTGTTAATGAAAGATCATTTAACCAACTTTAAAAGCAAGAATGGCCACTACTTCAGCTTCCCAAACTCATGATGCCACAGCACTGCTCAGGATTGTGCTCCCTATAGGAAGACACCGCCAGGATAAAAGGGCAGTCTAGTTTCAAGGAGATTATTGCTTCATAGCACAGGGGATACAAGGGCTTCAGGGCTTGAGTCTGAGCTTGACAGCCCTCCATACATGTCGGATGTCCTCGTGCAGCCTCCAGCCCTTCCTCCCTACCACAAAAGCATAAGAGCAAACCAGCCAGAGTTGTTGCTTAAAGGGAGAGCTGGCTGATACCATTTTGATGGTGAAGTACTTGTATCTGGATGGATGCTGTGTGCAGCAGGACCCTCTGTTTCCTGAGAAAGAGATGAAAGATCAATTATGGAGCATGAAAGCAGTGATGCCTCCGGTGGGATTGAGACAGCAGTAGATTCCACAGCTCTGCCTCAGGCAAAGAACAGGCGAATCCTTAAGGAGGCTGCTTTGCTTCCTTGTTGTTTTTTTTCCTACTTCTCGGGGGAGACAGGGTGAGGTGAGTCCCAGGATTATCATCTCCCTGCCAGCAGCAGCCACATCACCTCCACCATGCTCTGAAACCAGATGAAGATTCCAGGTCCATTGCCTGGTTGTCCTCACAGAAGATGCCTCATAGAAGCCTCATCAGCTTCTTCATCTCACTCCATAGGAAAATCATGACAGAGCACAGCTGTTTCTTTATCTCAACTGACTTCTCTTTCTCCCTTCTCCCTCCCTGCAGCTGCCCAGGTTGTTTGTTGTCACCTCCACCGTAGTGTCAGTGCCAGTGTGCAGCAGAAGGGGATCTCGCCTCTGACCCATGCTGGATTAGGAGGTGGGAGTGAGCACCTTTCTTCCAGCAGCTACCATCCGACCTTGATCTCCACCCTCCAGATCTGCAAGTCAGTGCCCTGAAGCAACATTCTTCCTTGACTCTGATACTTCTACCTAGATGATCATTTTAGCTGGTAAAGAATTTTTCTAACATGAAGAAGCATACGAAGAAACAAAGACCTAGCAAACCAAAATATAACTAGTGCCCAGCTGCCTCTTTATCTGGCTGTGCTTTATTTGCACAAGCTGAAGAACTTCGTGGTGCCAGGAGGGATGTGATAGAAGTTCTTTGTCTCATAAATTATTTTGGCCCAGTCTTCCCCCGGGAGATAGGACTTGAGAGCAAGAGCTGGCAGCATGGGTTCTGCTCCCAGCTTTGGTACTGACCTGCTGCGTGACCTTGGACAACTCACTTCACCTCCCCTGAGCTTCTGTTTCCCCTCCTCTCCTTTGTCTGCCTTGTTTATTTGGACTGTCAACTCCTAGAGAAAGGAATTCAGCCTCCCTGGCTGCTTGAGGATTGCATAGCATGACGGGAGCCCAATCGGACTCGCTTCTGGGAGGTACTACAGTAAAAAAGTTCATGATGATGACTAAAAACTAGCATTTGCTAAACAATTGTATGGGAGTTTTTGCTTATTAAGTGGCATACATGAACTAGCAGAACATCTCTGGCAGTTCAGAGAGCTTGTCTGGGGGTAACAACTGTTTTTGTTCCTTTTCCATGGCCACACTGAAGACTATATCTACCAGCACCACAAATATTGACATCTTCTCCCTGTCCCAGCTGCACAGTGGGAGGAGTGGGAAACATCTGCTAAAGAAAAGGGAATGTTTGTTGGAGGTAATGAAGAAGGCTTCTCTTGGAGTCCTCCCCCTCGCAAACATCTGGACAGATAACAGCTCTTGTGAGAAAGGTTGAAAGAGCCGGGGAGGCCTCCTGGAAAGGGCAGGGAAACACTCCACCTTGGAGCTGGTTAGCACCAAGGGCAGAAAGGTGGAGAGAAGCTGTGAGGGGTAACGCAGGCCCTGTCACCCAGAAGTCGGGGATGGAACAGACAAAACCAAGGCCACTAAAAGCCTGTGGGGCAGATCATCTTTAGGTGAGACCACAAGAGCCTTGATTCCAGAATACACCTCTTTCAGGCAAGTGCTGTGGCTTTGAAATCCATTTAGCCCTATGGACAGTATCAGAAGGTGTAACGGAGGGTTTGCCATTGCATTCGTGGCTCTTGAGGAGACTCCATGCTCACCCACTGGCTTCTACTCTGCTCAGAGTCCCCCTGGCTGTGCCACCACTGGCCCTCAGCCAAGAACGTGGCCTTCTCTTCCCACTAAGTGACCCACGACTGGTACACAAGGACATCATGATAGGGCAAGAATCGCATCGTTTGCGCTACACGCCACTCCACGGACATAGCTAAGAGCAAATTGTTTCTCTGACATGCCAAGGATGCTTTCAAAAAACCTCTTACCCCACTACCCCTTCGGCAGCAGCCCTGCAGCTTGACAAACTCCACTGGAACGCTTGTCTGCTTTTAAAATGTCTTGAATGTATTGCATGTATTGGCCTGTCATTGGTTTTCTCAAGCCCCAGCAATACAGAGGGGTCTGCTGGGAGCAGTGGGGAAAGCAGCTCCTTAAGTGATGCTTTCCAGTTGACAGGATGGGAGGGCAGGCACTACCTGCTGTTCGGGGAGAAAGCAAATCCAGTTATTAATCCATCAACCAGAGGCCAATGCAGAATTGTTCCCCCCAGTGCTGCTTTCCAGTGGTTTGTTCATTTATGCCTGTGCTGGTGAGGATCCTTCCCCTGCCTGCCTGCCCCCTCAGGAGCATCCTTGTGGGGTGAGTTCTTCCTACCTTGGCAATGCCTGGGAGTGCACAGAGGCTTTTTCTGTCTCCACATGTAACAGGTGGCATAAAGAAGGCACAAACATAGGAAGCGTGATCTAGAAGAATAAACTCCACCTGGCCTTAATTCCCTGCCCCACACTGCAACAGGAGCTTTGGAAACTCGAGACAGATGAGCACACAGGGAAGAGCGATGCTCAGGTGCAGAGCAAGCAGGAGTGAGGATCTCCCTGTGCCTTGCCACTGATGGTGTTTACAGATCTGTGTTCTGCCACTGCGTCCAGCTTGCTGCACAGCACGAGGCCATCACCACATGAAACAGGTGAAGGGCAGTGGCTGCGTATTTAAAGGAAACATAATAAAAGAAGAAAAAAGTCTGTTTTTCACAGCTTGCAGGTTGCTGTTAAGTAGTTACTCCTTTCCATGGCAGTCGCTGGGGCTCAGAGACCACCACAGACATGGTTGCCAGGGTCTGAAGGGCAAAATTCCTGTGTCTCAGTCTCCAAATTCCTCAAATAGTCCCTCCAATTTTTATGTTTTCATAAAGGCATGGCCTGCTGCCGGGTGACCTGGAAGAGGCATCGCAGTGCTTTGTCAGCACACTCGCCTCACTGCAGAAGCTAAGGACTGAGTTGTCTTATTAATCATTTAAAAAGTGGGGAGGAAAAAAAATAAAAGGCACTGTTCTGGCTAATTGTAGGGGGGGAAAAATGAGGTCAGAGTTCATTTTTTTCTCTGCTGTCGCTTCACAGTTCACTGGCTGACAAGGAAAGCAAGATAAGAAGAGACTGGAGATAGTTCAGGGAACAACCTCCCTCTCCCAAGGAGAAGTGGGGGAGTTCAGGTTTCTGATACGGACGGAGAGTCGACTGTGCTGGATGTTGAGCCACAAGACTTGGCAGAGGGGATGCCACAAGCTGCTCCAAGAGGGAGCAGGGGGGTTTGGCACGGTGCACATGGAGCAGGCATGTCTCATTTTTGCCCCCCCATAAATGTACTGATGTTGGTGCTGCTCCCAGGGAAGTCTGAGCTGAGAGGAACTGGGAGCCTCCTGCACCAGCAGCCGTGCAGGATTTCAAGCGGATACATTCGATTCAGTCTAAGCTTCAGGGTTTATCCACTCTCCATTTTTTAAATTTCTTTTTAGTTTAACAGCTGTGCTAAAGTATAGATTGGAGGGGAAAGCAGAACCCTGGTGCTCCTTCCTGCTCTGACACTGGGCTGATGATACAGCAAAGCCTGCCAAACCACCCTTCCCTCATTCTGTCCCCTATGGTCGCTCCCGCTATGAGCAGCAACTGCTGGAGTAACCGAGACCTCCTCAGGAGCGTGAGATCCAGAATCATTCATTTTATGGGGCCCTCCTGCGAGAGCAAGGGATTTGTTACCCTGATTCCTGCTGGGGAAGCGCTCCCACAGCCACAATGTGAAACACAATACAGCACGGACTCTGACATTCAAGCTGGGTTATTTGAGGCAAGTTTGTTACACGGGGCCTATGCAGCACAATTCCAGCAGCAATTATCCAGGCTCCTTGCACCATTCTGGCCACTTAAATGCAATCTCTGGCCTGAAATCGCAAAGTCACCAGGATGTGTCACCAAGCCGATGTGCCATGCTTGGCTTTAGGGGTGCAGAAGGAGGAAGGGGGTCAGGAGAAGGAATCACAACCAGGAGGTGGCTGTTTAGCGAAGACCCCAGTGCTCTGGGGACATGCTCTAGGGATGGGATGTTTGCCTCTGGGAGCATGAGCAGTGGACTATGGCGGGTGGCTTGGGACTTCCTTCGGCAGTGGCACTCGTGTAAATTCCAGCGTAAACGTGAGAGGTAAGCTTTCTGGTACAGGAATTGAAGGGATGCCTAAAACTCCTAAGGTCAGGCCAGGGGATCACAACAGCCTGTGAATCTCTGTCCCAGGGCTGTTTAGCTTAGAGAGAGTTATCTGCAAGATGTTGCCTTAAGGTAGGATCAAAACTAAGGTCCTGAATATCTTTTTCCTTCCTCAATTCAGCACGTGCAGAGCAGGCAGGGATTGCAGGGGAAGTGTGAGGTGAGAAAGGTGTTGTCAGACTCCTGTGAGAGGTTAACCTGGTTCCTGAAGGTTTCGCAAGCCCCCACCAGCAACGCTGGTGGTGTGACAGAGCTGAAGGCTGAGCAGGTAAAAGGCAGGTGGGCCATTTGTGCCAGACCCCAGAAAAACACAAATAACCTCCAGCACAGCCAGGTCCACCATGCTCCGAAACAGAAAACAGCTTCTGAAAAACCTTGGAATGCTAAGACATGTGAGGAGGAATAGTGGATAAAAAGGGCTGAACAGAGGACTATAGACATCTCCAAAGACATTTTCCCCAGCCCCTCCAGCCAGGCTACCCATCCCTTTCCTTCCCAGCCCTATTTTCCACCAATGCAGGATAATTCCTAATTGCTTTTGCTATGGAAGTAATGACATGTCAGGGTGTTTTTTTGTTTTGTTTTTGGTTTTTTGTATGTTTTTTTTTTTGGCAGGGACAGCAATCAAGACCCTTCTGCATTTGGACATGAAGGAAGAAAAGGAAAACAGTCTTGTTTTCAATAAGACAGGGTCTCTTCCTCCATTGCTCAACTGCCCATTTGCACAAGGCTTTCTGGCCCCGTAGTAGCCTGTTTCCCTGGAGAGTACAGTCAACATGGGGAGGCAAGGCAGTGTTGGAAGGTAGCCTGAGGATAACAGGCGTTATAAAGAGGAATTTTTTTCCCTGCTGTTTTTGTTTGTTTTACCACAGAGGCTCAGAGGAGCTGGCCAAGAGCCTCACACAGCAGGTGCTGCCTGGGAATGCAAGGGGAGCAAAATTCCTACTAAATGGAAGCATTATTTGACACCACTGCCTTTCGCAATCTTTTTCTTTTGTTTCAGACAAACTCCAAGGCCTCCTGGGCTTTGCGGTCAAAGCTGAGTTGGACTCTTCTGCAGGGGAGGAAAGGGAAGTAGTAAGGGTGTCCCCAAACATGCCAAACACTTGGGTGACAGAGACCAAGCCTTCTGGAAACAATACTGCTGGGTTCCCACAGAAGTAGCAAGAGGGCCAAGAAAAAAAGAAAAATCACCTTTGGCTCCCTCACAGCAGTGTTATACCTTTTTCCTTTTTTCCTTTTTTTCTTTTTTTTTCCTTTTTGTTTTTTCCTTTTTTTTTTTTTTTCTGTAGTGAAGGAGATGCTGAGTCTGCACACCCACACCAAAATGCTTTTGACATTTGGAGATCTACAGGAGTGGGTCACTACTCTGGCCAGCTTGCTATTGTCTACCATTGCTTTTGCAAGACTGGAAGAGAGAGTAAATGTGGCTAAAGGAAAGCAGGATAACTCCTTCCTTTACCAGAGGCTTCCCCTGTGGCTCAGTCCTTCAGCTCCTCTAATTTTCTTTTGGACTTCAGCTCCTTCCCAGTAAAACTGGCAGAATCCATGTGGGGGTCGTATATCAGCAGCATGGGATGTGTAACTATTTCATAAATGATGGATCAGTGTTAAAACTCAGAAAGAAGTCAGAATCTTCCAGAAATGACAGGCTTTGCCACAGATTTTACATCCTTCTATTTTTTTACAAGCAGCCAGGCTGCCTCCATCCGAACGCTCTCCTCCTACCAGCAAAAATGTTGTCTCAGAGAAAGTCTCATTTTTCACAGCCTTTTGGATACCCTCAGTTGCCCAAATGACCCCACAGAAGTGATAGCTCGTTTCCAGAAGCCTTCAAAAGGTGCAGTAACTGGCTGTGCCTGTGTGTTCAGGTACGTCTGCCTCATGGTTGTCCTCGAGCAAAGGGACAGTGTTCTGGTTTGCTCCACGCCTTGCATGCTGGCGCTGTGCTCACTGATGGAGCCCTGGGGTGCTCCTCCAAGGCTGGTGCTATTAATATGAATGATTTTCTCCCCCTTCCACGCTCCGTGGTTCCTGGGAGGCCAACAGCCCCAGCCTGGATGCTTTTAAACAGCGCTGTTTGAGACACAGCCACATTCCTGAGCTGTAAGTCTTTACAATCACCCACCAGCTCTCCAAAACAAGTTCAGAGCACGACTTGCAGCCACACAGATGACTCGGCTCTTCAGGCCCAGAGGTAAAACCTACAATATTAGCAACACAAGTGGATAGGTGGTACCCACATTCCTGCCGTTAACGTCACCGGCATTTCTCCCTGCCAGCGTCCAGCTATTGCATTCCTCAGCCCAAACAGCAGCTTTCTTGGATTTCATGTGCTGCAAAAGATGGAGAAATCCATGTGAGACAAGCATCTGATGCTTCCCAGCTCTTCCACTGCTATTTATTGAGTACACTAAAATTAATGAAAACCAAAGACACTTGAATGGAGGGCAGAAAGTCATAAAGTTCAGAAAATGAAAATTGAAATGAGCCTCTTTCAGGAGGCCATTTGTATATCATTAAAATTTCTGCCCACTCAGAAAGGGGAAGGAAGGATAATGCTAAGCAAAACTTAAAAGCTTCTGGTGTGAATTTGCAATGGTGAGAAAAGTATGTCCTTGACAAATAGCCAGAAGGACAAACTACTGCCGTGATCAGGCTCTTCAGGATCAGGAGTTCCAGTGAATGGTATAGCTACTGAAAAATAGAAAGGATTTAGAGTAAGGCTGCACAAATAGTTTCAAAGATGGAAAATATGCCTTGATGGTGTGAAACACAGATCTATCTCCATCCCCATGTCAAAAGGGGATGGGGAGAGCGTAATAATGTACAACACATCTGTGCAGAGAGATGGGTGAGGTGTTCAGAAGTCCTTTGGCAAGGCTGGTCAGAGCCCTTGTTTTAGCAAGAAATGTCAGTCTGGTTTTTACATCAGCAAGTTCAATTTCTGTTCATTTTTCTAAATGGAAGTATTTTGAAAGATATTTTTTTAAACGTCCCAAGTTAATTTTCTCTGTATTAGTTAAGGACAAATGATAATGCAAACAACAGTGCAAAAAGTTTTTAAATCGCTAAAACTGCAGGAAAGTTGATTCACAAATACTTCTGATATATCAGCTTTTTGTCCAGATGCCAGGATTAAAAAAAAACCCAACTCCAAAGTTTGAAGGATGTATCGTGCCAGGCAATGCCGCTCAGTTATGAAGCAGAGAAAAGTGTAAAACTGATGGCTACGTGTGAAGCCAAACAAAAGCGGATTAGAAATGAGGCACATTTTTAAATTAATGTGAGCTTTGAAATCAAGTAATTTGATGAGTCTCCAACTTCTGATGTGTTCATATTCCCATATATTGGTATGTCCGGAGCTGGATGTTTTTCTGGAAGATGCAGCAAAGCTACTGGACTCGGTACTGGGCTAATTGGCTGCAACTGAATGGCCTTGAAATATAGGAAGTCATACCAGATGTTCTCATGGCTCCTTCTGGCCTTAAATCCTGTGATTCTATGAATGAGTTTCTGAATCTGCAAAATCCGAAGTCCTGAGAATACAAACATATGAGTAGAGTTATACTTCTGGCCTCCACATCAGAAGAAAGATATTGAATGTGCATTGTTGCGATAAATCAAAGAAGCAGCTAAATCAGAGCTGTAATAAAAGTCAACTGCAGATCTCTGTGCAGAAATTGGTCGTATGTCATGTGAGGACAAGTTTCGGAGATGAGATTTCTCAACATCTGAAATGACTTCTTCTGGGAGCAGCCCCTTCCAAGCACTGTGGGGAGATCCTCCTCCGGACTTGGTCTTCTGTGCCACACAGGAGCTTGTTTGACATGTGACGATCAGTGAGGCACTGAATGCTGCTGACCACAGTGTAATTGAGATGAGCATCCCTGCCACGAAAACCAGCAGCGAGGCATTCAAGTCAAGAGAAAGGGGTTTTGTTTTGCTGGGCTTCCTTAAGGGGAAGCATGTCAAAGCCGAGGAAACTGAAATCCATAGTCAGCAAGAAAGCTTACTCAGCCATGGTCTAAGCACAGTCACACCAACCATTTGTCCACCCACTCCCCTGCTCTGAAAAAGGAAGAAGAGCAGCAACAACAACAAAAAATCTCAGAAGAATTTTGATACTTCTGTGTCATTTAATAACACATTTAAGTAATCTGATTCATTCTGGGAGGAAATCCTCTGTATGTCACATAACTGGATTCAGATGACATGAGTGTGAGTCTCACCACTGAAATTCCTTCTTGCCAGGCTCTGAGCATCTCCAGTTTCCTGCCCTCACCATCTCTCTTGGCTATGCCTCTGGATCTGATTGGAGAAGGCATTAGGGCAGGCAGGACCCACCTGGGACCCAACATGCCTCATCAGCACAACATGGGGTGATTCCTAAAGGTGCATGGTTGGTCGCTGTGATGCAAACCTCCCTCCTTCATGCATGGAGGGTGCTGGAGCCTTGCACCATGGGCCCATAGCTTTAAAGAAAACCTTCGAGAAACAGACACTTAGTTTGAACGAAATGCTCAGAGAAAGAGCATGTGCTGCCAAAATGCTCCAGTGAAGCACCCTTGTTATATAATACCAAGCTACATGTGTCGTGCAAAGTGCTGTCTGTCATCTGCAGAGGGCCCGCTGATGCTCTAACGTCACCACCAATGTCACGCAACGCTGGGTGAAGCAACGAGCGCGGCGATGTCACCAGGAAATACATAATGCCAATGACAGTGGAACTAATGTAGAGGCGATTATCCTTACATTATTCAACACTTCCAATTGCTCTCTGTTGTAAGTGGCTATATGATGTAATAATATATAAATACTGTAATGAAGGGTTTATTTATAGCCATCCTCGGTGTTACTGGTGAAAGTATTAATGCGTTTTTCCCACGCTATGTTCATTGACCGCAGCCGTGCAACCCATTTTCAAGGGACTATGTCTAAAGAGTGTTTAAGCCATTCCTCAGTCACAGGAACAGGTGAACAGCTAATGCAGCAAGGGAAGTAATCAGCTTTAAATGTGGGAATGAAAAAAACCGAAAAGCAAAGAAGTATAGGTGAAGAGAGGACATACCTCAAATGGGAAAAGAGGTATGTGTCTCTAAAGTGTCTCTAAAGTGTCTCTAAAGCTGGCAACTACTTTCCAGCCTGAAGACCAATGGACTCCATGGAGAAAAAGACACTTGCACCTAGCTCTCATTTAAGACATAAGAACTGATGGAGGGAGCAGGGGGAGCGATCAGACCTTGGACCAAAAGCAGGTTCAAGTCTCAGAAATATGGAATGATGCCATTCACACTGCCAGAGTTGCTCTCGATTTCAGTGTTGGCCTTAATTGAGCTTGCATTCCTGTATAATCCTCCACATCCTTTAACTTTCTAACCCACCCTGGAGCCACCAGTAGCTTCCAGATGTTTTTCCTCCTCCCTGAGGGTGGTATGGAGAGAAAAACAGCAGGTCTTGAATGATTGAAGGTGCAGGGTTTCAGAAGGACTATATGGCTCTTGCAGAGACACACAACTCTCCCATTCCTACGCTCCATCTGCAAAGAGACTTCCCTTTCACTGAAAACACAGTAAAAATGGCAAAAAGCGGAAAGAAAAATTTTTACTTGTGGGAGAAATGTGTGATTTCATCACTGCGAAGTGTTTCTTGGGGTGCGTAGGAGAATCCACAGTTACCTGGAGAGACAAACTGGTGGAGATGGGGCTTCTGGCTCTCTGGCCTGCCTTCTTCCTGTGCTGCACCAGGTCCTGACCCACTCCTGAGCCCCTCCTGCTACTGCAGCTCCACTGCTGACCTAGGAAGAGATGCTTTTCAGAAAGCTACCTGCAACCTGCATTCCCCCTATTTAGGGAGGAGGTTTCCCTGTCTTTGACTTGGCTCATCATTCCTTGCAGGGTGTACCACGTATTTCCTTCAATGGCTCTTTGAGTGGTGAAAACAAGGCCAGGCATGTAGAGAAAATGTCAGAATTTCTCCACCCAGTTTAGGACTTCCCCATTCATCTTTCTTAAAATTTGCCATTCCCAGAGCATGAAAATCCTGTGTATCCATGTGGGCTTTTAGTGCGAAGCAGAGCAAGAAATGGGGCAAGAAATGGAGTGACAGCAGGAGGGGATGTATCTTCTTCCTCCACTGCGTTGGCGTGCTGCCAGCAAGTGCAAGAATCTGCCTTTTTTTCCCTCTTTCACAACAGAGCTGCGCTGTAAACAGCATTCATCACACAGGGAGTTCCACTTAGAAATGGGTGAATGCTAGAAAAATACTATTTACAAGTCCTCCCTCAAATAAAAACCATGAGTTTATTTTGGCACCGACAGTGATTCTCCCAGTGATTGCTTCTGGCAAGCACTCAGGCAGGTACAACAACACTTGCTGAAATATTCAGAGGATGGGGACATGTTGCAGATACTTGTGTAAATGTGAACTGTGGGACAAACACTTGTGCAAATCTGTGCAGTGAGGGGTTTGCATGACTGGTTTTGATTGCTGCTTGTGAGTTCCAGACTCCTCGAATCAAAGCGGAGAAGCTCCGCCACATGACGGAGGTAAACAGGGACACACGCAGAAACTCACCAAGGAGAGTACAAATGAAAATTAACAAAAAAAGGGCAACAACAAATAGTTGAACTGCAATCAGGCTGCATAGTTTACAAGCAGCCCAAAGACTGAGAAACGGCCAAAGAAACCATTTACGTAATAACGGCATGTCAAACACATCTGTAAAGTTCCTGTAGCATTTGCAAACAGCGGCCTAAGTTCAAGAGGATTTACTTGGAGCAGTTCATGAGATTAAAATCAAGAGAGCATGCAAATATCTTACTGGAACACGGCCAGGAGACGGGACTACAGTTGCATGGTTAATTGAATTTGGCAAGCAGTCGCCCAGCTATATTTCCTCTGGGATTGACATGTGGAGTGGATCGATTGATACTGGAAGAATTAAGGATGGGGATTGCAGAAAAAGGAAGATTTGACCGGGTGGGCTCGCCAAGATCTGGCCAGATGGGCTAATGTTCAATAGGTGGCACCTACGAGCAGAGATCCAAGGCTGGTGTCACTTCAAATTGCCCCCCAGCTTCCAAACACTTCTCCTGATGCAGACGGAGACTTAACCATATGCTGGCTGTAGCTGGTGTGTCCACATGTGAAAGCAATTGCAAGGCTGGAAGGGCTTGGGTTCTGTTTTGTTTGCCTTGTTCATTATCTACAAATGCAATTACCAAGGGATAAATTAAATTAGGTTGTAGCGTTATTTTGAACATCTTTTCTGGTTTGCTTTACTTCGAATTTTCTGAGAGGCCAGTGTTTACAGTTAAAAGGACAACTTGGCAGAAGTACAATCAGGAGTGAGCAACACATACCACAAACAAAACCATTAAGACCATTTAGAAAATCTTTGCAAAAGACAATCAAGTGTTACGGGACTAATTTCCCACTTGGTCACCATGATTTTATGTCAACATTAACACCATTGACTTCAGCTGAGCCCTACAGGCACAAAGCTTGTGTGATGGGGTGGGAAACTGGCCCAGTTTAGGATTATGTATATCGTATTATTTAAAAGACAAAGAAACAAATCCCAGGAGTGTGTAAGTATGCTGAAGTCTCTGAATGTAGACTTTTCCCACTGAAATCAAAAGCAGAGCATCTGTGTACTGAGAGGAGTGGAATCAGGTGTCCTCTACCTGCCATTGGCAAGGCATGGCTATCAGCAATGCACTTTTTGGGGCTGGATGTAGCGTGTAGGACAGGGTAGATGCTCTGGAAAATAGAGAGACGACTAAAGAGAAGGATGTGTCTTCCTCCCTGAGAACCTCCTCCCCTAGCCCCAAATACCTTCTTATTTCTCATTACTTCATACACTAGGATCTATTTTTAATGCTCCTCAAATCAGTAACATAATTTTTTTCCCATCTGTATGAATATAGAGATACATAAATCCAAAGAAAGACAGGAGATGGTTTTTACCTGGTTGATCATTATTTTTTTGTTTTTTTCATTTTTAGGTCTTTTGGAAGTGCAATTATATTAGACATGTTGGGCTGGCCACTAGGATGAGTAAAACAGCTTGGGAGAAGAAAAGGCTTGTGAATATTTCAGGATAATTACTAACAGTTAGTCCCAGAACCAGAAAAAAATATTTAAAAGAAAAAAAAAAAAGCAAAGAAAAAGAGAGAACAGCTTTCGCCTGTTACTGATTTCCTTTTTGGTTGCAGGGGCCATTGTTTGTTTTAATGACAGGAAAAGAGAGCTGTCAGAAGACATTTGCATAGTGCAAATAGGGTCACAAATCAGAGGGGCTGTGGAGATCATGTAGCAGTGAGCCAGCACCCATTGGTGTGCAGCTACGAGGACAAGGTTGTTTTCTGTAGGAATGGGGAAAAGCTGATAGGTTTTCCACGTGCAGTTGAGAGCTCAAGCAAATTTGGGGGAGAAGGGCTTCCTGCTTGTGGCAGGGTCTGCAGGGCTCTCATGAAGGCATTGCTGTTTGTTTATTTTCCTAGCTGTGTGTTTAAGATGCATTCTTTGAAAATTTAGCTGATAGGTCTGTTTGTATAGACTGCACTGCTGGTGAGTTAGACCAGGGGTTTGTGTTCATTTGGGAAAAGAGAAAGAATCCTGGCCATCAGAAATGTTTACTATATCAGGAAATGAATTCACTACTTGAGGGTTCCAGTGGATATAAAACAAAAATTAAAACAAGAGCCTTGTATAAACCCACTTCGTATTGTCTCTTCCATAAACAGCCCCATACGTGACAAAGCTCAGAGTGAGTGAGAGAGGTAGTTTTATTGGGGCATGTGGAAGCGAGTTAATTGCTGTCATTTTTTGATTGTTTTTTTGCACATGTTGGTGAGTTTGAAGTGAAATCTGGTTGTCTTTTCTTTCTCCCATTCCAGGGAGAGCTGAGCCTTTGCTGAGAAATAACACTAGGCAAAATGACTTCAAGCTGTCACCATTACACAACCTAAACTTTATTTCTTCATTAATGCATTACAGAGCAAAAAAACAATGAGAGCATTCCTCTGGAATGTGTGTTTACTGAGCACAAAATGATATGTTTACTGAAATAGCAGTTGCTGCCGGGTTACCCAGTGGGAGAGAGCTTTCTCTTACCACACCGGTCCGAGATCCCGGTGTCGCTCAGCTCCGCGGCCTTCGATGCCAGTGATTTCCCCTTTGCCAAGAGGGTCCTCTGGGAAAAAGCAGTGGTGGTGCTGGCCAGAGCTGAGGTTCAGCATCATCCAGTGGCACCTTTCCGGTGGCTCCTGCAAGCCCTGGAGGAAAGGAGAAAAAGGAGGGGGATTTCAAGGCATGCCTTTCTGCAAAAAGAGTGAGTCAGAGGGGAAGGGGCTAAACCCAGGATTTCAGGGAGGGTGTCAGCACATCTCCCGGCGTGGCAGCAGGAGAAATACTCGGGGCAGAGGACAGGTGCTGGTGCCGTGTGAATGAAGACTCCCTTCCCAAAGAGCGGGCAGAGGTGGTGGCTGGGGAGTGGCAGAGCAGCTCCTGGGTACCGCAGCGGGAGGAAGGGTGGGAAGGCAGGGGATGTCCTTTATGGTCACAGTAAGGAAAACACCATTCCTGATGGCCGGGATGAGGTGGGCATGTTGCAAATGCCCCAAAGAAAAACAGCCAGGGAAGGGAAAAAGGGAGTCAGATAGACAAAGGCAAATAAAATCAGTGCGGGAGTTTTCTCCTTTTTCCCAACAGTCAAAGCAAACCGTGTGTGTATTAGTACACGTGTACATATGCAGGTGCACACACACACACCCTCCTATGCACCCAGTCTCCTAAATTCAAAGGTAGTTTGTTCTTTTCTCTTTATTCCACTAGGATTCAGACAGCAAAAAAACAATAATTAAGGAGCTTTTGCTCAGTACAACTGCCAAGCAGACATCAGGTTGGCTGCAGCACTGTTTGGTGTGTATATGGCTCTCCAGTGATTCATAACCAGCCCAATCGGAACAGGGTTCATCAGTGCCCCAACCAACAAAAACACAACTGCAATGTTTTCAGTTCTTTCCCTTCTCCTTTAAAGAGAAACACACACACACATGCGGAGGAAAAACAGAACTAGACAGTGCTTTCTAACCTGTACAGCATATTACTCTAATTAAGGGATGCTGTTACTCATGCACCATTCACAACCCTGCCGAAACTGGGAACAAACAGTCCCTACAATCTTGATAGGACTGTCTGAGCTGAACTTTGTTGAGTTTTCCAATCTGAAAAAGCCCAAATAGGAAACACCCTTTCCCCCTGCTAACTCCTGTAATTGGCAGCATACCGGGCAGTGTCCTTACCCTGATCTGCTTCTCTATCAATATTTTGGTTCAGCAGTGGCTGCAGGGCAGGTGAAGGGGTCTGCAAATGTCATGTGCTGTCATCTTTCCACTGGGTTGCAGCAGAGACCTCAGAGGCTCCGTGTTGGGTCAGCTTCCCCCATCGTGGCAAAGTCCCTGGAAATGAGGAGGAAGTTGAACATGGACATCGCCTCTGCCCTGGAGGTAAAAGCATCTCTTGCTGAGATGGCCTTTGTTCTGGTTACTGTGGTGTTCGTGCTTTTTGGTGTCTTGTTTGACACCACAAGGCCAGGGGGGCACTGCTGCCAGGAGAGCCGGAGGCGTCGTACCTCCCTGCAACATTTCTTGGGGAAGCGTGAAGGAGAGCTGGGGAAGTCATAGAATCAAAGAATCATAAAGGTTGGAAAAGACCTTTAAGATCATCAAATCCCGCTATCAAGTCCTCCAAGGTGTCTCCAGCCATGGCTGAGAGGGGCCAGGAAAGTGTGCTATTTGTATACGTGCCATGAATGCATCTCGGCACCACACTGAGAAGGGTTGACAGGAGCTGCAGAAAGGCTGAGTAAAATTTTCCAAAATACCTAAGTGACGTGGAAGCCTCCTGTCCTATTTTTAAAACGTGACTGAAGCACGTGAGACCCAGAGCCTTAAAGGTACCTCTGCAGATAGCTCTTTAGAGCTGGGCGCCTAAAAGAGCACCTCCATCCCACTGCCCTGATGATCCATCCTCCCCCGTCCGGGGTCCCGTCCCCTCTCAGTCACATCATTTCAGACCCTCACACCCAACAGGAGGTCACCTCTTCTGCAAGTCCTGCAGGGACCTGCACAGACCTCTCCGTCCGTCCAACAGAAAAGATCTCTCTTTCCTTCCACCAGTCCCACCAGAGATGCATTGTACTTGGGTTTTGCTTCCAGCCATGCTGCCCCTGGGGTTTTTTCCTCCTTCTTTCCTTTGCTTTTCCAGAAACCCCTGCCGGGTGGTAATTCCTCTCCAGCCCAGCCAACTTCCAGCTGGGACCCAACCCTCCCAGCTGCTGTGTGCAGGCACATTGCTCACAGCAGAACTTGTAACTCCACCATAGGCAGCAAGGTGACTTTAGCTGTGTCTTTTCCTGCTGGCCAGTGGGGTCTGTGAGATCCAGCCCGGATGGCTTGGCCCAAAATATCTCAGGCTGCTTCCTCAGCAATGAAATGTCTCCTATTTATTGCTGCTGATTATTGCTAATGACAAAGGCAGGTGGCGGGGGACAGCAAAAGGAGAATGGCAAGGCTCAGAGAGATGGGAGAAGATAAAAAGGTCAAAAAGCAGTTATTTTAGCTGCCGGCTTTGTGCAATTTTGGAAGCAGAGGACTGTTTGCATTAGATGTAGAAAGCACAGGTTTTAGCTGCAACAGCACACTCTTCCCACTCCGTGTTTTTGCAAAACTTTCTGCCTATTTGTAGCACCTCCTGCTGTATTGCTCACACCAGCCCTCCTCGCTCAAGAGATATACTGGAGCCATACGTCGGAGCCGTATGTCTCATCGGCATAGTGAGACTCGAGCAGAATCTATTGCCAGAGGCAGAAATACTCTCATGGATGCAGCCAGTAGAATAGGTGGAAATTTTCCAAATTTCTTTTTGCAGAGGCAACATTTATCCCCATGAAAAATGTGGAGGGACTGAAGGGAAGGCTTAATAATGATTTTTATGACATGTCCTTTCCCATTTCTAACTTCTTTTAATTGTCTTTTCTATCTTACAATGCCCTTGTGGAGCCCCTGCTCTCTCACTGATGTCAAGGCAGGAACAGTGAGGAAAGAAATATTGTCACCCAAGCTGCGGTGCTGAAAGCTCCTTCTTGTCAGCACTGATACAAATAACCATATAGATACCAGGACGTGCTCCTAAAGTTTCTGTCATTGCGCAAGGGCCCTTCTGGCCTCTCAGCTGCTGCTGCAGCGCGGTGCTCCTGACTTTCCCATGTCTCTCCCAAGAAAATCCTTTCCCTATGGACCAGGAGATGGCCTGGAAGGTGCTGCTTCACAACAGTGCTGCTGTCGGTGAGGATGGAGTGAGAGGTAGGTAGGAGAAGATGAGGGTTTGCAGAAAAAAAAGCAGGCTGGGTGCTGGCAGCGTGGGCACTTCAGCTGGCACTCAGCAGGGGTGCCCTCCAAACACCATCTCTACAGTGCGAATTCACCTAACTTTTGAATGTCAGAATGTCTGTTTTGCTTTACTTTGAAGCTGCATGGTGCTGGTACAGCCATCAATGATTTGAGCTTGTTTTTCTGCAGCCAGTCACCTGCTGAGCCCTGGGGGCATCTTTTGGCAGGCAATAAAGCTTTCCTGTTTCATCTTCCCCAACAGACCACCACACACCCTTCAGGTACCATCAGTTACATCCCTTCTAGTGTGATGCAGCACGGGCTCTCACACCAGGGAGCTGCGGTCGTGTGGAAGCCACGACTGCTCAGATGAAGGCCTCTGATAAATATCCACCCTCCCACTTCCCTGCTGCATGGACCAGATAGCTGCAAGCCAAGGCCATTACTCAGCGTATCATCAGGTGTGTAGCTATGTCCTGAGCACTCCAAATTGGCAGGGAGATGACTATTGGAAGGAAGCTGAAGCCAAAAGGGCTGTGGAATCTGGCCAAATCTGCTGTCGATTTTAAAGCTGATTCCGCTGTTCCTCCCGTGGAGCAAAACAACCATATTTTTCATTTTGCAAAGGACAAAGCTCAACAGGGCTTTATTTTTTTTTTCTTTTTTGCCTTTTTTTTTGGTTGTGCTTGCTAGGAATTTATTGAACGCTGTTACGTTATTCTTCTTGCTGTCAGGAAACAGGCTGACTGCCCTCCCAAAGTTTGGCTACTGAGCAACTAGGCTGCATGGGGCTTTTTGGCCACTGGTGAGGCTACTGTCTTAGATGGTGGCCTATGAATGTCCTTCAAACGCTTGGCATTGAAGAGCTTTGCTGTCAGCCTCTGGAAGTTCCCCTATCAGTGGGAGGTGAGTGGGTAGCACAGCTTTTGGGCCCGAAGAGAGCAAAAGCCTACTACCATAAAATCTGTAATGCAGCATCTGGTTTGGTTTATACTCTGTGTGCTGCATTTCAGCCTCAGAGAGTGGCCTTGAGCTGCGCGGGATGTGTGCTGTATGGGCCAGGGCTGTTGGGGAAGGATCCCCATTTCCCGGGATTGGCAGCTCGTCCCACAGGCTGAGAAATGCATAGTCTTTCGATGGGAAATTTGTAAAGCTGAACCCTTCTTCCCTATTCCTTCAGTGGAAAGCGTGGGAGGAAAAAGCCCGCAGTATTTTCTTGGGATGGGGATGAGCAGCGGAAACAGGTTGTGAGAAGGGGCAGTAGCATGAACAGAGCAGCAAATTGCACTCTTCTTATACTTCCTTCTCCTAGTTACCCATCAGGATTTTGCACCTGACCCATCCACCTCCATATACAACAAAAATTTGGTGCTTGGCCACCTGCCAACCATCCTCTTTCTGTGCTGGAGTGGGTCTCATTCAGGGGAAAATTCCCCTGCCCTGGAGAAACCGGAGCAAGAAGCGGTTTCCCTGGGTTTGTTCCATTATTCATTGTTATCCTCCCCTCGGGCCGCCCTGAACAATTTCCTTCCCCTCCCCTCTATGTACACCCTTCAAATGGTTTTAGAATATGGCACTGAAAAATAAAGTTTAAAAAAAACCACCAAATACCCAAGGCATTGAAAACATTCAAATATATTGCTCAGCTCTTTCCTCCCTGCACCATTGTCTTAGGAGGGCTGGCACGGGACCAGACTTCTTTCTTATTACCAATCTTAACTATTCCACTGGGCATCGAAAAATAAAGCCCTATAAAAGTCACTAATTAAATAAGTTCTCCCATCTGACCTAATACAAGCAACATGGGAGGTTGCGTGATTTTTATTTTTTTTAGTATTTTTTTTTCTTTTTCCCTCCTTTTTGTAAAGCCCACTTTTCTGACGGGGATTCGTTGTTTTTCTGGTAGGGGAGAGGGATTTCAAGGTCACGGAATGAATAAATGATGATAATGCGTGGCCGCGGGGAGAAGCGAGCACAGCAAGCGCGCGATGAGCACGGCAGCAGCCGAGGTGCTTCCTGCCTGCCTGGTCCCTTCTAGCGAGGACAGGGCTGCAGTTGTCCCTCCCTGTGGCTGCTGAGTGTGGGCTTGGCCTCCCTGCTTTTGTTTGCCATGGTGGCTGCTTGTTTTTTTAATTATCATTATTATTTTCTTCTCTCACGACTCAAGAGTGGATGATTATCTCATCTGAGAGTCCCCCGCCCCAAGGCTCTGTGGGGCTCCTTGGCTCCAGGCCTTGCGGGATGTGGGCTCGCCCCAAAGCAAGCGAAACAGAAAATTAACGGCTGTATTTCCTGTTATTCTTGGGAATTTTAGATGGATTCGTGAAGGTTCGCCACGCTCAGCCGTGGTGGTTCCAGTGCTGCGTGCCCATGCTCGCTCTTTCTCTCTGCACCTTGGGCATGAGCCCACAAGTGGGATGAGTTGGGCAGCTCCAGCTCGCTGCCCGCCACCAGGGCTGCATGGGGCGAGTGCTCTTTCCTTTTCTCCTGACTCACTTGCTAACGAGCTCTCCTCTTGCGAGAGCATCCTGAGGTTTTCTAATAACAGGAAGCGGTGCGCTGCCTGCCCCGGGGTCCAGCCGCATGCGGGAAGAGGTGTGGCTGCCTCCAATTTCGAGGAACACCAGTGTCATGACCTGCCCCAATCTCAGCGTGCTTTCCCCTTGGCATCCGCCTTGCTGCCTCCGGCACTATAACCCTTTGTTTCTTACTTACTACCTGTTACTTGCTACCTGAGTAACCCAAGGGATTACAGCCGCAACTGGGCCTGCAGAAACAGACATTCTGGGGGACAGGGTTGCAGCTGATGAAAAGCGGCAGGTAGGGATGGGGGTGCTGAGTCCAGGGAAATGTACAAATGTACATCTCTGCTGTGGCTGCCCTGGTTCAGGTTGCCAAAGGTCCTGAAGTCTTCAGTGAAACAGGTGCTGAAGGGTTCGAGGAGGATTTCCCAAATCTCTTTCCTTTCTAATGCAGGATCTCTGGCAGTGTAGGGTCTTGTCCTTTAATGAAGTGATGGGTGGGATCTGCCCAGCCAGACAAGCTCTTCATCTGGAGAACCAGGCAGCGCAGATCCCTGGGGACGCCTCCCAGCAGTCCTGATTTAGCTTATTCTAGGCCACACAGAGAATTATTAGCTGCAGGAGTCTGCCTCTCTCCTCTCCTCGTTGAGACTACTTTTCCTATTTTAGCTTGGTGCTTTGCTTTCCCCCCACATGAGCTATTTATTCTATAGCTCTTACACTATAAAATCTAGGAAAAATAAACAGCAGCTGAGAGGGAGCTGTGGCTATCAGGGAGGGCAGGGATGTGTGCATGGAGCTGGGAGAGGGCGGTGGGAGCAGTCCCTAATGCTACCTCATGGAGTATGATCCCTGAGCCAGGGCCACGGGGAAGCCATGCAGCATCTGCCCAGCTTTATTCCTGTGGCTGTCGTGGTTAAGCACAGCTGTTCGTTTCCAGCCCAAGGTAGCAGAACAAACCAGAGCCACCTCATGGAGCCAGCAGGCTCATTGCTTAACCCGTGGAAAGACTTCACATGATTTTTCTGTGACCAGTCACTTCAAATCTTCCGTGAAATGCCCCCTGGCCATTAACGTTACGCGAATATTCCTGTGTACTCATTTATTAATGAGAGACCCGTGGAAATGACAAACCCTAAACAAATGCAGGAGACTGTTCACAGAACAATTATATTTGCTCTGCACCAGCTTGCGGCCTGGAAAAAAACATCCCCGAATTTGGATCATGTCAATCTAGTCATGAGACAAATATGTTGTGTGACTTGGCTCAAGTGATGGGGCTCTCCACTGGCTTTCTGAAGGTTGGTGATCGCTTTTGGGACTCAGCGAGTTCCAATTCAGTCGACATTTCACGCAAGTTGCATTATTTTTCTGTGCACCATCTGCAATCTCAAAAGGCTTCCTGCCTCATGGGTCTTGTGCTGAATATGTGGTGGAAAAAGTATCAAAGACACCTGCCCAGGCCTCTCAGGAGATGATTTCCAGAAAGGAAAAGCAAATATGCTGCAGACCTAATGCCAGGATAAGGACAGCACAGAGCAAGCTCATGGCCAAGCTTCATAAGACATCCTGGTGAAGGCATTAGCAGGAGCTACTTGGCGTCTTACCCTGCAACTCAAGGGAGAAACCTTTCAAATTTCCATGTTCTTCTCTATGAAGGACATGAGACACGTGTGCTGTCACCAATTTATTGCCTCAGGAAAGCTGATTAGGAGAGAGGCCAAGTCTTGAGTACAGAGAGGAACAGTCCTCCATCAATAGCAATGATCACTGAATATTTAATATGATGTCCAGCATCATAGGACACCTCAAATGGGAAGATCTGTGGACTTGGCCCTCTCTCTGGTGACTTTTTCTGGACAGCTGAGGACTCTTGTTTCCATCTTATGCTGTGAACTTCCCTAGCAATACCTGTTCTCTTGCTGGCTACCCAGAGGGGATGACTTTTATTTATCCATGGGTTTAAGACTGACAGCAGGAATAGGTGTTTGGAGGCTTCTCTGGGAAAAGGGGGAGTAAAGTCACATTGCTTCTCTAACCAAGAAAGGCCATGGATAAAAGATAATAATTTACTCTTCTGTAGGTGCTTTCTTTGGGAGGCACTCCCTGTCTCCTGCAGGTTCTTGTGCTTTATGGTCAGTGCAGTTCAAGCTGAAGGTTTTTTTGGTGGGAGAACCTGGCACTGGGTGGGGTGGTAGGAATTAGCATTCTGTGGGGAAGGAGAGGGCTGCAGGGCTTTTGATAAGTAAATAAACCATTTGTTATTGAGCAGTAAAGAAAATTATAATTGCCACAAAGCTTTTTCTGCAGGAAAACATTGTCAGCTCATGATGGACGGCCAGGTTTAAGGCGATAGGGAAACTAAGTGGATCATAAATATATTCTAGCTTAGCCTCTAACAACAAACCTCCAGAAACAGTGGTTGCTGCTTAGGGACTTTAAAAGACAAAATAACTGAGATGTCTCCTACAGAAGGCATGCAAATGAATCAAACTATATTACAGTTGTGTTTAAAGACCTCCATAGAGAGTACAGAATATGGGGTATTGTCTGATATTCAGGCATAGCCTAAATACATCTGTTCAGCCGTGTACTTGCATCCAAGTAAATCTATAATCAAAGGCTTGGTAAAAAGGGTTTGCCATTTTATTTTATTTTATTTTATTTTATTTTATTTTATTTTATTTTATTTTATTTTATTTTATTTTATTTTTTCTTGGTAATGCTTCAGTGGAAATATCCCCATGTTTCTAGCTTGTTAGGACACAGTCAAGAAGGGAATAACCCATTACACACTTCATTATTTTCAAGATATCAGAGGAAATCTCCTAGGAACATTTGAAATGTAAAGGGTAGTATAATATCTAAAATCAAATTACATGAATTTTGATAAAGTGTCAGCATTTGCAACTGGTAATGCTAATGCTGATTTTTGGGGAGCCATTACTCAATCTGCATCTCAGTAGCAAATTAGATGAGGATTTCCTTATAAGCAGCTGCTCTGTTCATTTTCTAAATAATACTACAAAATATGGTATAGATTGATCCCTCTTTTTTACCTTTCCTTATTTGCAAATCAAAGCTTCAGAATTATCCCTGATATTTTGCAACATCAGCCTCTGAGATACAGAAATGCTGAAGCAAATCCCTACATGCAAGCAGCATTCTATGGGCTAAAATAGTCTTTATGATAATCTTAAAACCAGAATTACCCAGTCCAGTACATGCTGAAATTTACAGTGGTGCATTAAAGCTATGACAAACAACCTCTGACAAATAATGTGGTCTTAGTTCTTATTTCAGTAAACATCATGGTGAAGCAGTGTAAGTGGAAAAGGATGCTGTTAGGTAGCAGTGGACACCAGTTTTCAGTGCCAGACTCCAGATTTCAACTTCAACAAGCAAAACGATCTTAACCTACTTTATGCTTTTTTTTTTCTGGGGGAAAAAAAAAATCCTGTTTTTTTTTTTTTCAGAAACTTGCTATTTTATAATATGTTTGAAACTTGAGAAGAGACTGGATATGCTTTGTCTCCATGAGAACTACTTCTTTCTGATAGATTTAGTGGAGAATGTGTCTGTGCTCCATGAATCTTCCCCTAAGAAATAGCTGAATGTATTGTTTCCAAACACTAATTCTCTCAACTTCTTAAAATCCCTTGGCACTTATTATATTCATTCCTCGCAAGCAGTAGTGAAAACAAATGTTCTTTGTGTAAACAGATTTTGACAGAATGTGGGAAACTTAAATAAATATGGTTATAATATGGTATAAAAATCAACTTCAAATTTGAAGCAAACTGAAAGTGCATGGGTAAAGATTCTTGTCACTCATCTTCAAAAAATACCCAAACCCAAATATATCCTGAGATGTATTAAAACAGGTAAATATCAGCTCTGAGGCTCCCAACTGCGTCATATGTTTGAAGACACAAGAACTGTGTAAATATACAATGTTAAGTAAAACAGTTGCTCCAAAATGTCCTTTCACATCAAACATGCTCTCGTACGTGTTATTCCGCTCCAAGAAAAATGAGCATCCTACCAGTGGTGTTTTCCTCAGCTGGCCAGAGGTGTGGAGCATAGCTCTTCCTTTGGGGTGGGCAATGATGTCATAGGACTGATGGAAACTAAGACTATTTTGAAATATTTACATGGCTTATTTAAGTTAGGGGAAAAAAAAGAAAAAGGTACTTACTCCAGAAAGCACAACTGGCCACAAAGACTTTCTATGAGATTGGATACCCTGGGTGGTTTTCTGAGGCATGAGGCCAAAGGCCAAAAGAGCAAAGCCACCCAAAAAGTGTCATAATTACCCTTTGGGGCAATGGCTGCATGAAATGGAACTTATGAATAAAGACAAGGAAAACCCATTAAGTAATATTATTGACATGTGTCTGACATCGCCAATAGCCAATCAGCGCTTGCCACTTGTGCTCTGGATTTCCGAAATCATTTCTTAATGGAATAAGGAGTTTCCAATTCATAATGTCTTTCTACAGATGCTAGAAGATGCAGGTTTGCCAGCTATTCACGTTCCCAGCCTGCATGCTGTTAATAAATTTAGAGCAGTTGAATTTTTAGTTGAAGCAAAGTAGTAGTCCTCTGTTATATCAGTATTGCGAACAAGTTTCAGCTTCATGCAATAACATAAAATTGCCATATATCAGCATTTCCTAAGCACCTGTTCCTGACAGTGCCAAGCCATTCTAAGAATTACAGGGGGAAGAAATGAGAGAGATCATTTTCCATGCGAGATGTAGTGCTGCAGTGACAAATATACCTTTTGATTACATAGTGCAAACAGACTTCAGTGCCAATTTCAGCGGCAAAATGAAGGAAAATAGGGTTCAGACGATGCTACAAGCCTGAAAAATGTGTCTGGACCACATAAGAAAGGCATAAATGGAAGATTTGTGACTCCTGAGGTTTTTAAGCTTTAGGCTCCAAACGGCTGCTTTACTTCCATGTTTAATAGCAAAGCACTTTTAAGGAGAAGTGAAATCAGAGCTGAAAGAGGATCAGCTGAGTAATGCAGCTGTAGAACCAAAGCTGGATACCCATTTACTGGAGGGTGATATGGTGATCATGAAGAGGGGGGTAGTCCTGAAACCAGGCAATATCTCCCCTCCAAAAGCCCTTCTCCTCACCTACGTCATGACATGAACACAGATTCTGTTAGGCTGGATGTGGAGAAAACATTTTTCCTGAGGACAGCATGTAAGCAAAGTACACTCCCACTGCCCGGCTTAGGGAGGAAATGGACTCCTCTCTCTTTGTATGTACAGTGAAGATGCTGATGGCTCTAGAGAGTTGATCCTTTTATTTGATTTTTTTTTTTTTTGGCAACACTGAGACTCTGCACCTTTAAAAGTATTTCTTTTCAGTGCTCAGAGCAAATCTGCATTTGCCCAATTTAAGGATGTTGACCCTGCTTTTGAGAAGCAATATAGTATTAGTAACTCCAAAATTCAGATATTAATCACAGCTGAAAGCGACACTTCAGAAAGTGCGTGACTGTTAATCTTCCGGAGGTATTTTGGATGTGCATCTGCTGGGTGAGTTGTACTTTACCACTTGAGTTTGGATGGCCAGTGAATCACAGATGCTATTTCTGAGACTTCTACTTAGCCTTCCTTATACATACGTTGTACCCATCTTAGCACATATCCTGATGGCTTTACTGTGTCCTTTTGATCACCGAATCAGGCTGCATGATCTGATGATGTGTTATGCACCAGGAGCAGCTGAAGCACAACCTTTCTGTCTTGCCCACACAGTTGTGGTTGGTGAGATGGCTGTAGACGGAGTTGGATGAGATCTGGCATTCTTTGTGGGAGTTTCTGCTCTTCCCCGTGTGCCAGGTAAGACAAGCTAAGGTCTCCTTCATGTAGTCAGGCATGCAAGGCACCAAGGAGGGACACAGCCCTGCAGAGCAAAGCGGATGTGGGTGTGAGACCTTCCCATTTCCTCCACAGGGATGCCCAAGCAGGCGTGGACCCTAGATCTTCATGCTGAGACCCTTCTTTACCTTGCAGGGGCTACACAGTAAAGGGTGGCAGCTGCTCACCCGTCAGTAACTCAAAGCCATCCTTCCATGGGGTTTCACGGAAGGGAAGGGTCCCTTGAGGGAGAAGGCTAGGGCTGCCTGGCAAGGTGAGGAAAGCCAGCTCTCAGACCACCTCATGGTGGGAGGTGGACTTGTTTATCAGCAGAGCTTGCCTGGTGCCACCCCTTTTCGTTTTGGACTGAGTCAACCCCCCAGACACCAATGAATGTGCTCTTGTAAACAAACACCATGGGTTGTTCAGTTTTTCTTGTTGTTGCTGCTGCTAAATGTTTTTCTTCCTTTTCCAGATAAAACTGCTTTGCCTTCAGAAAACAGGGCAACATAACCTTTGCAGACACTTGAGCAACTTTTAAATATTCTCGGTTGGGATGGGAGCCTTTGCTTTCCTGGTGAAAGACGCATGACCATGGGCAGTGAATAGCTGTGAGGCAGTGGAGAGGACACAGTGAAAGTGCATTAAAAATATAAACAGAGACTCAAAACTCTTCCTTGACCTCACTACCTTTGGTGGCATGTGGGAAAGAGGTGCAACAGGGGTGTCTAGGGGAGTCCACAATGTCTTGTGTGTCTCTTTCATGTTTCCACTCTATTTTCCTATTTGTTAAGTTATTATTATTATTATTATTATGGTCTTCTCATGCTTGTTTAGCCCTGGTTGTACTGATAGCTTCCCTTTGCCCATGGCTGAGCATGAGTGGTTAACAGCACCAGCGGGTGTATGGTTGGCCCTGGAACTGATGGCTTTTGAGGGATGTAGTGTCCCCTTCACTGTCACCAGAGTGGATAGGACGCCTCTGGCAGCAACACTGATGCAAGTCTTTCGTTTTCCCATTTTGTCCTTTCCGGCTCCCTCTGTCAGATCTGGTGGCCCAGGAAAAGAAGTAAGCTGGGTCTTGCTCCCATGCTGGATGCTGCTCTGCATGGGGAAGAACTTAGCTCTTTTTCCCAAAATGCCTGTGCATGTCCTTTGTTTGCTTGGCCACAGCAGCAAATTGGGAGTGGTGGGGCCATCTCAAAACCAGAGAGGATTTTGCTTTTGCACATCAAAGTTTGGGGGTTGAGGGTTATGAAACTGCAGATGACTAAACTGATCTCGTGGGATCTTGCCCTCCTTTGGGTGAACATGCTCCCAAGGGTTTGTTTCATTCATGCATTAAATTGAGTGACTCCTCTGTTGTTAACTGCAAAAATACAAATTTTTCTGTGCTTACTACAATAGCTCAGCCACACACTGGGAATTTTGGTAAAGAAGAAATTACACTTCACTTTAGGGTCAGCCAGAAAAGCTTCCTTGCCACCAGCTTTCCTCTTTTTCCAGTTTTTCCCCTTGAAGCCATTCAAGACCAAGAACACCAGTTCACACAATGCTTTTGGCATCTGTGGACTCCTCCTTGCCACGCATCGAGCAACCCTGCAGCAGCATGGCAGCTCTGCATCCTGACACAATCAAGTGTGAAGGCGTAGGGACATCAAGAAAAGCAAGCTGCATGTTCCTCCCCCTTGGCTTGCCTCTCCTAGCACTGCAAGACACAGAAGTTGAAAGTTAAGCTTTTGAGTTACCAGCAATTTCCACTTTGGTGCATTATTGACTTTGCTGCAGCGCTTTTGTAAGCCTGTTTATAAGACAATAGACAATGGGAGAAGTTGCTGAGGCTCCCAGTGGACATATGTTGGCAATAAACCCCTGTAACAGAGGTCAAGTGTGTGTTCCCAGAATAGCAGAGGGTAACTCGCTGCCTGAGCAGCGTCACACTGCAAACGAACCGATACAGAAGAGAAGTCTGATTGTTTGAGCCACTGAGTCAGCTTGGCCCAAGAAGACTAATTTTCCAGAAGATCTGATCTCTTTACTTACTGCAAGGATGTGACAACATGTCTCTCCCATTGGTAATGCTTATGTGTATGCAAAGGTCCCTGTAGTCATAGATATAAAGCTGTTTGAAATGATCTGAAGTGTAAAGAGGCAACACCACCCTGAATGTCATGTTCTTGACCAGGTGCCCCCGCTGGTGGAAAGCCTCTCTCCAAGTGAGACACGAGAGTGAATCAGACAGCAGTTTTATGTGGGTGGGGTGGCTCTGCACAGTAATGAGGGAGTGAAGAAAATATAAAATGCTGTGTCCTCTTTTTAAGAAGTTGTAACTTAGCTTTACTTTTCCCTCGTATGAAGTCTCCTTGGGCGGGAAAGCATTTTTAACACATGGTTTGCAAAAAGAAAAATAAAACTACTGACCTAGTGGAGATTTCGTATTTTTCTGGCCACTCCAGCTCCTTGCAGTTGCCAAAAAGAATCCAGAGCTTCTTTTTTTCAGTGGCTGCAGACACACTGATTGTGCTCTGATAGCCAGAGGATGGTAGGATGGCTGACTGAACAGGACAACCCATAGTCATTTGTGTCAAAGACTAATTGCTGGCAGGCAGGCTGCTCAGGTTGGGTTTCATGTTTGGGAGCCAAGCTCTCCCAGGTGCCACAGGAGCTGTGTTGTCTGCAAGGTGTTATGAGTAGCAATGAGAGCGCGCATGTGAGCACTGGCGGGGGCAGAAGGGTTTGCACAGGTTCCAGAAGCATTTTGGCAAACAGAAACTCTCTCTTTGAAAAAAACACGAGTGTCAATCTACAGAAAATACATCCATCTACAAAGTGATCCAAAACTGGCTGTGGGACAGCCCATGCCTCCTCCATGTGCCATCTCCACAGCAGCAGGGAAGTGAAGTTGCTAACGTGCAATGACAACAATTGTCCTATGTTTAATGCTTATTTTTACTCTTCTTGCCTCAATTTTTCCTGGCACACGAATGGCTGAAAGCAAACGCACCGCACCCTGGCGTGGTGAGGGATATTGCAGTGGGAACACATGCCACGGTTACAATTAGATTCTAGGTCTCCCTTGGTTGGCATCCCAACAGTTTTATGACAAACTTTGTCTTATGAACACCCAAAACTCTGGGCCAAGAAGCAGGTGTTGGTTTCTTTTCATTCTGGAACCCTTTAGTGAGCACCGAGCAGTGGAGATAGGAAGCAGCTGCTCTGTAAAGGTCATGTTGGTGGACTAAATACATTTTCTTTTGCAGAATATCGTGTTGCTAAAGCCAGTGGAGTCACTTGAAGACCCTGAGACATGTAAAGAAGGACCACATGGCCGAGCTAGCAGAGGACACTGCATCCTGGCCAATCCCTCATGCTGTTGCACAGCTATGCTCCATTCAACTTGCAGACTGGGCCTCCAGTTCAAATGGGCATGGACTAGGGTGTGGAGAGTGACAGGGTTAATGGCACCTGGCAGAAAAACTGGATGAATGGTGTTTCCAACCAAACCAGTGACTTCAGTATTTCCCAACCAAAATGTTGATTCTTCTTGGTTATTGAATTTCTGCAGCCAAATTCACAGCTCACCCATCCAGCCCAGTACATTGACATCTTCAGAGCAACTGGCTCTTTTTGAGCAAAGTTCCTTGAGGGTTTTTTCATTGTTTTCAACTGTCTGGCCTGGAATATATAGGTGGTAAGATAATTAATGCATCCCTGGAAAGATGTATTTGTTCCTGGAAATCCTCTTCTACCTTAATGAATTCCACTGCTAGTGTCAAAACCCTCACAAAAATGTCAAAATTCTAGGAGGAGTGGGAAAAGTACCTGTTAGAAGGTCAAACACGGCAAGTAAGTTGGAATAGAAGGTAAATACAATCTGAAGACCCGGCTAAAACACTGTCCTGAAAAGGGGTTACCCATCTTGTCTGAGTTGGAAATAATATTGAGATATTTCTTCTCCCTCCCCTAGTAAACAGGTAGTAATGAAACTGTTTTGCAGGTAATAAGTTAATAAACTACGGAATAATAGAATTGTAGAATGGTTTGGGTTGGAAGAGACCTTAAAGATCATCTCGTTCCAAGTCCCCTGCTGTGGACAGGGACTTCTTCCACTAGATCAGGTTGCTCAAAATCCCATCCAACCTTGCCTTAAACACCTCCAGAGATGGGGCTGGAAGTGGAGCCCCATCAACAACTTCTCCCTTAGTTCTCTGTGCAAGCTGTTCTAGTGTCTCACCATCCTCCAAGTAAACATTTTTTTGCTAATATCTAATGTAAACCTACTCTCTTCAAGTTTGAAATAATTTCCCCTTGTCCTGTCTCTACATGCTCCTCTAGAAAGTCCCTTTCCATCTTTCCTGTGGGTTCTCTTCAAGTACTGGAAGGCTGCAGTTACTTCAGCCTGAAGCCTTCTCTTTTCCAGGTTGAACAACCCAAATTTTCTCAGCCTTTCCTCACAGGAGAGGTGCTCCATCCCTCTAATAAACTTGGTGGCCCTCCTTTGGACTTGTTCCAATAAGTCCATGTCTTTCCTGTGCTGGGCACCCCAGAGCTGGATGCAGCACTGCAGGTGAGGTCTCACCAGAGCAGAGAGGAAGAATCATCTACCTCAACATCCTGACCACGATTCTCTTGGTGCGGCCCGGAACACGATCCCTCTTCTCACACCCAGAATGGACTCCACAGATATTTTAGTTTCTGAGACACTGCTATGGGCCACAGGTGTCCTACCAAAGCCACTGATTAGTTGCCTCATTGGCTGAGCTGTCCTGTAAATGAGAAAAGAAAAATCTTTCTCTACCCGCCAATGCTTTACAAAGTTGTTCAAGAAAATCTGAAATGCATGAGGCAGCAGCAGTCTCATGTTAGCTCACAGACTCCAGATATTATGCAACCTGAAGCTTTCTTAATTTTGCTGTCCTCAATAATTCCTGCCTACGCTCACACATCCGAACACTGTTGCACACATGTGCAAAATCCAGGGTGATTTAACCTTTATTTTATCAAAATGGAATGTTTGATTTGCAATCAGCTAGGAAAAAAGTAATTGCTCCTGACCATAGCAATTCCTTCAAACCCAGATCATGGGACTTTGATATTCAGCCTCTTGGAGAAGAGGCTCAGAGGCCTGGTGTTGGTGGACACCTTGCTGAAAACCAGCTTTGTCCACCACAGGTTAAGACTCAATGTAAGGATGCCACTCAGCAGCGACCAGTGACCTCATCTTCAGCTGTCTATTTGAATTTTGCTTAAGAAAACACAACCCTTGGTTTGCTCAGCTTAGATGCTCCATTACCTTTAACGTAAATCAGCTGATTTGCACCCATCTGTGGCATATCAATGTCCCAAAGCCTCTGTAGCTGGTTATGATAAGGTGGCTGGTCATGATAAGGTGATCCCCCCGAATGATATGGGGGGATGTTCCTATGCTGTTCCTCTTTTCTTCTCCTCCTTTAGTAGTGGAGAAAGTGAGGAAGAGGATGGGTAAGGCCTTCTTGCACTTATCAAGTGAACATGAAATATTATTTCTTGAGGAGTTTTGCAGTTGCTTTGGACCTCCTAAGTTCTGACCTAAGCTGGTTCTGCATTGCCTCTCATGGGAGGAGCTAAACCTTGGTTAAAGCAGATTCTCCTTCCAGGAAACTGAGCTGGCAGCAAGGTTTCAACGGATGAAATTTGGAATGCTTCATGGTCCATGAGCCATGAGATATTTGGGTGAACTGGGTCCTACTGGTTCTTTTGCTGCTGTCTCAAAATCATCTAGCTGCCTGCTGTATTACTCACAGTTTGGCTGAAGGCATCAGCCCCTCTGTTCTGTCCTCACCTGCGTCTCACCATTGCCTGTTGGAAGTTATTATCTTTTTTGATGTCTGAACTGCCTGGGCGGTTGCTTTCTGAGCTACTTTCAGTTCCTTGCCAACCAATCTGAAGGGGCAGCATCCTGCAGCAGGAGAGTGGTTCAAGATAGTAAGTTGTCCAGCTGGCTCAGTTGCTTTTGGAAGATGTGTGATCATGCTGTAAATAGAACCATTTCCTGTGCTTTGCTTCCCAGACTTTATCTTGTTTATTCATGTGAAAGGTACCTGGGGAATAGCTGCGCCTGGCCTTGGTTTTAATTTGTCTGTATTTCAGCAGCGTCATGTCATTACATTGGTGCAACATCAGAGTTGGAGGAAGCTCATGTGGGTGACCTATTCTTGATAGCCCTTTAAGTGTGGCCAGATGGAGCGTGACCCGCTGGTGGCCACACATTGCACAGTGAGGAGCACATGTTACTGTGCAGGGCCGGGAATGTAGCAGAACTCTCATCACAGCTTGCTTAAGAGATGGTTTTGCTCCGGGGAGCATAAGGCAGAGCAACCAGCTAAAAAGCTGTAGGGTGTTCCTTGAAGGTCTCTGGTGCCCTGATCAAGTGAGGAGCTGCTCTCTGCCTCCTTTCTTCCAGAGATGTTTGGGGGGCCTTAGGTGAAGCAGATGAGCTGCAAGCATGAACCTCTGTGGCAGCTTCTGCAGTGTGACTTCATGTTCGTGGGATTTCTGCTCTTCTCTCTTGTCCCCAGCCGTTGTGACTTTGGAAAACTGCATTTCGCTGTGCCAGTTCCCCGTGTGTCACCTGTAGCACTTGGAGCATGAAGTAGCCTTGCACAGCCATACCAAGGCACCCACTTCATTCGCATCTTCCCTGCAAGGATCTCAAAATGCTTAATACGGGGAAATTTTCTCTGGTTTTACCAAAGGGCTGCCCAGAGCCAAAGGACAAAGTGATCTTTGCAGGAACACTTTCAAACCAAGCTTCCTGAGTGCTTTTCCAGGACCTGTTAAGGAATAATGCTCGCATCCATCAGTCTCATCTAGTTTTGGTTCTTGTGGCCACTAAATATTTTTTCAGTGTGTGACTGAGAACCCTCCACTTCAGGACTCAGGAAAACATTTAACTCCTGACTGCTTCCATGTCACCATGTATCACCATTAAGTTAAGGCAGTACAGGAAGAAAATGTTCTGAGCCACTCAGATGGTGAGTGGGAAGCTTCACCAAATATTTAATAGAGGCAATCCAAAGAGCCAAAGGATGGCTACCACCTGCTTTGGGAGGCAGCAGTGGGGTGGTGAAATGCTCTGAGCTGCTGAAGGCTGCACCAGTATTGAGGCAGTCAGGAATGCCTTCACCTTCACTCAAAATTAGAGGCTCGGGGTTAGAAGCAAGTTGGTTTGTGGGAGTGGTCCTTGTGAGCTTGAGGCACGAGATAGCCTTGGATCACTGTTTCCCATTTCATTACCACCTCATATAAAATGTTTTTAAAGAAAACCTTGGTTTCTCACAGCCATTTAATAAAGCTGCAGAAAGGAAGATAGAGTCCTGCAGCATGTTGGGGAGATGGATTAGCTGATATTCAACAGCAATGCACTTGGCTCAACACCCCTCACAGCCTTACATGATTTCCAGGGCCTGAAGATCTCCTGCAGCTGGACCTATCACAGTGGTTTGTCCCAGGTGATCGCAGCAAAACACAACTTCACTTTCTAGGATTAAACCCCAGGATTTCCTTGCTCTTAAGCAAGTTGCAGCTCTCTGGGGTCGGCAGCAACTCGGCCAGATCCTGCTTTCAATTGCATACAGATGTAAAACGCAGGGTAACGCGGTGCTCTGCTATCCCCCCCGGCCTGAGCTGCTCTGCTGGATGCTGTACCTTTCCCCACCCACTGGGAGGCCAGACAGATCCCCTCAAAACAGCAGAGTGACCCACTCCCCAGTGTTGCACTGGGACGCTGTGCGCCTCCATGCTGTCTGGCTCTCTCACGGCTGGGAAAGGCTTTGGATGGAATACATTCATTGCAATCAAAACCCAACAAGTACTGGAAGAAAGTTCAAATGTATGTGAATTAGCTTGTCCAAAAAGCTGGCAAAGGCAGCTTATTTTTCCTGTCTTACAAGAAGTTATGCAATCAAGTGATTAATTACCCGTGGCACAGTCTGAGGGGTGAAAGATTAATATTCCTGGAGACTGCTGCTGTTGACCTTGTGTTATACCCAGCATGGGAATAGCCTGAGCTTCCCAGCAGAATAAACCTTGCCCAATGGTGAGATTGTCTTCTCACTAAAGTTGAGTGAAGAGGTTAAAGTTTTATTTTTCTTCTAAATTCTGTCCATCCAGCAGGAAACAGTACCATCAAAAGTCTCCCGCCCATCTCCTGGAGAAAAAATAAAGCTCAAGTCTTTTTTAATTCCAGGGCTGTGCCTCAGCCAGCCGTGGCAGCGGAGTGGGAGCCCAGCCTTGGACATGGGCGCTGTTGGGAAATGTTGTAGCAGCACTGTGTGTGTCAAGCAGTTTCCACACAACGCTGGGAGCCATCGCAACTGGTTGCAGTTAGTCCTGGGAGATGAACCTCAAATTCAGTCACAATTGTAAACACTGGTTCTTGCCTGCACAGAATGCTCATTAATGCACATTGTAATATTATTTCTTTCCTGGGGGAAAGAAATCCTGGGATGTGACAGAAGTTAATTCTGTGTGCGGTTGCAGCACTCATTCATTCATGCTGCTTGTCATGTGCAGCCCAAGGGTGCCACGTTTCTGTGGCGTAGGAGGATGTGCCTTCTCCAGCACATTGCTCATTCCACCTTTCTTCCTCTGTGCAAGCCCATGTGCAGCAATCACTTTCTGCTGGAAATCCTGCACTGGCTTGCTGTCAGCAATCTTAAGCTTACACCAAAAGTTATCTGGTACTTTTCTTAAAAGGTTGCTTTTCAGTAGCTTTTAACTTTGCCAAACTAAGTGTTCACTTCAAGATGAAGTTATTTACCCAGGCAAGGGTGCAGCAAATCGTCAGTCATTTTAGTCACTAGATGTGCAATGAGTAAAGTGTAGCTTTCCCTATATATAAAACCTTGTCCACTTGGTTATTAAATGTTTTCAACACCATTCTTTGGAGTATATCTTATCATACCCTGCCTCTCATGGTTGAATTTGCAGTGTTAAATACTCTTCCAAGAAAACAAATGCTCATTATTCAATTTTAAGCTGTACTTGGTATAGAAAGAGGGAGTAGAAGAAAGAGCTCGTACAATTTTTCTTTCTCAAGTAGTGGTTTCCATCAAAGCAACTTGGCATGTGAAAGCTCCTAGTGAAGGAGAGAACCAAACATAAGAAAGGAAACCAGAAAAAACAGGGCAGGGGGCAAAGGGTTACTTCGTGTACATTAAATAAAACCTCCCATAATCTTTGGTCTTGTGAAAAGATCTATAGTGCTGGTGCCAAATAATTCCTCCCAGCAGGAAGACTGGACAGCAGAGAAGCTTCCGGGGCCAGTGGGTGCCTCTCAGCTAAAATAAATGGAAAGGATGAGGCCAAAACAGTGAGATGGTGAAGGGGGGCTGGGTGGAGGGCTTAGAAATGGGCAGTGTTAACAGCCTCCAAAAATGCTGTAACAGGCCTGACTTGGTGCAAGGTGGAGCTCACAGCTCCTCACACAGTCAAGGATGGCATTGGTGGTATGACTTGGGTCTCACTGCCAGTCTAGAAGAGCTTGTGCCCATGGCCTCTTACCCTGCCCCTGGGCATCACTGGGAAGAGTCTGTCTTTCCTCCCCCATCAGATGTTTATACACACTGATAAGATCCCCTGAGCCTTCTCTTCTCTGGGCTCAGCAGTCACAGCTCTCCCAGTCCCTCCCTGCATGATAGATGTTGCAATCCCTTAATCATCTTTAGGGCTCTCTGCTGGGCTTGTTTCAGCACATCCATGTTTTGTACTGGGACACCCAGAGCTGGACACAGCTCTCCAGGGTTGGATCACCTCCCTGGACCTGCTGGCAATGCTCTTCATAATGCAGCCCAGGATGTTTCTGGCATCTTTGCCATGAGGCCACGTTGCTGGTTGACGGTCAGCTTGTTGTGCACCAGGACATTAAGGTCCTTTTCTGCAGAGCTGTTTTCTAGCCGGCTGATCATCTCCCAGTTCATACTTCTGCCTGAGGTTATCCCTCTCCGTGTTCAGGACATAATATTCCCCTTTAAACACTGTGAGATTCCTGTTGACCCATACCCCCAGCCTCCTGAAGTCCCTCTGAATGGCACCACAACATGTACTGTGTTTCTGCACCTTGTCATGGGCGTCCTCAGACCCATCATCCAGGTCATTAATGAGGAAGTTAAACAGTGCTGGCCTCAGTATCAGCTCCTGGGCTGCCCCACTAGTGACTGGCCTCCAGATGGGCTACATGCCACTGACCACAGTGGTCCTTTGATCCCAGCACTTCAGCCAGATTTCAAGCCACCTCACTGTCCATTTATGTCATCTGTATTCCATCAGTTTGTCTGTAAGGATGTTATAGGAGACAGCGTCGAAAACCTTGTTAAAATTGGCATAAATAACATTCGCTGCACACCAAGCCGCTCATCTCATTGTGGAAGGCTATCATGATGGCCAGGAATGATTTCAGCATATCAAATTCACCAGAGTGTGAGGTTTTGAGAAACTGGAGAAAGGGAACCGCACCTCATCTCCCTCCGGCCTTGGTTTTCATAATAGTTGGAGGGAAATTGGTGTTTCAGCTTTTGTTGTAACTAAGAATGTCTGTCTCCCTTCTGGGGAGTTTTGTAGGAAAGGCAGAATTTACTGTAAAAGCTTAGTTATGTGTGCTAGAATTTTAGTCTCTCCTTTGGCATGGATTTAGAAAAATAATAATCATTTAAAAATAAACCTAGCTATTGTATTTAACCTTGGCCCGTGCAGCCAGTGATATTTTGTAAGACGTTCCAGCTATCCAAAGATTCTTTTCACTGAAACTTCCCTTCAGGAAACAAAATAAATTAATGATACAAACAGGAAGCAGCTGTCTTTTCCTAAATAATAATTAAAATGGGGTCCCCTTAGCAGAGAGAGGAATAAATGGGAGGGGAAAGACCTGAAGTATTGTCGGTTTAATTTTGATCAGCCTTCAGAGGACAGGCTTAGAATAATGACACAACCTGTGAGGCTGGGAGGACTTATTTTCTTATGAGCCATTTTTGGATTTGAAAAACAGATAAAGGTCTTCACAGGGGCAGATGAGCAAGACAAAGGAATGTTGCTCTCTCAAGGCACACAATCTGTCCTCTTTCGGTAGTATTCTCATGGAAAGAAACATTAATCATCGTAATCATCGATGCTGTTCTTCAGCAGCTTTCATCTGCTATCAGCAATCACTAGGAAATTCCAGGGTGTTCCTGATGTGCTTTTTTTTTGTTGGGTTTTTTTGTCGTTTTTTTTTTTGTCTTTGTCCCACACTGTTGACTTGACACAGTTCCTTGAAATTCCACTTTAAGAAGGAAGAAGGACGACCGAGCTGGAAATTCTTGTCTCCTTCCAGCTGGCTGGGAGGAGGAGGAGGTGGCAAAGAGTGTGGTGGCTCCTGCTGTGGCCCCAGAGCTTGGTCTGGTCAGGGCTTCCAGATGTGGAGGGCCCTTGCCCCTGTGGGCTTAGCAGATGAGCCTGTGGGTGACCGCAGAAACATAGTGGCCAGAGGCGAGGAAACCAGGGGAGAAAACTAGGGCCAGCAAAACCACAAGCAGCACAAGAGCTGCCACCTTCTATCTGTCATTACCATTGGGTGAAGCAGTACATTGGTACAGCGTGGCAGTGTTGGGGAAGGTGCATTTCTTAACCAGATGAAATCACACTTTATTAAATATTAGTTTGAGTTTGCTCCATCTCAGGAAATAATGCCAGTGTGTAACCACAAGACACGGCCCTGAGAGACGACTTGGGATGCACCTGCAGTTGGTGCTCTGCTTGAGTAGGCGGGACTGGGTGACAAGTGGCACTGCTTAAAAATGAGTGGCTTAATGGCAGTTTTTATGACTGCAACCAGAGAACCAATGCAGAAAATCCTGGGCCATAAACCCAGTGAGATAGCCAGTGCCACCTCCCAAAATACAGAGTGGGTGGAATAAACAAGGCTTAAGATGTATTTGTAAGATTTCAACAAATGAGCCTTCTGTCTACTCCCAAACATATCACAGAGCTGCTGGATGCAGCATGGATTTACAGGTGAAAAAGAAAATGGCAGAAAAATGGGTGAAAATGGGTGACATGCCTTATGACTCCATCTGGTATTCGAGGGTACCATCAGACTATCTTAGATCTTCAGAGGAATGGAAAGTCCAGAAAGGCCTCATGCCAGAGGCTTTTGTCCATGAATCAGAGTTGGCACCAATTTTGACTTAAAATTTTTTAAAACTGTTTGCTTGTAAGATGGGAGGGCAGTAAGGCATCTGGACCTGAAGAAGATTTTGACATGGTCTGTTTACTCTGCCCTCAGCAGCTCTAATATCTATACAACTTTTCTTCCATCTTTTTCTCATTGTGTCCTGTCTGAAAAGCAGGTATTCTCTGGGTGGAGTGAGCGGAAATGCATGCTCATTTTTAACTGGGCACAGCAGTCTCCTGCCAGTCGTGTATCTTTAACACTAAGGGGACAGAGCTAATCTTGCGGCAAAGCTGCAAACGCTTCTTTCAGCAGCAGAGGACTTATAAGTGTAAGTTCAGCCAGGACTGTCTGAGACACTTAACAGCCTTCACTAGGTCACAGGGAAAACTTTTCCATGGAAAAATTTATCTTGAGTTACTTTCAGATAAAGATGGTGTACTCACAGTCACCAGGGAAATTCCCATCCATGTTCCCTCTGTGAGAAGGGAAACCTGTTACGGGCCTCTGAAGGAAAACATCACATTTCAGCGTGAGGTTTTTGCGATTCTCCACTGGAAGTACAGTTCTGTCCCTGCTGTAATATCCCATAGTAATTAAGATACAGACTCTGCATCTTTCCTGCCATGAGGCACACTGGAAGGATAACACGAGCCAGGGATTCTCCTTCAGATGTTCAGAAGGAAGGCAGGTGAGCTGATGTGTTATGGACGAGCACAGCTGCTAAGACAGAAACCTTCAAGGACAACAAACCTAGGAGCAAATATTTCCCTTATTGGTTTTGGAAGTGCCTCCACAGGGTCCCAAGAAACTGAGCAACTGGCAATGTGATCACCTTTGGTTTTGCAGATGCTTGCACACGGCGCTTGCACAAGTGAGGTTCCTAGTAGTGGCAAACTTCTAAAATCTGGGAGAAATTTTCAAGAAAACACATTTTAATGAATGTTTAGATTCACGGAGCACACACGCCAAAAAAGAAAATCATTAAAAGGCAGACATATGTCATTTGAGGCCTCTTGACTCCTGACAGTACATGTGCCCTCATTTTTAGTTTAAACTAAATTAATCTATTAAGGTACAGGAAACCTAATTTCACATCTGACTATTCTCAGACAGATGCTGGAATACCAAAAAAGGCAGCTAGGTCTTTATTACAATGTACAATTCAAGGGAAGTGAGAGGTATTATTCATGTGGGTGTGACCTGATGGCCATGCTGATTCACTCTTCCACTCCAAAGCCCTCCCTGTCCTTCCTAAGCCTTGCAGTTCTTGGCGCCTGCCCGTACAAGGGTCCTTATTTGGTGAAGAGGGCTACATATTTTGGCCTACTCTCTTTCCTCCCTGCTAAAAGCTATTGTTGTGGAAAAAGCTCACAAAGGGGTGGGTTTTTGTCATTTTATTTTCTTAAACATTAGGGTCCAAGCTGCTAAGAATAGCTTCTGACATTATTTGAGCAGCAGCAAAAAGTGATAGGAGTATCAATAATGTGAATGTCACCTGAGGCAAAAATCCCACTACACCCATTGCGACAGTAGTCCACCTTTGGAGATCCCCGAGTGGTGCCTGGCTAATTTTGAAACTTCCTCAGTGGGGATCCACAGTTGGCATGACAAAAAGGATGGCAAAGTCAGGACCATAATTCTGCATCAAGTAATCCCTGCAGTGCTGCAAACGTGCTGATACTTGGACATCATTGACCCCAGCAAGTTCTGAACTGCAACAGAGCTAGGGTTTTTGTTTCCACAACAGATGGCTTGCTATGAAATCCCAAAAATCTTGATGTATTCATCTCAGAAGATAGTTCTTGCTGTAGCCATGCATGCTTCTCCCTCTAACTGTCTGGGAGAGTGAAGAGGGTCAGCAAGCTCTAGGTATAGGCATTTTCTCAGGTTTTCTCTTTTTTTCCAGACCCTTTTTTCCTAATTCCCCTTCAGAGGTTACTGCCATTCTTCTTGCTTTTAGTTTACAGCAGTTTCTCAAAGCCATAGTGAGAGACCCAGGACAGGAGAGCAGCTGAGAAGAGGTGAAGAGAAGGCTAACAAGGCCACTTGGTTGTTATCCAAAGACTCATCTTTCAAATACTGTTTTTCATGGGGAGAGGGGTGAGAAAGGCTCTGACTGCTATCACTACAAATAAAGCCTTTAAAACATATCCCAAGTAGGACGAGTAAAGTCCCAAAGCAGTTCATCTGAGATATGTGCAGATTTACACATCTTGGCAGCTTCAGCAATTTTTAACACGGATGTCAATAAGGACTCAATTTCCATAGCCAAACTCAGTACCAAGTGTTGACCAGAGCAGAATTATAATTCACTGCAAATAAACAGTTGGGTTCAGAATAGTTTTGACACTGTTTGCTAAAATTGGAACAAATAGGCCATCAAGGAGGTGAGAGAGGTAGTGGTGGCTGACGTTGATATTATTGCCAAACACTTGATAGCATCAAACCCCAAGAGTGAGTGTATTTCAGGCATACAAACCTTAGGCTGTCCAACAAATCTGTCCGCCAGCAGTCAGGATCTTCAGCTGCTCAGTCAAATGCCACCTGGAAAAAGGTGTGCACGGTGCCTGAGCTGTGGTGGACAGTAGGTGAGTGTGCTTGAGGGTGGTGAGTTTTGGGAAGGAACCATGCAAGGACTCATCTCTTCTGTATATGAAGGGACATAAGGACATAAAAACAGCTCTACTGGGTCAGACTAAAGGTCTGTCTAACCTAACATCCAGACCCCAACAAAGCCTGTGAGTGGAAGCCTAGGGAGAGTAAAAATAAGGGCAAGAATATACAACACTTCCCCTCAGTGTTCTCCCTGACTCCAACTATTTTCAGCTCAGGAACTTCCTGAGCCAGATAGAGTTTCTATGTATTTAGTAACTCTCAGAGGATTTTTCTTCCACGAACTCTCCTTGAATCCATGCAAGCTTCTCATATCCACAACATCCTGTGATAAGAAGATTCACAGATCTTCATGCCTGTTGCATGAAGAGCCATCTCCTTCTGTTTGTTTTTCAGCCTGTCTCCTACTAACTTCATGTGATGCTGCCTGCTCTTGTACAGGAAGAGAGAGCAAATCTTGACCCATCCCTGCTCCCAGGCCACTCACAAGCTCAGAAATTTCTCTCATATACCTCCCAGCCATTTCTTCTCAAACCTGAAGATACCTGGCTGAGTTGGGAAGGATGCTAAACTGTAAGGTGGAACTCTCAAAGGACTTGGGCTACTTTATTGTCCAGCCTCATTTGCCTTCAGACTCCAAAGGGTCTTGTTGCGTCTTGCAGATGTGAATGAAAGCCTCCAGCCTGCTCAGGGCTTGAGTTCTAGCTCTAATGTTGCTAGCACCATGCATTGGCAGAGTTTTGAGAATATAAATAATAGCCTGCACTCAAATTCCAGGCAGGAACAGTTCCTAACCATGCTGTACACATGCACAAGCCATTCCTGGAAGCTTTCCATGATCCCATCCTCCCTTACACCTCCCCAGTTTTGCCAGCAACCCCTCCTCCCACCTTCTCTTCCAGGGGTCTTGTGAGGTTATTCACGTCTACAAGCTGCACTTTGTAGACAAAATTGTGGCGTCTCTGGCAGTGACCAGCAACTTATCCTTTTCTGTCATTGTGCTGGCATGTAAGTCCGTGGTAAGTGCCCAGGGAAACCGAGAGCCTGCCACCTGCATAAACATTACAGAGTACCTACCAAAAGCATAGCGTGCTCTCCCCTCCGTGTGTGTGTCACAGTGACCTCTGAGCACACCATCTAAAATAACCCCATGCGCGGAACCGAGAATAGAGAGAAAGGAAGGATGCATTTTATGTAAATGTAGTCAGAAAGTCTGCAAGACAAATTGCTTGAAGTGGTTCGAAAGATGAAGAAATGTGACTCACTTCCAGAAGGAACTGGTTTTGCTGGGCTGGACTGAGAGTAGCATTGTGTCTTAGGCATGTACATGGTTGCCATTGGGGCTTTACTGACATCCACAGGGATGGGTTGGACACCCAGGAAAATGCGTGGTGGGCATGCAGAGCAGGTGTGGTTCATGGGCATGAACGTGAGGGAGCTCTGCAAGCAGAGGATGCACTTGTTTATCTGCAGTGCAGATTTACACATAATACTTCCAACCAGTGGTACTAACATAAGGATTCTTGTCGTGCTCTTGACAGAAAAAATTCTGCACAGCACCTTTGTCTAGGCAAGCAGAAACCGCCTGAATGGTTCAGAGCAGTGCTGCATTTAATTAAACACTGTAGAGGATGAGGTAAACGTGTTCAGAGACTAACAAGCTGCTAGCAGAAGTCTCCTCTGCCCCTCTAGTTATCATCACTTAGCTCCCCCGAAGCATGAGGGTTTAGTGTTGTTTATCAACACTTCCCCTGAGAAACACAGCTCTGTGTACCCTTATTTGTCACACAGGCAGCATTCTCTTCCCTGTGTTTTTCTTTCACTAACTCCTTGCAGCAACGAGCGATTTCACTGAATTAATCTGTGGCTGTTGACGACATCGGGTATTTTATTTCAGACTATCTTTCCTCTCCATGCGTCACTGCCTGCTGAAACCAGGGTTGCTGTTGCATGTAGGAGAGCTGAGATATGTTGTTCATGTGCAGCTCCATGGCATGTCCCTGCCCCCTGTGCCAAGGGGACGGCAGGGGTACATCCTTCCTCCCTGGCCAGGCATGCAGTCCTGGCAGCATAACCCCACTGGAAGCCTGTTTTGGCCCAGGTGCGTGTCTGAGCAGGACCCAGCTATCGCTAATTGCCGGCTGCCTTGAAACAGACCAGAGTCTGAATTTTCCAAAGCCTTGCTTCCCTCCACATCCATTGAGGACAGGAATGCAAGTTCACCTGGAAACCGCCTTTCCCTTTTAAGTGAGCACATTTTTGAGCTGGTCAGGTATTTCCCATCTCTAGATGTCACATTTTTTCCACTGACTCCGCAGGCAGCGCCAGGAGTTTCAGCGAAAGCCTAAATCCATCAGCGCACCAGGAAGCGCAGGAAGCCAAACACCGAAGCTTCTCATCCCATTTTCAGCAGAGAGGTCAGAGCTGTGTCTGCCCCGTGGCGCGACGACCGATTTACCGTCATCCCTCCAGGGCCGGGACAGGAAAGCGCTCGCAGACGGGCTCCATCCCCGGCGCCCGCAGCCCTCGCAGGGATCCCCGCTCTGGCGCGGGCGCAGCCGCCGAGCTGCGGGCGCTGCCCCTCCGAACACGGGGGTTTTTCCTTTCCCTCTTCCCTCTGCCACCTCTGAAGATGATGGGTGAGCCAGGCTCTCCCGCACATGCCGGGGCCGGTGGCAGGGTGGCACAAAGCCGGCATTGTGCACGCTCGCCGCCCTGAGAGGCGAGCTAATTGTCTTTCCCAGCTCGGAGCAACAATTTGCTGGCAGCCAGACTCGTGTCATTATATAACTGGAGATAGTCCGACTTGTAAACGGATCTCCAGAACATGTCTCTCTTCCCTTATTTTGGAAAAGCAATAAACTCGGGGCTGGCTGACACCTTGATGCTTCTCGCAAGGTCTCTCCCTTAAAGGAAGAAATTCGTCCCGAGTATCACCTCCTCTTATCTGAGGCAATGGGAAGTCAGCCGGGGAATCCCAGGAAAGAAAGGAGCTTTAAAAATAAACCTGGAGATCTGCAGGGCTTCTTCAACTGCATCTCATGCAATGCAGCAGGCTTTCCTCCGACCGGGAAAGGAGCTGTGCAGGGAAGGCTTTCGATAATAAACCTGGAGGACCCCAGAGAGCTGAAGAGGAGGACTGTGATTTCCATGCTCACTTTCCCTTCTCCCCCTGCCCAGCTATGCTAACCGGCTGGCCATAAGTAGGTGAGAGAAAGACAAAAGCCATCCTCACCTACCCCCATTTGCATTTCCATGCATGACTTCCAGGATGGTGAGAGATGCCCAAAGGCATCTGCTCCCAGTGATTGCCAGAGTTGAAGCTGAAGGGCATCATGTTGTCATGGTCACTTGTGCTCCTTAGGCTCCTTTTTCCCTCCCCATTGTGGTTGCTCTGCACTGGTGCCTGTATCCTCCTTGGAAAAGAAAAGAAACTGCTCTCCCTTTCTGAGTTCCATCTTTCTATGCTTCCGCACATAGTAATAGTGGACAAAATTTATACCCCGAAAAACTGCTTCTCACTGACTGCAGGAAACAACTATCTTCAAGTTAAGTTCGGTGCTGGGCTCCCCAAACAGCCATTTTGCTGACTGAGCCTGTAACAGGGAACAAGGAAGGGCCGTCATTATTCATTAGGCTGGAAACTCCGAATTTTCTGTGTAAATACTAAAAAGGTTGAGAGGAAAGGGCTGCTAGAGCCTGATCAGAGCCTGCCTGAAAGCAGGTATCTGCATGAGGACTGCACCTGAGTATCCCAGCACCAGAAACGGGCTGTATACCTTGTAATGATTCCTCCTTGTCACCTCTCCCCTGCTCTCAGTGCTAAGCCTGTCTCTACTGTTTCTCTCTTCTGCCTCGCTTTCCCTGGGCCTCCAAAGCTTTGATCATCGCATCCCTCCCCCAGAAAGAGGATAGAAAAATACTGGGAGACTGCTGCTCTATTATAACTTGGCAGCTGCTAGCTCTGCGCGTCCATCTTCCTCCACTCCTCTCTCCCCCACTGTTTGATTCGATTTCATAAATAAATACCCTGCGTATTGACGTCAGCGTAGGCCTTGAGAAATAATACTCCTGCCGCTTTCTCTGCTACGCACGGGGAACAGAGGGGACAGGGAGGAGGAACAGAAGCAACAACGTCTTGGAAGATGAGGTCTTAATATTCTCTTAATTGCTTTCCTCCCTTTTCAGTTATGCCCCAGCTGCGAAGAAAACAAAGATTACCATTATCAGTGTGCCCTTCTGGCTTGAGACAGGACAGTCAAGTATTCAAAATTCCTGTTCCTGGTGATTTTTTTTTTTGGTGAGGGGGGATAATGGGGAGAAATCTGTCCTAGAAGCTGGAGGGGTAAACACCATAGGTCTCTATGCTCCTCACATGGAGCTTAAGAAAATTGTGCCCACAATGCTGTCACCTTGGTGAAATGAAGGAGTTGGTTCCTCCATCCAGGGAGAGAAGACAAAAGATAGGGTTGCCATTGGAATAGGTGTGATCATAAGTGGCTTCATCTCTGGTATTTATTTATTTTTATTTCCAGCGACCAGAGGTGATAAGTCACCATTGGCCTGCCAGTAGAGGCAATGGGACAAGAAATCTGGATGCTTTGTGGGGAAATGTCTATTAATAAATTATTTTTTAAAAATAATATTTGTTTTCAATGACAAGCTTTATTACAGGCTCCCTGGCTCTTGATTGCCGTTCTCAATCAGTTCAAGTTTGACACAGCTGAAGGATGTGGTCTAGTACAGAAGGAGCACGACCTTCATTTAAACAAGCTGGTGGGAGGACAGGGAGGCAAAGGGACTGTGCCAGTACTTCTCCCATGGAAAAGCATACAAATACATTGTTTTACATTGTAGTCATTGGTGTCATTTCACCTCAGGGACTTAAAATCGTGAGCTGTGTTCTTTCGAAAGCTGGCCAACGAAGAAGCACAAGCATGTTCAAGAACAAGGTGCGAGAGCATTGAAAAGTCAGCACAAGCTGAATGAATTCCTAGTAATTTTGAAAACTGAAACAGGTATTTTATTGCTGGTGACGGGGTGCAAGTTCTGTACTTATCTCGGCTGCTATACCTGTGAGTTACCCAGGTATTTGAACAGTGTCTTTTTCCATCTAAATCTGTGATATCCTTAATGCTTTCTGGTCAAACCTGTGTGTCATGTTGCCCTTTACAGAACACACACGAAGACTGATATTCTACCATGGGGCTCTCCTCTGATTACTGTTGCATGCTGTGCCTGTCCTGGAAACCCAAACCCAGAGCTGCAAGCAGCCAGATGAAGACCAGAACCACCTATTTTACATGTCAAGTTTGACCTCCCATGCTGCCCAAGTCAAAAAACACCCTCGTTCAGAAATTTCCTGCCTTCAGGCTATTGCTGGTCCCTGAGCCAAAGCCTGGCAGGTTGGAAACCTCAGCTTTCAGTCTGCTGTTGGCAGGTACAAGAAGAAGGCAGGGAAAGAGGCTCTCGCAGGGCTCTCTGCAAACTCTGACATGATTTTAATGAGCAAGTGCATTCCTTGGGTCGTGCACAGCTGGGAGCGCAGCAGCAAAGCAGGCCAAGATTCCTGTGAGGACTTGTGCCTTTCCAGCAGGTTGAAGTCATGTCTGCCACTGCACACTGCCTGCTGACAGTCAGAGCATCCTTCAGCACCCTGGGGGAGGGAGAGCCAGTGCTGGCACCCTGGTGGCAATGACAGACCCCTCCTAGGACATGGGCTCTATTTATCTTGGAAAACCAGACTTCCCCCTCCGTCTGCACTGGGAGCAGTGGAATTGCTGTGCTACCCCAGCCTTGGGGTAGTTTATGACTCACCTGCTCTTTAGAACATAAACAAAGTGGAAGGGGGAAAGTTATCAGCTGCCAGGAGATTGTTAGAAGTGTTTTGCTTTACTGATGCTGTGTTACAAATGAAAAGCACAAAAGGTACAGAAAGCATCTGAGTCTTGCCTACTGCTGAGTGCACATGAGTGAAATAATCCATGGTACAACAGTGCTTTTCTCGGTATCCCCACAGCCACGTGAAAAATTAGTGGACAATTAGAGATGCAACAAGGAAATCAGGTGATTTAAAAAAAAAAAAACCATGTTTTTTCCCTTCACCTGGTGCAGCTAGGTCCTTCATTTGGTGCAGTGAGGTACACCACTGAAAGACTTCTGAGAGCAGGCAGGATTAAAGGGATGAAGCTGCTCTGAGATACAGAAGAACCAGGTTGGAGGCTCAGTCCATTGTGATGGCACTAGTACAACTCACTGAAAGCTAGGTAACAGTTCAACTGCATTAAAAAACCAAGAAATAATGTAAAATGGGGTAAAAAAGGGAAGAGTATCTGTCAGTTAGTGGTGTTTTTTTCCCCTGTGTCTCCCCCTATCCAGACAAATCCAGAGACACTGATTTATATACCTTGAAAATGCTGTGGCCACTTCCACACAGCAAGTTGGACCTTCCCTCTTTCCCAGTATCCCTCTGTGTATCACCTGGGAAAATGCCCTCCGAAGAGATGTCTTATGCAAAAAAAACCATTTGCCCTTTGCTGCCTGAAGAGCTACATGATAATGCTGAGACCCAGGGGCCAGAGCTGGGGCCGGGCTAGGATGCAGGGTTAGCTTTCCCAGTTGTTCCTGTGTCTCTAAGCAGCATTTAGGACTTCTCTGCTGAAACTATCCTTTGCCTCCCCACCCTCTTACATGTCAGCAGAGCCGTGGGTGGAGGTCCCTGGACCAGCTGGGCTGGATGTGGAGGTGCTTTGGGAGCTCAGCCGTGCCAGTTGTGCCTCCCCAGGGATCACTGCCAGGCACTGCTGCAGCCTCCCGTGCTCCTGCTATCCAGCAGCGAGGAGCGAGGAGCTGTGCCTGCATATAGAGGCATTATTACAGAAATTGGAGCCAATTCTGCCCATCCAGGTGAGAAAACACTGCAGTCTTGGGTTTGTTCTCAAGCCTGCTGCCTGAGACTTCCAGGCTAAGCCCATGACTTACCTGTTACCTTGCAAAGAGCCTTTGCAGGCAACAGAAGATACTCAAGACAAAGCAAAGGTCCAGTTTCATCCAGACTCCCACCCTCTGGCCAGGATGATGCTCAGAGGCAACTTCTGTCTCTCCTTGCAAGTAAAGGCAGTCCTTGACAAGCCAAAAGGAAAGACGTCAGATTTTGAACAGTCTCTTGACATCCAAAGAAATGAGCTTCTCTGGTCTGGCCCCATGGTGACTCCTGACAGGATAAGGCAAAAAAAAAGGGTTTTAGAGGAGCCACGCTTGGAAACATCATCATCACCCTTATGGTGCTTCCAGCTTTGCTGCTTTGCTTCCTGGGGAAAGCAGCAAGAGATTTGGCTGAAGACTTTCTTGTTTTTTAATCATCTCTAAATGCCCCCCATGACAGAGCAGAAAAGGACCAAAGCTCCCAAAAGCAAAACTTCTATCAGTGACAACCAGAAGCTGCAATGAAATCAGTTCTCACTCTTCATAGGGACACATTTTAACGCAAAGGAAACCTGTCCGAGGTCTTGGAACATGGTCAGGAAGGCAGACACATCCTTTCTCCGCCTGCAAAAAAGTACATGTCCAGAGGAAGCAGTCAGCCCTGCATCTGTTCAGAACCCTCCCTGACCAACCACAAAAATCATAAGAGAAAAAAGTCTATGAAAAAAACCATTTGTTTGCTTATTGCAGATTTTTAAAAGAAACTGGTTTAAAACATGTGTTTCCAAGGGTCTAAATCAGCAACTCCAATTTTGAGATGGAAAATCTTTTCCAGCCCAAGTCGTCTGGGGCAGGAGGTTAGGTCTGGCGAGGTCCTTGCCCCACAGCGTGACAGAGGCCTTGGCCATGCCAGTGGGACTGCACAGTCAATGTGGTGACAGACTGATTCACCAGATTAGGGATGCCTGGGCACTGTTTTACCCACAGCTCCTCTGCTACCAAAAGAGAAGCTGTATCTACCCCGAGAAACCAGAGAAGTACCATCTATCAGGAAACCTAACCTAGACACGAGATTTCTTTGTTCTTTTTGGCCATCTTCAGTTCCCATCCAGCTTTCAGGTCTCTGGGAGCAGCCCAAACTGCTGAAAGCTAAGCAATTCCCCCAGCCACTGGGAAACGGCCTCCAATCTCACCAAGAATCACTGGGCAGATGATTGAGGGTTTCAGGGGGGCATCGACCTCAGGACTGAGGTTTCATGGTTGTGTTGAAGGGTACCACATGCTCTCTTGCAGTTTTGAGCTCCAGAAGAGGAGCTGCAGCGCACTCTGTTCCTCTACAGGGAGTGGCTCTTGGTGTGGCCTTCTTCCCACCCAACTCTCACCCCGGGAGCAAAAATAAATGAAAAATAAAAGTCACGCTTCATATTCTGGATGGATATTTATTTGCTTAACAGATTTTCTTTTTTTTTTTTTTTTAATTTTTTCTTTTTTGGTACAAAGCATCCAGGAAAGCTTTTACTTCTCTTTTTAAAAAATAAAAACTAAGTTTTTTTTTAAAAAAAGACACATGAAAAGGAAAAAAAAAAGTCAATTATTTGCAATTTCTCTGTTTTTATTCTGCCTTCCCACCCCACCCACTTCCCTTCCCCCACCTCCCAATTTGGACTGATTTTCATTCTTTTCCATATATATTTAATAAAATAAATAAAGGATTTTCTTTGTCGTGTATTGCAGTGCCATTTTTTTAAACAAAGGCTTCATGGCTCAACATTGCAAGGTAATAACAAACAAAAGGATTATACATTAAAATCCTCCCCCTCTCAAGACTCCCCCTAGCCCTCCCCTCCAAACCACGAAATAGAATACAATTCAAGTAGTCTTTTTTTTTTTATGTTTTAAATGTATGGATATATAAGACAAAGCAAGTACAGAACTGGTTAACAGAGTGTCCCCATTTTATTAGCAAGTGAGAGTATATTAGGGAGATGTAATTGATTCCCCCCCTTTTACGGTTCCTAGACAGATAATATATATTATTTTAAACCCAACCTATTTTACAGCCCTCTGCCCACCTCTCAAACCCATCCGCTCACCGAGTCCCGAGCCTCAAGGCAGAGACTTGCCTTTCCCCCCCTCCCGTGCAGCGGCCCCAGCCCTGTGGCCGCCCCGGGACAGGTGCAGCCCCTCCTCCTGAGCGAGGGGAGGAGGGCAGGGACAGGGGCAGGGACACGAGGGTCCGGCGAGAAGGACGCAAAGGGCAAGAGAAGGAAAAGGAGATGGCAGGGCGTGGAACTGCTGCTTCTGCAGGGGCTTGGTGTGAGGGCTGCCCGCCCGCCTGCTGGCTGCACCATCGGCACCCGAGCAAGGACGGGGAAGAGCAAGATTCCCCGTGGCTCGGGAAGCCAAGCTCGGCCAGGGGATCCGTGCAGAAGCAGGGCCTTGAGTTTTAACTGGCAACACCTTCACCATTCAATACAGTTTGTCTCCAGAACAGTTCCCTTTTAGTCTAAGTCGCGGTGGTTGTGTTTTGTTTTTTTTAAACAAAAAAGAAGGATGCGTGTCGATGTATTTCTGTGTGTGCGTGCATCTGTGTACATGAGTAACAGCCAACTAGCTCATATGGTCATGACCAAGCTATATTTCAGAAGAGAAAAGAAACACATTTATCACACTTTTCCTAAAACGAAAAGCTAAAATTTCAAGTTCAGTATTCGCTATCTTGTCCTTCCCTCCCCACCCTCCCTTGCTATTTCTGGGTTTTTTCCCTTCCAACTTACTTTAGCACCATAACACATTTTAAACATTACAATCCCTCTTCAGATACTACACAAAATGTCCCATAAAAATAGTGCTTTTTTGCCAAAAAAGTTATATAATATATTATATATATAAATCAACTAAATCCGTGGCAAATGTGCAATGCAGACGCCTCCTCCATTTAAAGTGAGCATCAGCTCACTTTTTTTCTTTTTTTTTTCTTCTTTCCCCTTTCCTTTTCCTTCTCTCTTTCTTGCTTTCTCTCTCCTCTTCCTCTCTTTCTCCCGTCATCGGTGATTTCAAAAAGGTGCAAGTCGATTTGGAATCTTGTAATGAAGCACACACACAAAAACGCAGATGGGGGCTCCTCGGAACTTCTTCTCAGGTACGTTTTTCTTTTAAAGGTGCAAAAGAAAGTTATAAAAATAAGAAAAACCAAAAGGAAAAAAAAAAACAAAAAAGAAGAAAAAAAGTGGGGTGGGAATGAGGCAAAAAATTTTTTATCCCTCAATGTTTCTCCCCGTTCTATTGTTTTTTTCACTTTATTGTCAAGAAAGACACGGAATGGACGCTTCTCGAGAAAAAAAAGATTAAAAAAAGAATTTAACTTCATATCCTTTTTCCCTCTTGCTCTTTCTTTTGTCTTCTGGCGTTGGCACCGGGGATGTCACGCAGCACCCGGCAGCAAAAAGTTCAAGTGCCAAACTGTCCCTTTGCAAGTACAGGTTTGGAAACACTGAGGGCGCGGGGGAATGAAACAGGTGTGGGAAACGAAACAACCCTCCCCCCCACCCCAAAAGGAAGATGCCATGGGAGCGGTGCTGCTCGCCACCGCCGCCGCCATCCCCTCCTTGCTGTGTCAGTTGTTTGGTTGGGGCCGGAGCGGCGTGAGGGTGCCCCGCCGCCCCGCTCCTCGGCTCAGCGGCCCCGGGGACGGAGGGGCTTGGGGGTCGGGAATCGCCAGTCCTCCCGCCCTCCCCCAGGAGATCAAAAATCGAGACAGCTGGTCAGGGTTCATTTCTGGGGGCCAGCCGTTTCCGGGGAGGCTCGCGCCGCTGGGGGCCTCTGGCTGGGCAGGGAGATGAGGGGACGGTGCAGCGCCTTGGCTTCCTCGGCCGCTTGCAGCCCCTCCGCCTGCCACCGGTACCGGCGAGCCCGCAGGATGTTGGGCGCGTCCCGCTGCCGCCGCTGGGAGCTCTTCTTCTGCCACACGTCGTACTTGGAGTACTTGCCGTGCGAGGGCTTCTGGAAGCTCTCCTGCAAGCAGAGGGATAGCAATATTAGCCTCCACTCAAGCCTGCCCGCTCTCCAGATGGGGATTCCCTTCTTGGACCTCCATCCCTCCCATGGAAATATTGCCTCATCCCTGGAAACAGTCACAGAAAGGTTGGACAGGGCTCTGAGCAACCTGATCCAGTTGATGCTTATTGCAGGGTGGTTGCACTAGATGACCTTTAAATGTCACTTCCAACCCAAACCATGCTATGACTCTGTGACCCAGCCCACCGTACTAAGAGCTGACTTTTGGCAGGCTGTTTGGCACGACTTCCCAGTGGTGGCTGTCTCAAAAGCTCTGCAGAAACACCAGACCTTGCAGCTGGGGTTTGTCCTCTCCACCCACGGCCTTCCCATCTTTTCTCTCTCTGTTTATTTCAGAGGAGGGCCACCACCCCTGCGCAGCCTCCTCACCTTGCTGAGTGCTGGCAGGCCCGCCAGGGAGGTGGCGGAGAGGTCACGCTCCGACTTGACGGATTTGGCGCAGTACGTTTCCAGCAGAGCCAGGTCGCAGCTCCGGAAGCAGCACTCCTCCACGATCCCCCGGTTGATCCGCCGGTTATTTCGTCCCACCGGCCTACCTGCAACGGCAGAGACCCTGGCGTTAGCCACCAACCCGGGCTGGACCCTCTCCCCAGCTCCTTGTAGGCATCCCTCCACCACCAGCCACCAGAGATTGGTGGGCTCTACATCCTTCAAAAACAGCAGCGCTTCTCCCAGACCGGCTGACGCGCGCCCGCAAACCAGCCAAGTCTCACGTTAAGACTTTCCCAGACAAATGCTACTGATGCCAACACGTGCCTCCAGCAGCAGTTCAAAGGCACTTCAAATGATGAGGGTTTATCTCCCTCCTGCATCTCTGGCACGGGTGGCCTTCCCGGGCGCAGCTGAGACGAGGGAGCTCAAGCCCAGCCTGACCGCCAGCGCTGCGCCGATTACTGCGACCGTCTCCGATGTTGATCCTGGCAAGCCGGTTTTATTAGAAAGAAGCAGCACAGCGTTGTGGCTGCCAACCTCCCTCTGCCGGATCAACACTCAGGCAGGTGAAGCGAACCAAGGCGGCTAAATTTTACCAGATGGGACAGCTCTGAGACAGCTGCAGAAAGAATACAGGCTCCCACACCTGCCAAGAACAGCTATTAAACTTAATCTTTTAATAAGGGTTCCTCTCCCATTTCGGCCTGCAGAAGGATGCAAAAGCCCATGTCTGGTGCAGCGATGACCAAGTGCATTTCATATCACTGCTTAATGATGGCCAAAACGCTCCAGAGGAAAAGCTTACATCAGTTTTACCATGTTTCCTCCCCCTCTTGAAATAAAAGAGACGGGTAAAGTTGAATTTCTGATGCAAAGCAAATTTGCTTGGGAATTGCGCCTTCCAAAATGTAAACTGGCCCAATACAAAGGGATTTACTCCATGCTTTTGCACGCAGCATGTTATGCTCTTGTGCTGTTGTGGGGTTTGCAGCCAGGCTTCTGCACACTGCCACGAGCACCTCTTTGCAGAGCAAGGTGCTTGGAGGGAGGGAAACGGGCCAGCATCAGTGGGGCTTGCAAACAGGATCCGGTACCACAGGATCCTACCCTAGGCAGGAGATTTTGGGCATAGGGAAAACTGAGAGCGAGTGGTGTAAGCACAATGCCTAACACTGCTCACCACGACATGCCGAGCCCTCACCTCCCAGCTGGCCTGCAGAACACACACGACTGTCCACGCTGGCCCTGTGCATGACTCATGATCCCCATCCCTTGCACTCCTGATGAAGCAGGCACTCAAGTTTTAGGCCTTGGTGAAGATCTAAGGCTGGCTTACACAGACCATTTTCCCTGGAGGGCATCCCACTCTAGATGCCCACCCAAAGTGCCTCAGGACAAAGTGCAAAGCACAGTTCTCTATGCATACAGTGCAACCCCACACGTGAGAAGCAGCTCCAGATGTGCAGTACAGATGTGCATGTGGGATGCAGTCCTGTGCGTTCAGTGCAGCCCCACATGTGCAATGCAGACATGCATATTCAATACAGTCCTCCATGCACAATGGAGCACCGTGTGTGCAGTGCCGGGGTGCAAAACACCACAAAAATGCCTCACTGCTGCCTCTGTAATAGCCCTGAGCAGGGCACCTGCTCTCTATTAAAATCAGTCGTGTTGCCATAGGCCAGGAGCCCTCTGGTCTATGCTGGTGCATTTCCACCATGCTCAGAGGCCACACAAACAAACACAGCATCGGGGTGCTGGGCGATGGGGCAGCTGATCCATACCATGAGACCCGCCTTTGGGAGTAATTTCAAATGCTCTGTTTTCCACATTCATCCCCCTTGTGCCACCACCTTCCTTTCCTTTTTCTTTTTCTCTAGAAGAATTTCAGGCATGACCTTTAACCAGCTCCGCAGGGAGATGAGAAGGGTGGTTTCCCCTTGGCAAAGGTTCATCGGAGGGAACACTGTTAGGAGCTTAATTTTCTCTCTTGTGGTCAACAAACGCACTGGATTGGGCCTTCCCCTGAAAGGCAGAGCAGGTGTGTTGGGTGCCCACAGCCCAAGAGATGCCAGAGTAGGCAGCCTGCATGGTGATGGCCAAAGGAGATGGGGACAGGAGCCAGCTTAGGGCCAGCTGCATGTATTCTCTTTGCATGTAATGCCCAGTGAGATCTGTGGAGAGGTGCACTCCACCAACATCCTGCACCACACATGGCCCCTGCTCAGCTCCTATCAATCTCAGTGCCCAACTCGATCCATGGCAGGCTGCTGAAGCATTAAGCTGCTCCACAAAGGCATCCTGACATGGGCAGAAGGAGAGTTTAGAAGGGAAAGAGAAAAAATTCAAGTCACCCCCTCTTGCTAGCACATCCCCTAAGGGCTACATTCACACTCCCACTGAACAGAAGGTTGCACAAGTGATGACACACATGGTTCGAGGAGAAGTTGAGGTTTTCAAAGGTTACATATCTCCTCTCAGAAACAGAAGTTTCCCACTTGCAGTTATGTGTTTGTTTGGAAAGAAGAGGAGAGGAAAAAAACAATGAGGAAAGTGGGGCTATATTCACCGCCGTGCCATCAAGGGCAATTTCTGGCGTGGGTGAAGATCATGTCAGCATGTGTTTGCAAATGCCCAGGTGTGGCACTGCCAGGGTGAGCTCCCTGAAGGGAGCACGACGGTGGTATGGCCTCTTCCTCCCTGATTGCTGCCCCTGCCTGGCCGTCAGGCACACGTGTGGCCCCCAGCCCCAATGTGCTGCCCTTTCTCTCCTGCATAAAGCTGCTGCAAGCCCTTCCCCTCGCCGGCACCACCGCCAGCTCCACCGTGACTCTCCGATAGGGCACGTTTCCCATTACATAATTGTCCATACGGACCTCGCCAAATGCCACTACAATTCTCCGGGGGAGAGCTACTTTAGGAAAAAAAATAAGCAAACATAACAAACAGGGATTTAGTCTCAGAAAGTACCTGGAGACAACAGGACATTGCTGGCTAACAGCAATATTGCTGCTGACCTGGATTGGGAAGAGCGTTTGTTCCATAACACAGTTTACACAGGGACTAAAGGTTGAATTTCCTGGCTTTTGCCCATGGGTGGCATCTCACTGTACCGCCACTGCCAAACCCAGGGAGGGTTTTGCCGCTCTGTCCCTTGCCCGCAGGGGAGAACTGTGCGGGCAGCAGGCTGCAGCATCGCCGGGGCACGCGAGCCACTTCACATCTCAGCAACAACTGCTTCCTCCTGAGGAAACGCGCTTCCTCTCGGCCTTCAATGAATGGCTAGGCTCCCTTTCTCCCAAAACTGTGCTTCACCAAAACCTTCTACAGCGCTGCTGAGGGGACAAGCCCTGAGATGCAAAGTCCACTGATGCAAGGCCCAGCATGATGTGAAGCCCTCCAGCTGCCTGGGGTTATTCCTGCCTAGGTACAGGCTATCCTGACAGGGCATCCCAGAAGTGGCACAAAGCCAAACCCGTTCCTGGGAGAACCCAGAGTACCTGCAGCTCAGCTATGCCACTGTGCCAGAGGCAGTGGCACTGCCACAGCCATGGGGAAGAGGAGGGTCCCTTCCCTAGCATAAACACCCCACTGCTCCTGGCTCCCCACTCTCACCGTGGCCCAACAGATGCTGCAGGGAGGGGTGCACGGTGCTGGTGCCACCCTGGCTGGGTCCCCTCTCCTCCGGTCAATCAGGCGGTCAGCCGAGTGGAAGGGGACTTTGGGTGTAAACAGTCCCCGTGCCCCTGTCGCAGGAATGTTGGGAGCAACAAGGGGGCCTTTGTGCAGCACCGGGCCCCGTCCCAGTGCCCCCGGCCTGGCCCTCCCCCACCCCGGCACCGCACTTTCCCCCCTGCTTTTTCCTAGTATTATTCGGAGGAGCGGCGGGTGCGCAAGAATGTGCCCCGTCAGCACAAGCGGCTGCAAAGAGCTAAATTCTTATCAGCTGTTGGAAAGGAGGAAACAGGAGCTGTTGTTTACAGAGAAGTCGGCCGCCTCTCCCCCTGCAGCCCCTTCTCCCTCCCTGCCAGCGCTGCATGACAGCAACTTCAGGGCTGAGGCTTCCTCTCGACCTGCCCTGCTTTTCACTCCAGGCTGGACTCAGCATCCCTCCATGGGCTGTGCCTCTGTCCCTGGGGGTGCTGGGGACCAGGGGTCCCAACCCTGCCACAGACCCACGGCAGGAAGCCACCACCTCGACAGCAGCTCCTGCCGAGCCAAAAGCCTTAAAAGTCACAGAGAGGAGGCATCACCAGTGCAGAGCAAAGCGTGCTCAGATTCAGCTGTAGCCCGCCCAGGCATGCCTGGGATACGATACAGGGCTGGCATCACCATGTCCACTGTATCCCATGGCTAGGGAACCTCAGTGCTGCTGGCCCCTGTCCCTGTTAGTGCAGCTCTTCTGCAGCCCCAGCTCTTGGAGGCAGCTTCAACATTCCCAGCCCCACGCACCCCCCAGGACACCATCCGTACATGCATCCCCCTTGCACTGATGCAAAGATCACTGTATTTCTCAGCCATCATCGCTAGCAAAGTGCCGTCTTGCAAGAATGGAGAGCATCGCAAGTTCTTAAGTAGGTGCTTCAGCAAAAAAACAATAGTGGATTTTCATAGCACTTTTGTTTTCTTCCAATATTACCAGCCAGATGCTTCAACAACCCTCGTCCAGCAAGCGGGGCCCTCAGTTATGCAAAGGGCAAGGCTGCCCAAGTCATTTATTTCCCACGTGAACAGCTGCTTTAGCACAGGCTGCTCATCAGGTCACACATCTCATGCTGTGAGGTGCTCAATACAAACCCAGGCCCGGTTTAAGGACGTCAACCCACGATTGTGCAACATAATTGTGCCCTGTTGCATCTGCATGGTGACAACAGCGTAGCCATGTGGGTTTAGGAGTGAAGATGAACATGATCAGAAATCATCTCTTATGAGGCCAACTGATGGAGGTAGAGAGGGAAAAATAAAGTGAAATGGGGATGCCCAAAACCTGCATCAAGTAGAGGCATTTTCCAAACATCTTCAGCCCTGCATGGCACAGGCTGGTCAGATGCTGAAAGGGTTAAAATATTGGACTATGCTTCATCCCCAGTACCTGGGCTCACCAGAAATATTCAAAAAGGTGAAGCAGGGAAGGGGAACAGGAGAGGACAAAAAGAAATAAAGCAAGAACCCCCTTGCAAGCACCAGACTGACCACTTGGCACCAAGAGACTTGTCTGCCTTCAAAAGTGTTTTTATTTTGGCCTGGGCAGCTGGGTTATTTGAGGTGAAAGGAGGTCAGTTTGACCTTAAAACAAAAGCCCCATTCCCTTTCATCCCCAGAGAGAGGGAGGAGGGAAGAGAAAGCAGGGAGGGAGACAGATGCTCCTCTACATTTAGGGGGAAAGGGAGAGGAAGAGCTGTGAGAGCAGGAGAGGCGTTTGCCTCCTTGCCATGCCGGTAAGGGAAGGGGGAGTTGAGAAGAGGAAGGGCAGCTGACATGCAAACCCTCGCTGCTTGGCTCCATCACAGCAAGGAAGCGCACCCAGAGCACCCCAAAAGCGCCGCCTGCCCACAACGCCCAGGGAGCCATGAGAAGATCCCACTGCTCAGTCAGGATGGGGCAGGGGGATCGCCCCCAGAGAGCTGCAAAGCCACCTGCAGCCTGACCACTCACCCAAAACTGAGCCTGAAGCCCTTCCCAACCTGAACCCTGCTGTGACTGTGTGTGGGATCCTTGTGCCTCTCTCTGCCCAACCTCAGCAGGCAGCACCAGACAAGTCTGGTAAAGCATCCAGGTTGGGAAGGGACATCCAGGTTGGAAAAGGACATCCAAAGCCGTTTCCTAACTTTGCAGCACCCTGCTGTTCCCTGCACAGGCAGACTGGAACAAGAGGGAGGCTGACTCTCAACTCCACTACTCCAAAAAAACACCCTGTTTACTTGAAAGCGACTTTTTAATTCATTTTCCCAAGGCAAAGGCAAGATTGCCAAATGCACCATGTGCAGCTGGTATCTCCATTCTCTTCCCCACCATTTGGCTTTGCATCTTTCCTGTAGTCAGCCACCCTGTGGCTCAGTCCTCAGTGGGGAGCAAGACACAGTGTCTTCCCACTTCCAAGCAGAGCCGAAACACCAAAACAAGGTATCACACTTGAGGCATCTTTGCCCATAGATTATTGAGCATCCATTGCCACTGGTTTACTCCTCATCCTCCCTGTTTACCAGCTAATCCATTGTACAGCCAACAGTCCAAACACCCAAAGCATCCTGGTGGAAAGCCCGCTGCAGCCAACTGGTCTGAAGCCATCTGCACGCTGCACACAACAGCAGCGCTGCATTTTTTTGCATTAGCTGCACTGCAAAAGGGTAAGACATCACTCTTCAGCAACAAAGTTCACCAGCAGGTAGCTGGGAGGTCACGAAGCTACGTCACAAAGTTTGGGGAGCAGCCTAGAAGGTGATGCTATACCTGAGCAAAGCCTGCCTGGGAAGAGAGAGTGCTCAGCTTCCTGCCTGCTGTCAGGATGCAAAGCTTAGGCAGCAAAGTTTCAAAATAAACCAGGACCCAAGCTCAGCAGAGCGCTGGCTGCAGACATCCTCGTTACTGTAATGAGTTGCCCTTATCACTGGTGAGCCAGCCACATACGGTTCCCCAGAGAAACTCGGCTTTCCCAAGCGTCATATGCGGGACCCAGCTTCCCCATGGTACCAGACAGTCCCCAAAACCAGTGCCAAGTGGATGCATGTCACCCTGAGCCTGTCCATTTTCTTGCTCCTCCGCTGGCCTACTGCCATACACCAGGGAATCATGAAAACCACCAGGCTGGGGAACCCCCCCTTTCCCTCCCGGCCGGCTCAGCTGAGGCGAGGCATGGGGCAGCTGCCCAGCACTTACTGAAGTAGAAGCCCCTGTCCCCGCAGACGAACTGCAGCGTGTCCACCAGCTCCCCGCCGCAGAGGGTCTCCGCCGTGCCGTACGCGGCGGCCGAGTCCAGCGCGTAGGCCAGGAAAGCCAGGAGCAGCAGCAGCATCCGCCTCGCCGCGCACATCCTCGGCACCTGGGGACAGAGGCACAGCGTTAGCGCCGCGGGACAGACGGACCCCTCGCTGCCACCTCCCCCGGGCCGTGTCCCCACCACCCACAGCACGCTGGGGGGTTGATGCCCAGGCATGTCGGGATGCTCCTGCCGCAGGGAAGGGCCGGCAGCGCTGCGACAGCCGCTGGGGTGAGGCCAGCTCCCCGCGCTCGGCCCGCCGGGCAGCAGCTCCGGGCAGACAAAGTTTGCATTGAAGCGGTTTTTCCATTGGAAAATCCCACTTCAGCCTACCTCTAGAAGGTTTTTATTTCCCCTGATCTTTCAACAGTGTGATTTTTTAAAATTTTTCCCCCCTTTTAAAAGGGAATTCATTCAAATTATTATCAGTAGGTATTATTTTTTTTCCTCTTCTGATGACAGGTTTTCATGCCCTGTCTGAAAACACGTCCATCCAAAGCGAAAACAAGTGAAGCTTCAACCTGTCCTAGAGCTGCTTTTGAGGAAAGCTGGGAAAAGCAGCTTTTGTCCCGGGCATGTGAGAGAGATGAGGCTCAGGCAATCAAGAGGCTGATTGCACAAGCAGTATTTGCTGACGAGAGTTGGGACTGAGAAGACATCCCTCAGGAACAACGCAGTCCCATGGGAAACACACCGCAGGCATCACTAGGGACAGTGTCAGACAGTGCAGAGCATCAAGAAAGAAACTCCCTGGATATTTGCTAACTAGCCCAAAGACTCAGATCCAGCAAACAGCTTTGCCTCTGTGTCAGCTTCTGCAGGTGGTAAAGCAAGGGTGCTATTACCCCACTGGATGGGGCAAAACCCATGGATGGTTCAAGGCATTTTGGTCCCTCAGTGATGAGCCTCAACAGTACACACACAGCCAAATAACGCTGGGTTTTGACCAGACAGGTAAGCTCAAAATTAAGAGAAGCACGTCAAAATAGCAGACGGCGTGTGGCAACCCTAATCTCAAGCAGAGCATCCCCTCTCCTTGCTAATATTCAAGCAAGACACTAGGTTTCACATCCAGCTTTCATCACCATAGCATCTGAGCAACTCGAGAATAATATCAGTTAATGAATATTACCTCACCCCCCCGGGATGCTCGGAGATGGAGCCGAAGCCCAGGATAGATTAAATGACTCGCCCAAGGTCGGTCACAGGGGAAGTCTGCAGCACAGCCAGGAAATTAGCCCAGCTCCCCCGAGGCTCCACTACGGTCCTGCCAGCAATAAAGACACCCTTGCTCCCGAATTTTTAGTAGCACGTAGCTCAAATTGTCACTGCTAGAAATGCATCATGCTTACAAGTCATGAGCTCTACTGAGCAGCGGGAGGACAGGGATCAGCAGCAGGAAAAGCCAAAGCAGAGGTTTCAGGGTCTGTGGGGGGCATTCCTCCTGCTTGAGTTTTGATGCCCATAGTATTGCTCAGCCTGCGCTGGCAGACATCAGCAAGGCTGGCAAAAGGCCTCCAGAGCTCTGGACAAGAGAGGCAGCAGCCCTGGGAACAAACTGGTCTCAAATCAGCAAGTGATGGGACCAGGACCAGCTTTTCCAGTAGCAGTGGTCCCCTCAGCACACTGCAGGGGCTTTGTTCTATATTACAGCAGGAGCAGAGGGATGGCACTGGCCTTGACACCACGCTGACAAGCTGCAGTGTTTTACCACCAGCACCTTTTCACCTCGATTTTAGTTACCAAGTGGCCCACAGGTGTTTACTGGGCCTCCCCAACATGAACACAGCATCACCTTCTCTGCTGCAGTCGTGCCCCTGGTGCTGCAGCATCAGAAGCCAGATCTGTGGCTGACAACAGACCAACCACCCTGCTCCTGTTCCTTTTTCAGTCCTTTTTTTTACATGCAAATCCCAATTGCTGGTGTCCCCAGGCCTCAGGTAGTGCCAGCGCTCATTGCTGGGGTGACGGATTTGTCATCAGCCAGTGCTGCCATCGAAGGCACTGATATGGGACTTCAGGCCACCCACACGATCCCCTGTCCCCAGTTAGGCTCATGCTGGCTGTGGGCACTGTGGCTAATGAGCAGGCTGCATGTTGGCCTCCCCAAGCCAGAGCCAGCCCTGGCAAGAAGGGGTTGCTTGGTGGCACAGGTGACAAACACCATTTTTCCTCCACATTCAGTCTAAAGAAAAGGGTGAGATGCTCTGAGGCAAGGGGAGAGCGAGATTTTGTCAGTGGGCGATATTTGATGCTGGGGAGACCTGATACCTTCTGTGGAAAAACACTTGTGCTCCTCGGAAAATACCCGCTGCTGCACAAGCCGCACTGCAAGCCCCTGGCAGCCTTCCCTGCCTCCGCTGCAAGCTCTTTCCAGGTGCCCACACACCCGGTAACTCCGGCCAGGAAACGCCCCTGAAGCGGCAGGAACAGGGAGAGCCCCAGTGCTGTCATCCAGAGCATGGCTAATGTGGAGGTGTGAAATGCAACCAAGTCCAGCTTTGCCCACGCACCAGCCACCAGCCCTTCCCTCTGCTGTCACCTTGGCGTCTCCCTGCTCCTTCCAGTAGCTGTGTAATGAGAAACCAGGCAGCAAAGCAAAGAGCATCTTTATTTACTACCCGGTGCTGCAGTTTCTCTCCAGCTTGATGGAGCTGCAACCCAACCCAACCCGTAAGCCCTTCCCTCTCCCTTTGGCCCTACTGACTCTGCTGAGGAAAAGCCCCCGGACTTCACTCAAAGGCTACAGAGGCTCCCAGGGTGCCACCACTGGCTCAACATGTCCCAACAACCTTTTAATTGATCTTTCCCTCCCTCACATGCAGGGACGAGCAGAACCATGCAGGAGAGCTCACACCTGCCTCACCATGGCTGCCAGAGCAGGTGCTGCTCCCCAAAATAAGGTGGCATGGCACAGCTGGGTACCTGCAGCCCATGACCCGGTTGGTGCAAGCACCATGCCAGCTGCACAGGTTGCATGTGGCTTCTGTTGTCATGGCCAACTGAATGGCTGCCCAGCTTGATGAGTCTGAGCCCTGAGAATTCCTCCAAGACTTCATTCTCTGCTGGAAACACGGGACAGCACAGCTTTTGGTTTCTAGTCCCAAGCATTAGGACAGGGATGGTCTCCTCAGCTGTGGAAGAGGAGCAAATTCACACCAACGGTTGGAAGAACCTTCATATTTTATTAGAAAGACTTTCTTACATGAAATGGAACAGGAATAAGGCAGCGAGAGGGAAGTGGGCCACTTCCCTAAAGGACAAGGTCTTGTCTCTGCTAGGAGAGAGGCTACAGCTACCACTGTCCCATTCTTGCCAAAGCAGGTTCAACCAGCCATGCTGGCTGCTGCTCTTCCTCACGTGCCCAGGGAGAGCTCAAAGGCTTTAGGATGCAGTGGGACTGGCAGCGTGAGACATGCCAGATGCCCAACAACCTGAGTGCCAAATTCCTCCCAAGGAGGGCTTGGACCCCACACGGTGTGCAAGAGGGTGAAGCAAGAGGAATTTCTTGGTTGCACAGGTGACCTGTACCATCCTGGGAATCACACCTGAAGCTCCTCTGAATAACCTACATCTGAAGCAGCATTATCAGTGCAAAACAGGCTCAGACAAGATATCAGCACACACTGCTGGCCTCTCCCTCCCTGGAGAGGATCTGCTTTGCTCTCCATCCTTCATGCCTCTCTCTTGCCTTTCCTGGCATCCCCAGCACCCCACACAATGCCAGGCTGCCACTGGAACCAGCTCAGTTGCAAGCTGCCATGTGCAGGATGTTCTGCCTTGGAACTCCTGTGTATTCCTGCCTCGCAGCACACGTCACTGCACCCATGGCCAGGGACCCCCAAACACTTCTTGGCAGCCCCCAGCCAGCAGAGAGATCCGACAGAGAGGGTCCTCTCTGAGTGGCTGTGGTGTGCTGGGAGCGAGTCCGAGGGCAGGTCTGCAGTGGAGTCACCCTCCCACCCGAGACCGTTAAAGGATTTTTTCAGGATCTGCTGCTGAATCAGCTGGATCAACAGTTTCTGTCCAGCTGCTGGGGAGTCGGGGGCCAAGAGGCCACAATGTGCTAAAAGGCCCAGTTGCCAAATCTCAGAGTACAGCTCAGGCATCCCTCGCATCCAGGCTTGTTCTGAGCAAACCAAACCATGATGCCTCTTGGGCAACAAATATCTCCCCCAAAACAGAGACAAAACCTCCTGTCTGACCTAATTCCTTCTTCAGTCTGGCCTTCATTGCAATTTAATATGAACAGAACAACGTAGGAGGGAATTGACAGATGGCCCAGTCTGTAAAATTTGGATTTGGACAGCAAAAAGAAAAAAAAATCTTGCTTCTTTGTGGAGCAGTGCAGCGTTTAAAAGGGAGCATGGCAAAAGAAAAGTCGTGAACCCAAACCCAGTGGCATGTGCCAGAGGGGAAAACCCCAGTTTGCACATCCCAGCATCCCTCACACTCCACCCCTTCCAAAAAAAAAGAAAAAAAAATGGGCAGACTGATGTTTTGCTACTCTGAGGATTGCCTGTGAGAGATGCTGAACATCTGCCTCTCTGCATTACTCCTCTCCATGGACAGCCCCAGGAGAGTGGGGAGCTGACCTGGTTCTGAGCGTGGCAACCCCGAAGGAGCCGGATGCGGGCGTGTGCCAACCTCATGAGTGCCAATTGAATGCCGCCCCTGCCCACGGGGCGACCCAACCTCACGCAGGGCGCCGGGCCACGACGCCCCGAGGTGCCAAGGAGCAAAGGGATAATGGAAGCCCGTGGGAGAGGCAGGTGCCTTGGCAGCTGAAAACCACCCAGGAGCTGCATCTTGGGCACAGCAAGAGGTGATTCCTCTGCCTTCAGGTACTGCTGGACACCTCGTCCCTGTGCCACAGAAGAGCCTCTCTTTTCATCTGAAAGAGAAAGACTTCCAACCACCCACAGCTTGGAAGAAGCAAGCTTCAAAACACAAAATTTTGACCACTGAGTCGTCAGGCGAATAAAAACGACTCAGGAGGACCAGGGGTTTTGCCGTTCGGCTCAGGCTTGAAAAAAAGAAAATACCTTCTGATTCTTGGCACCTGGCTCACATGACGTTCATATGGCTGAGGTTGGCAATACTGCTGCTATTTTTAGCCCTCACTTTTTTTGTCTTCACTGCTTGTCCCCATCAGCAGCCCACTCTGGGGGGTCACCTTTCTGCCTCCCATCCTGTGAGCCCAGAGAGGCACCTGCTTTCTCTGCCTGTGGGACAGGGCCTGGGGCAGGCGGGGAAGTGCTGCCTGCACCCCACGTCTATAAGTGCTGCAGGAGAACTACTGTGCCTGTGGAAAAATCAAGCTGAAAAAGGTGAATGGGGTATTCAGTACCATTTACTCACCCCACTGGGGAGTAAGAGTGTATTGCATAAATTTTGGTATGCAGCCCAGAAATATTTGATTTATTGTATAAAAAAAAAAAGGAAATGCAATCTTGCTTAACTCTTCTAAAGACAGCTGGCAGGACCCAGTGAAGGGATTTAAGTCCGTTTTAGTAGCCTCACTTAACTCCTTTCTTTATTGTTCCTCTCTCCTCTCTGCATTCCCTTCCAAAACCTGGAGTGTATCAGGGAAAGTTAACAGCAAGTTAAGCTGTTAAATCAGGAACTGTGGTGACTGGAGTCTACTGGCAAGTGATATTCCCACAACACGTTGAACTTGCTTTATGTCTTGGCAGAGCAACTTTAACCCTTTCAGAGCCGGGCTGTAATGCCAAGGCAGACTTCCTCCCCTGGTTCCCCCCACCTCTCCTGACTCCTCACGCAACCGTGCCGAGGGAGGCCGATATCGCTTTGCCCCGCTAAGACACCCATCAGCTTTTAAAAGCAAAGACAATCCAAAGAAGGATCGGAGAGGTCAGTCCCAGGACACGAGCTAGGAGAGGGTGGGCCACTTACAGTGCTCGTATGCACTGCTGGAAACACACCAGCTCCTCGGCCCCTCTAAAAATAAGACCTCACCTGCTGTGTTTGCTTTATTTAAAAAAAGAAAAGTACAGAAATGCTTTTCTCTGGTGCTCCGTGAGGCAAGCTGGGCTCGTGCTGAAGCCCATAGGAATCAAGGGGAAGACACGCACTGACAACTCCGGGTTGACTGGTCAAAGCAGCAGCCCTCCAGCCAGGCTGAAAAAAAATCACCTGTGAGAAAGAGCGCTGGGACACACACACAGACACATTTTGGCTCTCAAATTTCATGCAGCGGTGGGAGGGGACCCGCGGTGTCAAATCTTTTATCCCTTAATGAATTTTCACAGGAGCTAGGATAGCCCCTTTGAAAGGCTGAGTGAACTTGTGTGGGTGTCAACAACACGGAGCAAGATTTACAGCTCTGACCCATTCACCCCCACCAAAATTGTCAAGTTGGGTCCAAAACAGCACAGTGGAACTCAAATCAGAAGTGTCAGTCAGTTTTATACCTCCAGATGTCCTTAGCACAAAGTCATCCTTAACAAAACCCCACGACCCAGGCTCCTCAACTCTACTCTAAATCAAGGCAAGAGGAGGAATAAAAATCCCAACACGCTGAACCCGGCAAAGTGAAAGGAAAAAAAAAAAAAAAAAAACAACCACCCACATACACACACAACCTGACAATAAACAAACCCAAAGAAAAACAGGCCACGGTCTCCCAAGCACATCCTAGCACTTGGAAGAAAAATACAGATTTTGTATAGGAAGCCTGGGTTGAAAGCAGCGGCTCTCCCGAGGTGTCTGTTTAAAACCACCCACACAAACCTTGTTTTTACACTTGATTGCTCCACACCACCCTAGCGAGACCTGGCGTATCAGCAACCCCGCTGAAGTACCCCCGGCTGGAGGCGAGTCAGCCACATCTGCTGGTACAGTTACGCTAAATCCGAGTTCCCTCATGTGCCCCAATTCCCTACAGCTCAACAGAGTGCTAAAACCTTTCCAAGTTGCGCTCTTAAAACAATTACTGTAGGGAAAAGCAACTGGGAAGGAAGAAGAAGAAAAAAATTTTAAAAATCACAGAAAGTCGAAGGCTGCACGCCAACCATTAACTCTCACTCCATTTTGGCTTGGCTTTCTTGTTTTTCCTCTCTGTATTTTTATCCCTCCCGAGACCGAACACACCGCAGTGTTTTGCAGAAGAGAGTTTAATAACGTCTCCGGTCTCCGGGGCCGGAGAACCGGCGGTCCCCGTCCCCGCGCGTCTCCGCGCTCCCGCAGCCGCCCCGCGCGGAGGCAGCGCGGCGGGCNCGGGCCGGGGAGGAAGGCGGGCTGCCGGCAGCGCTCATCCGTGTGTGCCCCGGCGCTTGACATGCTGCTCTCCTGCCCTGGCAGCGATCGCGGCTTTGGCTTGCCTTCCCCGCGCCCTGGCACGTTCTCCTCGCCTTGCCTTTTTGGTATGTCAAGTCCCTGCTGGATTTTGTCTGAAGGATGTTATTTTGTTACGATCAGGTATTTTGTTATTCTAGAGAAAGAGCGAGCGAGCGCTTTCCTTTCCTTTCCTCTCCTTTTCCTTT
>VZTG01001247.1:0-47248 GCA_013397845.1 Melanocharis versteri | reverse complement strand
TTTTCTTCCCTTCTCTTTCTCTCCTCCTGCTTTGGCTGCCCCTTGGGTGGCTCTCACTTTTGTGTTTACTGAGTGCGTCCCCTTGGTCGGGGCGAAGGGGCCGGCTGCCTCACTACCCGCTGCTCCCGGCTGCTGCCCCACGAGCGAGGAGACAAGCAGGGCGCTCCGGCTTTTATACCTTTTATACCCCCCCAATGGGCATGCTCTCCCGGCGAGCACCAGCCCGGCCACGCAGCCAATAATGTTGCAGAGCGGTCTAACCCCCTCTCTTCCCTCCCTCCCTTCCTTTCTTCCCTCCTTCTCCCTAGTAACCCTCCGGACTCCAGCTCGGGAGGGAAGAGGGGACAGAAAGTTTCTGCCGCACGGTTTCTTTGCGTGCTGCTACCCGGGGTGGGGGCTCTACCCCTTCTGCCGGCCCCGGCTGGGAGGGGGGCTACGCGCATCCCCGGCCGCCCCGCAGGTGAGGGGAAGAGCTGTGGATCCGCACCCCGAGCCGCTGCCCAAAATGCCAGGGGCACCCCTTGAGCGCCTCTCGCTGCGAGGTGGCGAGCCCCGAGTCCCGGCGGGGTGGGAGAGGGGAGATCGCCCAGCCCGTCCTCTCTCGGGTCCCTCTCTAGGTGCACACGGGCACAGGTGTCCGCGCCGGCCGCCGAACCGCCGGGAAGAGCTGCCCGGCGAAGGCACGGGCATTCCCGCCCGGCCGCCGTGCCTGCCCCGCTGCGGGCAGCCAGCCCCGCCCGGGCGGCAGCGAGCCCCGCGGCCACCCCTGCGTGTCCGTGTGGACAACATGGACGCTGCCCCTCCGCACCCGGGTCTTGCACCTCGCGGAGCACCTTCCCGCAGCGGTTCCCGCTCGCCGGGTCGCCCCTGCTTCCCGCCGGCTCCTGCGGGCGAGCACTGCTGCCTCTGAGCCAGAGGGACTTTTCCCAGGCTTCGCCGTGCGTGTGCAGCGGCGCGGGCAGAACGCGCTCCCGCTGCTCTGCGCTGCTGCAGGGCAGGCACAGCGCGCTGCATCGGCCGGCACTCGCCCGCTCCCGAAGATCTGCCCTCCGAGTCCCGGGGAGGGAGCCCCGCTAGCTTTCAAAGGCAGCCCCCGGTGCCCGCAGGCTGACCGCTGCCGCGGAGGGTGCCCCTCTGCAGGGGCACGGGTCTCAGGCTGCGCCACAGGCGCGTACCCTGCTTGGAGCAGAGAGCAGCAGGGCTACCTGAGACCTGAGCGGCAGGCTGGCCCACCTCAGGCAGGGCTTGCCATGGGTGGTCTTGCAAAAGGGCAAGGATGCAGCAGTCCTCACCCCAGCATGCAAGGAAAAAACCCTTATTTTTTTGCTTTTTTCAAGTTTGTACTTTTTTTTCTCCCCCCGAGGATGGGAGGCTTGGTGCATCTCTCAGCAGTCGGAATTGCCCTAAACGTGCCCACGAAAATGTGGGCAGGATTATCCTTTCTCACTAGGCTTTGGGCATCCTTTCCTTTCCTCCCTAGCATCCTTCTGATTGCTGAGCTGTCCTCCGGGATGTGTTGCTGCACATCACACCTAGCAGTCCTGGTGTCAGGGCTGTGGGCTGCAACCGAAACACCGGCACATCTGGGAGAGGGTGGTGATGCTGAGGGAGCAGTTCCGTGCACACCAGACTCAACCACAGGCATCAGTTCTCAGCTCCTACACTGATATTTAAACATGTAAAGAAGTGACCTGGCTGTCAACGAGACTGAGCATCTGTCGGCATGTGCCAGGGCTCCAGATTTCTCCTTACCTTGGGCGTTTGGAGTTTCTCCTAGATGGCCAGGACTTAGTAAATCCCAGTTGTGGGTCCTCGCAAACTGCTCGGCAGAGGTGGTCTTAACAAAGAGCAAGCCACCTTTCCTCCCTGCGAAAGCAGAACCCCATCAAAGGAAAGGACCCAACCTTGGCAGGGGGGTCAGCAGGGCTGTAAGCTACTGTTAATAGCTGAAGGAGCCCAGCTCCCTTCCCCCAGCTCACCACAAGGACCTCCTGAGAGTAGACAAAAGAAAGCTTGGAGGGTTAATCTCCCTGAGAAAAACAAGTGATTTTCCAGTAAACAACTGCAATAGCAAACAATGGGGGTGAAAAATTGCGATCATAAAAAAGTCGGTTTGGAGGAAGAGGGACTCACTAAGAGAGGTGTCCTTTGGCTGGGGGGAAAACACGGCAGCAGTTTGGTGAAGATTCAGCAGCAGCAGCAGCAGCCACAGCAAAATAAACCCCACAAGTTGCCACTGGATCTACTTGTGTTTGTGCCTTTTGATCTTTTAATTGCTTCTTAGTTATCCTTCAGTGCAAATAAATAGTGCATTGTGTCAAGAAAGAGGAGGGGGGCGGGGAAGGGAAGAAAGAGACACAAAAGAAAGAGCTGTCGCCCAGAAGAGAAAAGGAACAGGTTCTTTTCCCCCACCTTTAAAGGAGTGAATATATCTGTATTGGGGGGGAGGAAGGGGATGGGATTAGAAATCAAAGGGAAATTGGAGAGAAGCACATTAAGCCTCGGGCATCCTTACAGTAGGAAGAAAAGAGTGAGGTGGTAAAACCCTTTGGGAGTTTATTCGGTGAGTTATGAGAGGATCCACGAGTGTAATATTGTTAAAGGTCAGCCGAAACCTAATTTAAACTAGGGATGTGTGACCTCCGCCCTTCATTTAATACAGTCATAAGGAACATTACACTGCAGATAGCTGGAACAATAGCTGCCTCCACCCCAAACTCCAGCCCTTGGCATTGCCTGCGAGGAGGGCCTGCAAGGGAGAGCAGGAGAAGGACCAATAAAGCCAAGGACGCAGCAAACTTGAGGACAGGGAGGCAGAAAGAGAGGGATAGGAAGGCACTGACCACCAAGGGTCTTGCAAAATACCAGGAAGCATTTTGGTTTGAAAGTGGATGGAGCTGCAGCAAAGCATCACCTGAAAACGTTGAAAATACAATAAAAACAAACCACTGCCTCTTGCATTTGTCTGACCTCCGTGGTCATCGATGCAGTTCAGGAGAGAAATCATGGTTGTGGGTTCCCATGAAATTTGCAAGGAGCAAGGACAGTGTTCACAAAGCAAAGTCAACCAAACTGAAACTAAGTGCAGCTAAAGTGGGAGCTGAAATAAAAGCAATATCTGAAAGGTGCCCTGAAACGACCAGGGGATGTGAGGGACTCAGAGGGAAAACCTCAGCTGCTGCAGCAGCAGCTCGGAAGCGTTGGGGCAGACTGCAAAGCCTCCTGGCGGCACTGCCCATCTGAGCTGATCAAAGCGTCTCGTGGGTGGCCACCAACACGTGGCGTTGGGCCGGAAAGCTTTCCAGGGAAAGGGGGAAGAACAGGAAAGCTTGGGCCAGCCTGGACCTTGCAGGCAGGGATGTGAGCTTCAGCAAAGGCAGAGGAATGTAAATAACTGCAGAAATGCAGTGGTCCTGGGCCAGGGTGGATGCTGGAGATGCGGCTAGGGAGGTGAGCCAAGCAGATACCTTCAGGGAAGGGAATATTTACATGACTTTTCCCTTCCTCTCCCACCTAAAATCCAAAGAGAGGAGAGGTCACCTAATCCCAGCCCAACCAAGACACACTGTGATGCTCATTTGGTTTATTTCACAATTACAGCACAAATGACAAGGTGGGCAGAGCGGGGATTTGCGGTGCGTGGCTCAGGTGCTGTGCCTGCAGCACTACAAAGGTAAAAGTTGGAATTGTCATATGTCCCCCTAAATTCTCGTATGTCAAGAGTGAAGAGAGCCAGGAGAAACCAGACTGCTTTACTGACATGCCCCACAGATCTGGGTTGAGATGTCCAGGATGAGACAAAAGGAAGGTGAGGGTAGGCTCTGCATCACTGAGGACTCGAAGAAGTCACCCATAGTGAGACTGGAGAGGGATTAGCCAGAGTCCTATGTGCAGCTGTTTAATGGCTGAGGAATAACCATACTTGGCCCAGAGCATCTTTCAGTGGCTTTAAGAAAGTGATACCTTTTGCTTTGTACAACCCAGGAACCTGACAATAACACCGTGTCCTTGCATGCTGAGATATATTGATCCTGGGGCACACTAAACTGTTGGAACAGGAAAGATTCACTGGCGAAGGGGGATGTGATATATGGAAGGTACCTGCAAAATAATTGAAGTCAAAGAACTAAGAGTAAGAGAAATAATTCACCTGGGGCCCCTGGTCAACAAGGAACAAACAAGAGCAGGAGCTGGGCAGGTCTATTCAGGACTCCTGGCACTCCTGAGTAGCGAAAACATTTTGAGGCCATGCTCCCAGCCCAGAGGGTTTCTGCTGCAGGATTGTTATACGGGCAGGGAAAAAGCCAGCTGCCCTTAGGCATCAGCAGGGCACCTTTTTTGGCATGTTCAGAGAGAAAGAGGGACTCTTATATCAACTCCTGCCCAGATCTACCGATGCCTCGGAGCATTTACTGGACTAAGGTGTGCAGGAGAAGTGTTGGCAGTTGCATCCTCAGGACCTGGGTGTTGCTGAGCAAAGCAAAAATGAAGTTATTCCACGGTAAGTTATTGCACTGTGCCAGAGGAATTTGTGACAGTGGTAAAAGACACCGTCAGTGAAAACAGGGTAGTGTTTTCACCCCTGTTTATATGGAGGACAAACTATGCATTTTTTTTTATAAGCTGGACAGACTTGATATTCCTGTAATGTCTTTTAAAATTCAATGCCCCCAGTGACTAGAGAAAAGCTCCAGTGTGAGCAGCCTCACATGGCTCAAGAGGCCACAGGAAGGAGCATGTGGAGTCGAGAGATGTCCCTGTGGCCAAGAGTGAGGGAGGAATTGAAAAAGCACAAATGACGTTCAGCGAGTGAAGCTCAGTGGGTCTCCTTGTTGGGATGCTGTCTGCAGCATGGCCCAAAAAAAGGAGGCCAAGGGGTCCCAGGGTCAGATGGTCCCAGAAAGGGAGAAAAGTGTCTCCTTTCTCCCCATCATCTGTGGAACAGCAAACATCTCTTGGTTATCCTTGGTTGCCAAGAAGGACTCCGGCTCAGCTAACAGCTTCCCAAAAATTTCCAAGAAGGGTAGAATAGGGTAAAAAGGGAGAAATGCCTGCCCTCTCCCCATCTTCTTTTCATTGCAGAGGGAGCCCAGAAGGCTCCAAGTTTTGTCTGATTATTTGTGTCAAAAATGTGCAACAAACAGCGTAGCAGAGAAGGAAGATGTGTCTGTGCCTATATTAACAGCTAAGCACATCACCATTTCCTGTTTTCCCTTTTTTTTTAAGCATTGCCATCAAAATACTCACTGGAATGTCAGGGGGAAGAAGTGGTCCAAGATTGTTTAATGACCAATAAAAGCTCCAGCAGGTACAATTAGTTCTTCCAAGCACCAGGGGATGAAGTTGGCTCTTTACAGCATTGTACAAATATGGGTCTGTCTACAGAGCAAGCTCTGAGTCAAAACATTCTGCAAATGAAACGTGTCACGGGAGACAGCAGGAAACCCTTTGGACTAGGAGTTCTTTGGGGTGAAGACTGTGACCCATCACTGCGTCCCTGCAGGGATGGCCTGATGAGGATGTTCTGGGAAGGCAGCACTAGTAGCAGGCATCCCTGTGTTTGCCAGGGAGGAGCTGAGCAGTGGGAAGATGGTGTGCCTGGACGCCACTTGCCTCTGAGCAGTAGGGCACCATGTCCTCTAAGGGTGTCTGTGTCTCATCCTCCAGCAAGGCATCCTCACAGACACTACTTCACTCTGTCTGCACTTGGAAAAACTCAGGGATCACCCCTAAAAATATTTTATCCTGCTCACAGGAGTATCAGTATGAACTGGTCAGTCTGGCTGCATATTGATGGATTCATGAGAGAAAGCAGGTGAGCTTTTTGTAAGTTCTGCTTTCCCAAAACACGAGATACAGCAGCTGTATCCAAGATCCTCTCCAGCAGCTCCAACAGAACAGCCACCACTGGGTGGCTGGTGGCAATGCCAGTGATGGGCCATGCCAGAGGTGATTGCAGTCCTTATATGCACCAATATTCCCTTGGTGCAGCTTCTTGGAGACCTTCCCCTTGGCCTCATTGTGCGAGCAGCTCAGAAAAGCTGCCCAGGTGATCAGGGTGGGATTTCCAACCCTCCACCTCTCCGGATGCAGCTCATGCTTTTCAGATGCACCCTTTGGAGGTGCATGGTTCGAGCACCCTTTCAATATTCTGCAGAAAATTGGACACAAGAGCCAGCTGCAAATACCACCATGGGATGGGATATTTTTCCAAGTGCCCAAGGGAGCTGATGGCATGGAGCACAGAGGGTGATGCGTTTTAGACAATATATGTGGGGCCCTTATTTGCCGCAGAGAGGTGGAGTGGTGCAGATATGTCTCTGTTGTGTAATTAATGGCTTTGAAAAAAAAAAACCCCGAGCCTGTTGGCTAAGCCCGAATACCTCTGAGGGGTTCTGGAATCCCAGCTATGTATCTTTCAGGCGTTTCTTCCTCTCTCTTTTTTTTTTTTTTTTTTTTTTCTTTTTTTTTTTTCTTTGCTGCTTTGCTTCAGTGTTGGTTTTTTTTTTCCTTTTCTTTTTGCATTGCTGCTGTGCTTCAGTGCTGGTCTTTGTTTGCAGCTCTCATTGTCTTCGGTCGGAGGGTTGGGTGGCAGCATCTCCTCCAGGCCAGGGCTTCACACCTTATCAGGGATCACTTCTTCAGGCCAGGGCTTTTTGGAAAGGGCAAATGTGCTGCCAGGCCTAGCAACTGATGCCCTCTTGTCTGAGCTGAGCAGTGAAGACCCCGAAGTAGGATGTGGGGCTGGGGTCCCATGGACAGGTGGCTGTGGGCATGGGGACAACGGGCAGCATGGGGCTCACACAGAACCTTCCTCTGCCACTGCATCCACACATCACCTTGGGCAAGCCACTCAATTTCCCTCTGCTTTTCATCTCCATGCACCAGCTCATGACAGGGATAAGTCTGTCCCTTGTTGCCTCGTTGCCTTTGAGACTGGGACTTCCAGCACCTACAGCTGGCAGGGGCTGTACGGGAGGTTGCAATAACTTACACCCTCACCTCATTTCTATTCCTGATGTGGGTGACACAGGGGCACCCTGTGCCCACCCATGCTGCCTGCGTCCCCTCCGGACCACACTGCCCTTGCCCTGGGTGATGGATGCCCAGTGGGGAGGGAGGACGTGTGGACAATTTGTTTTCTTGCTTAAACAAAACTCTCTCTCATAATCACAGCGAAGGAGGGGAGGCAACAGCTCTTGGCAAAGCAACTCACACTAAGTGCACTTCACTAGAAATGTTTATATTCTGCTGCTGAAAAATTCACTGAGCGTGGCAGTAGTGTGGCGTGGTGCTGGCAGAGCCGAGCTGGGTATGGTGCCCTGAGCCAGGTCCCAGCCAGGGTGGGCCTGGGGATGTCACCAGCTCGTAGCTATTTCACCTTCAAGGACAGGTGTATAGCTGGGGTTGGCATCTCCGAGTAGTGTCACAGGGCAAGTAGGTATAACACAATCCTGTGTGATGGACAGGAAGGGTTTTTATGGTGCCAGCTGCGTTTCAGAAAGGCTCTGGTGAGAGAAGCAGGGATTTTGTAGAGATCCCAGCCCTTCTAGAGCAGGAGACCTCACACAGGGTAGGACCCTTGAGACTGCTAAGCTAATTACTAATTGCTTGGAAGGTAACCCTCCCCAAAAACCCATGCATGTAAGCTTTTCAAAACAGCAGGTGGTATGCTTGCGTAGCACGTGCAGGCGTGTGTGTGTGTATGTGTGTGTCCAAATGTATTTTTGGGCTGAGGGGGATGCGAGTGCTTGTCTAAGTAGGTAGAGCCAAATGGCAGGTGATTCAGATGCTACCCCCTATTTCCGGCACCACTCTGGTGGTATCACTCAAGTCCCTGTCTCTCCATCAGCCAGAGATAACGGGCTCCAGAGACGCCCCCTGTGAAGCCAACATGCGAAGGGTTAACTGGATTCCCAAGGCAGGTGGGAGCGCAAGTCAGACTGGGTGATATCGCAGACATGTTATTTGAAAAGCTAAGAAATTGTGGAATTCCTCACCTAATCCAACTTCCCCACAGTTTAAAGAAAACTGCAGTGAAAGATATCACCGCAGCCAAGGGAGACCCCCCACGAACGTTTCCCTGCATAATCCGTGTGTGGATATAGGCTCCGTCAGCCGCCTGCCGTGGCGCTGGGATTCTAACCGCGGTGCGTGTGTTCCCGGCGGAGCTCGTGGGATGCACACCCTCGGTGCCTTGACCTGTACGAGCTGGAGGTGACTCCCCGCGTGCCTGTGACACTGCTGGTGTGCAAGGCCTAACCCTGTGGCAGCCCCTCTGCCTTTATCTGAGCCGACTGCAAGGACATGCTGCTGAGGCAGTGGCAGTAGCAGAGAGTAATTAAAACACTTGCATGAGCAAACGCTCAGTGAGACAACACGAAACTTATTGGAACTGGTGCTTTTGACTTCAGCTGGTCCCAGTTTAGGGCATCCCTAATTATGAGAGGTGGCTGTAGTGAGCCCTCGTAGCTATGCAAATACCTGGACGTGTCTAATGATCAGCAAGTGTAATGACGATGATGGAAATCGCGTCCCTATTCCAAATCTGCCCACCTCTCCTCCCTTCATTTCTCCAGGTGGGTCTCTTGCTGAGCCATCTCAGTCACCCAGGTAGATCTTTGCGCAGAAGAAATCTTTGTTTTGCCTGAAAGTAAGTTGCAGAGATTTTTGTTTAGATTTTTTTTGCATTAAAGGCAACCATTTCAAATATGTAGAGATCACACGGGTGTTTTTTAGTCAAAACAAGCACAGTAACCACAAGAGGTGCCAGACTGGAACAATCTCTTCTCCATGAACATAATCCAAAGCGGAAAAAAAAAATAAAAATATGTTTTCCAGAGATAGAATGAATTCCTTTGTCTCTACATGTGATACAAGGAGAGAGAAAAATCCTGCAATAGATAGCAGGCATCCCCTTTCCTTTTAGAGGAAAGTTGCTCTCCCTCCAAGAAGCCTCAGTGTCCGAGGTGGGGAGTTATTTCAGCCAGACCTGCTGGGTCCCACTCCGGGGCTCCTGTCATTGGAGACAATGAGTGCCTGCAACTGCTGATTCCTATGAGCTGCCTCGGTATCCCTTTCTGGGGGAACCTCACTGTTTCCAGTGAGTCAGCCCAGGGGCTTCGGGCTCATTTGGGCAGGCTGAGTACTACCCTCGCTCGCTAATTAACTTACGTGAGCGTCATCTCATATTTGTCTGAGTCACTGGGGTGCTTCAGGAGCTCCCATGCCAATCCCTTGAGACCCCACTCACGTAGGGCAGCAGGTCCTGCCCGCCCTAAGCCAGAACTGTCTAGGGGAGGGCGATGTCTCTGGGGATGCCTCACTGATCCCCCCACACGCAGCAGTGCAGTCGGGGTGCAAACCCGCTCTGGTGGCTGATGCTTCGTGGCCGCTTTCTCCCACCCACGGCCGCCCTCGCTGTTCCCAGAGACCCACAGGAGAGCAGTAATAGCATTGTCGGGGTATACAAAGTAAAAGATGACTCACCGCTAAGCCTTTGCTCCCACCTTCGGGAGGCAACCAGATAGGGAGTAATCTCCTGGGGAAGGGGGGTGGAATTTAAGTCAGACTGATTTTTTTTCCTGAAAACCTTTCATTTAGTCTAAACAACCAGCTTGGGATGTTGGCACTTGGCTTTTAAATTAAGCATGCTTTTCTGGGCATGATTCTGCCAGGATAGCAATGGCTGGAGCCAGGTTCTGGTCATCAGAGTGGAAACAGCCCCAGATCCCTGCAATAAAATGGAAAACAGCCCTTGAGCTTCAGTAACTGCTTTGAGGGGTCTGCCCTGGCTGATGGGTAACTCATGAGGGTGAGATCCAGGGAATGGTGATAGTTTGCAAGTGAGCTACGTGACCTGCACGAGGCCACCGAGAAAGCTGGGGCTGGGGGAGTCACTTCCACCAACGTTTGGAGGGTTTTGGTGGTGGTTCCCATCTTCTGGGCTGCTCTTCTCCCTGCCACTACCACATGACCTGTGGTTACCAACATCTGTGACCTACCTCTCTCTGCCCACTGGTTTCCAGCAGCAGGATTGATCCTGTGGTGCTTCTGCAAGACTGTCTGATGGGGGCAAGAGGCTCCCGAGGTCTTAAGCCCAGATGGTGGATGGAACTCCCTTGCAGGCAGCAGCATCTCTGCATCCCAAATCCAGCTGCTCCAGGCACAGAGTTAGCTGTGGGGTGGGAGGTGGAGGTACAGGAGGCTGCGAGAGCCACTCAGACCAAACACAGTGGGCCACAGAGTGTGGGCACTTCGCTTGGCTCAACCTGGCTGGGCTCTACCTGGCTCCAGCATTCAACACCTGCCTGGGAAGACACTGCTGACACACGTTTACCCAAACAGCATCTGCTTTCCCACCTGCCTCCTCTCTGGCACGGCCACAGCAGAGGCTGTGGGGAGCCAGCCTCCCAGACACAGCCTTTTTTTCATAATACGATCTGCTCCAGGGCTCTCTGACAGACAGCCCTCTGCCCCACAAGCTGTGTCTGAACTCTGCCACCCTGCTGCTGTTTGTGACCCTGTCAGGAGGGTAAAGCAAAGCGTGCACATCAGGATCCCAGATGGAGTGGGGAAGAACAGCTCTGCTATGAAATCAGGGGACCTGCAGCCCTGACAAGAGGTTTCTGTCAGGAAAGCCCTGGTGTGTTGAACCTCGCTGTGCCCCAGTGAGTGCCCAAGCTGGAGCCCACTCCCTGCTGGGCTGCCCAGAGGATGCACTCTTTGGCATTCAGATAGAGTTGAATAAAATGGTTTGCAGCACAGGTTGCAGGGGCAGGGTGTGGCAGTCAAGGGGAAGAGCACCACACCAGATCTCCCACCACCCTGCAGGATGGAGTTTTCTCCTGTTCTGCATCAGCCATCAGATGCTGTCAAAAAGGGGATTTGCAGAAGCACATGTGGAGGATATTACAGACTTAGACTGATTTTAGAGGGCTGCTCATATCTGAAATGGATTTGCTGGCAGCTTGGTTGTTCTTGCCGATTTCAAGTTAATCATAATAAAAGTCCAAATGAATCACTGCTTGAGCCTTTGCATTGCCTTTTTCTCCCTATTCCTTCATTGAACCTATCACAGGATTTGCCCTTCCACCTTCATGAAGGCTTCCCAGTCCCAGTTTGCTGTGAATGAGACAGGCTCAGCTTTTGAAGGAGTCATCTACATCACAAGCAAGTGCTGTATTTGCTCTCAGATTTATTTTGAGTAACCATAAGCCGGAAATACCAGGCTGTCTTAGGTCAAGGCATCTCCACCTAGAAGCTGGGACCAACTAACAGCACATGACAGAGTTGGTGGGACAGACAGTGTCTTCTGCTGCAGAGCTGAATGAGATCTCTCCGGACCAGGGAGGAAGATTTAATTGGAAAGCAACTGCAGGTAGGAGGGAACATTTCCTTCTTATGGATTTATTCTCCTCATTTGATCCTGGGTTTGAGAAGGGAATAGTAAGATCAACAGGCTGCCTGGGCTGGTTCCCTGCCACATCTCAGCTGTAATGGGGTATGGCTGCAAAAGGAGGGGGGATCAAGCAGAGACCTTCTCTGGCCTTGGCTCTGTTCCACTGAACATGTGTCATCTTCCTTTGATTCAAACCCTGCAAATCTTTTCTTTTGACAGCTGGACTATCCCTCTGAGCAGTTGCCTCTTGCCCACCAAACACCAGTCCAGATGGCTTAACTTCATCTTCTAGACATTAAATCCCAGAAGGCATTTGGCCACTGTGCGCCATCCAGACTCTTGGTTGCCACCAAGTCTCTCTCAACCTTTTTTCGGATATGTAGAGCAAGCTTCCTCGCTCTCCAGTCAAATAGCAGGTTTCAGGCAGGTCAGGTCATCCCTGCTGCTCTTTTCTGCCTCTTTCCCCAGGTCCCAGCTCCCTTTCATCCCTGATGTATTTAGTGGTGAAAATGTGTCCCATTGTCTTTTATCAGGCTTGCAATAGGGTTTGCATGCAGTGTTAATCAGCCCTCAGTTGTGCTCACAGTGCACAACACCTTCCTAACACTCAGTGCTAGGCTTTCCCCACTTAAACCTCACCCCGCAAGTGATTTAATGGCATTTATCTCATCCACATCAGAATCCTCTCATGGGCTTGTCCTCACACAATCCAGAGACACCTGACTTCATTACATTGCTTTTAGTTATTGATCTGCTTAGAGACCAGTTGCAAAATTGCCCATTGGTGCTTGAAGCACCTTCATTTAAAAATCTGGGGAATCCACACAGTTGGGAGAGGGCCAGGCATGAGTCTTTGATGGTGTGCATTTGGGAAACTAATTATATTTCTAATATTGTGTGTGAGTGAAGAACCCCCCCCACCACCACCACTGAGGCATTTCATGGAGAATAATTTAGACTCTTTCCCTAACATTAGAGACTGTTATAGATATTGCCAGAAGTTGAGTCTTTAATTCACTAAAGTAATACAAATTGCTCTGTTTGGCCTAAAATCAAATGAAGATCTACTTAAAATGTTCACTTGGTGGGCAGAGATGAGCCTGAGCTTCCCACAACTCCCAGGCCACAGACTGCCTCCTGATTCCAGCACCTATGTGAGGCACAAGGACAACTGCTTTGGAAATAAAATGCTATAGGAGTGATTCCTTACTAATTGAGATGCAGAAATGACTTCACTTGGAAAGCCCAAAGTTAAGAGCCCAAAGCCAGAACTGAATGAATGGGGATAATTTCACTTGGCAGCTTAGATGAGGCTCTGCAAAATTCCTCAAGTCTAAGGGGCTAAAGCATGTCTCTCACTGTGGATCCTTGTCTCTGGCTCATCCAGTACCCGAGGTCTCCAGGAGGGTTCATGGCAGTTCCATTTCCCCATCCTCTCTCAGCTGAGCATCACCAGGCTGGCAGCTGAGCCAGGGAGAACCTTTGTTCCAGCACCCTGTCACTCCCGCCTTGGGTTTAGCACGTTTTCTCGGCATTTCCCGAGCTGTCCCTGTGCATCCTGAAGCTCTGAGCACTCCCTCTGCTGGCTGTAGCACCATTTCTTAACCCTGCTTCGGGCCTCATCCGCGGTGAGGAGGTGCTGGCCGGGGTAATGGCTGTCCCCAACAGCAGAATAGCTGGTCAAAGTTGTGTCATGGCCAAGGGCGAGGACCGTGATCCCATAAAATGTGATGTGTGGGAGTGAGGATTTGAGCACCAGCCCTGTGGCAAAGCTGGGTGGGGAGATGTCCCAGCTTTGAAGCTTTAATGTTTCCATGCAGGACATATATCTATGCTCTGGCAGTCCTTCAGTGCCAGGGCAAGCCACAGAGCCCAGGGTGTTGTTGCACAGCACAGGTTCTTTGCAGCCGGAGGTTATTGCAGACCTAAACCTTGGTCTGCTCGAAAAGGTGATTTGTGACTTGAAAACACAGGCCCATGCAACCCAAAACGGGTCATAGTCTCTGCTACATTAAAGGAAATATTGGGCAGAGTGCACAGAAAGGAGGTGGATGGCAGGGTGACAATGACCTGGTGCTGAGGGTGCCCTGGGCTGTGACACTCAGGCTGGTGGTCCCAGCTTCAAGAGCCAGGAGGTTCAGAAAGGCAACCAAAATCTTCCTTGAAGAAACACCACCTTTAAACAAAGAGATGAGCAAAAGCAGCATCAGCAACCCAACCCACCATGGCTGCAGGTCTCTGGCCATGCCAGAGCGGCCTGTGGGTTGACAGGCAGCTTGTTTCCACTGCTCCAGCCATCTCCTTGCTGCCCCAGCTCTGCTGGTCCCATGGCCTCGGTGCAAAGCCTTACTCCAGCATCACATCTCCAGGGAGTTTTTCTCCAACCCGGTCTGTATTTATCAGATTTCTCCCCTATTTTTGCGGGTCCCCGGTGGCCGTGCCACCGTGCCCTGCCCTAGGCGGTGCTGCCAGGCAGCTGCAGGCAGGGGTGCGGGATCCAGTTGTGGGCTGACCTGCGCTCCATCCCCTGGCAGCTGCTGGGACTGCAGGAGAAGGGAAAGCCGTCGCAGGAATCTGGCTTTAACAGATTCCCGACATTTTTGTGTTGCCCTATTTCAGTGACAGAGCCACGGATAATTGCTTTGCTCTGAAAAGATATGTGGAACCTCGGGATCTTTTCCAGGTTGTGGGGACTGTGAAGCCCAACAGGAGAGGACAAATTCCTTAGGAAAGTTTCCAGAAACTAAAACTGCACGCAGGCGAAAGGGAGAAATTGGGATGTTAAAGTCTTTTTGGAGATGAAGAAGGCAGTGATGTGAGGTTAGCAAGGTACAAGGCAACTGGCTTGAAAGTTGCTCCCAGTCCTGTGTTCTTAAATGGGATGCACAGAGAAGCGGGGCAGTCAAAGCAACAGCTCCACAGGGTGAGGAAGGGCAAGCATCTTGAGAATGATATCCGGGCTCTGTAGTCAAAACCATAAAGGAAAAATGGGCATGATGTCAGTGCTCAGTGCTGCTCACTGTTCCTGGGCTGAGGTCAGGGATCTTGCAGGGCAAAGGAGCTGCTGCTGGAGGAGTGCTTAACAAGAGGGACTTCAGCCTTTGGTGGTCCTCCCACAGGCTTAAGGCATAAGCCAGGCTGAGCCTGATGACCCCTCTGCACCCTGGATGCACGGGCTGAAGGGTGACCTCCTCCCCTCCCTGTCACTGCTCCCACACCAGAGAGAAGCACCCATGGTTTGGTGAGGCAAAATGCTGCGGGAGCACAGGTTTGCACGTTGAACACCTGCCTCAGAACACCTGCACCAGGACTAGGACTGAAAAATAACCTGTCCACATTTCATCAGAATTTCATGGGGTCAGGTTTTTTTTCCTTATTAGGTGTTGAAATTCATTATTTCAGGACAAGGTGCCAGCTTCCGGAAAAACATGGCCAGGTTTAGGCTGCAGACATACTGAAAAAGCAACTTCAGGAGCAGGAGAGGAGCAGGCTGTGGTGTGCAATCTGGGTGTGCTTTGACTAGGTCTTGGTCTTTTTCGCTGTGGTTTCTTTTTCTTGCCACTAAAATCAGTAGAAGCTCAGGGGCCAAGATAGCATTTATTTAGGATAAATTTTAAAAATCCATCCAAATATGTAGGAAAACCTTGAAACTTGGGTGTGAAAGACCTGCTGGCAGGCAAGTCTGCAGAGCCAGGACCCTGCTGGGTCCCAGTCTCCAAAGTGGAGGAGGTTTCTGATAACGGGAAAAAAGGGTAGATTTTTTTTCCATTGAAATTTCCACAGAATGGTTTATCGTCAGTGTAGGGTGGGTGGTGTCATTTATATTTGATTTTCCGTTTTCTGATTAGAAAAGAGGAAGCTGCATTATTTTCTGACAAAAAGTTACATTTCAGAAGTTGGCAGTTATGTAAAACACCCCCACTGCCAAAATCCAGCATTACAAAGCCCGAACAACAACCTGGAAATCAAAAGCCAAATTTATTTCTGTTATCCATTTTCCTCCAAAATCTGAAAACATTTGTGGGAAATTTTGGTGTGAGCAACAACATGCATTCTGGAGATCCTGGCAATCCTGGCACGAACCAGGCAAGAAAAAAAATAAACAAAGTGGTATTTTGGCTGTCTTTTTCAGCAGCAGAAAGGAGGTTGGAGGAGCTCAGGTAGTTTGTCCACCTTTTCTTGACAGTGCTGAAGACAACTGGGAATGGAGGGAAAGGATTGAGGGATGGAGGGAAATGATTGAGGCTCAGATCATTTCCTTGTGCGCTCCTACGGGCTTGCTTTGCTTCCCGTTATTGTCCTGGATCTGCTCCTGCCTGCTCTGCCCGACAGGACTGGGGGGCATGTGAGAGCCAGCCTGGCACTGGGCTTGGAAAAAACCAGCCTCCTTCCTCCCCACAGCATGCAGGAATAATTCAGCCAGAGACAATGCGCTGGCAGTGACTTTCCAGATCAATTTATAGCCTGACCCAAAGTTTTCTTCCTGCCCCGAGTGAAAGGAGAAGGAAGAAGGACTATTTTTTATTCAAGATAGGTGTCTTTGATGAGGTTGGCCTAAATCAGAGTGAATTTGAGATCTTAACACTGAATCTGCTCAGTGCATGCTTTCCAAATCAAGTCATAGCTGCAAGTCTGTTATTAGGGAATCACTCTGCAGATAAGGAGAGAGCTGTAAGCAGGTCTAAAATTTCCTAAAATGCTGATAAGATGGTTAAAAAGACATAAATCCCAGGGTATAGTCTGACTGTTTCTTAAAGTGAATCTCTTAAGTTCCCAGAGTAATAGAGAGCTCTCTATCTGTGGTTTCCCGGAAAGGAAATTATACAGTCGGATTAGCTCCGGGAAAGTGGCAGCCTTCCCTTCCTCTGCAGATAAGCTGGAGCAGCGCAGCCCATCCAGCAACCTGGAGGACATGATCTGCCACCCGATCACCAGGGACCCCAATGGTCCGTGCTCTGCAGAGGCTCCCCTCCATTCCCATTGCTGTGCACATCCCTCCCTTTTCCTCAAAACCGTAGCGCTGCCCTTTTGGATGAGGGTTCATGCACGTGGCAGACAGGGGCAACTTTGGTCCTTTCTTTTCTAGGCAGTGTTAACAACTCAGCAGCCCGAAGAATTTGCCTTGCAATCCCCTCTGTGGCTCAGCTTTCTATTCTCTATTCAAGCAGCATGAATGAACCGAAGCCTTTATTTGCATTCTCTTCAAATTGCCCTCCACCACGAGCATGAGACCTTTGGAAGTTTGTTGCAAGAGTAGCAGAGCCAAGATATTTCAGTCAGCCCCACCGCTACCGCAAAAATCACTTCAGAGCAACTGCTGAGTCAGAATAAAGGGGACTGGATGCATTTGCTTCCCAAAGATCACAATGCAAAGCCTGGCAAGAGGAGAAGCAGGGAGGGAGGTCAATGGATGCGGCATTCCCTGTCCTTGAGTCATTTCTCCTGCAGGAATTCATAAGATCTGGCATCTCCCAAGCACATCTGAGAACAGGGAATGGCCTGGGCAAGGGCACAACGATTTGAGGGAGGCTTTATAAAGAAATTCCATCCTGGACCACTGTTAAATACATCTCTAAGGACCTTAAGGACACCCATTCTTGGGTTTGGGTGGGTTAGGGGGCTAAAGCTGCCTGCCCTGCCATAGCACAGGGTCAGCCAGCCAGCAGCATCACATTTGCAAACCAGGGAGCCATGTGCTCCAGTGTGGAAAATACACAGGGTTGCCTTCAGGCTTCCTTCCCTGGAGTTCCAGAAAAAGGGGCAAAAGTACCTTTGTTCTCCTTTGCCTTTGGCCTTCACCTTACTGCAGCTTCTAAAAAGTGAAGAGCTGGCCCTTTATGTTATTTTCAGTTCTGGAAAGCAAAGTGTAGAACTTTTTTTTTTTTTCAGGCTTTCTACAGTTTTAAAATTTATGCAGCATGTCCTCCTGCACCTCCTGGAGAGCAGCTTCCTGGAGAGGCCACTCATCTCCAGGACAGCTCTTGCTTTGGGGAGGAAGGGAGCGACAGCACCTGCATGTGCTCTGCAGAGAGCTCCGACAGCTTGGGTCCCTGAAGCGGACACGGGGCCATCTGTCCCTCCCTGACCTTGGTGGTCACCCTCTGGGATCTTTCAGCAAAAGCAAAAGCATCCACCCTTGGTGGTCTTTGGCAATTGGATGCAGAAGATGAAGAGCAGGCACCTGAACCTTCTATGTCCCTTCATCCTTTCAAATCCTGCCTTGCTAAAACCAGTCCAGTCCTGCGGGGCGTGCTGATCTTGATGAATCAACATTTTCCAGCAGAAAAAGTGGCATTCGTGATTTCCCAACAAGTCCTAATTGAGAGCATTCAGAAAAAGCAAACAAACAAAGGATCAGACCAAACAATGGCAGAGGGCAGGAAATGAGCTGGGCATCTCTGAAGAGCTGTCCTCACCCGAGCAGAGCATCGCTGCCAGGGCAGGAGTGCCAGCAGATAAACAGGGCTGTGCCTGACGGAGGAACCACCATGGCTGGATGTCCTTTCCCTCCAGAACATCCAAGCAGACCTGAACCTCTGCCTTTTGGATCAGGGTGGTGTCTCCTGGATGGACAGATAGGATTTCTGGTGCTTGGCTGCATGCCTGAATATGTTGGTGGCCTTACCGTGAGCAATAGTTCTGCTTTTTTGTTGGGTTTTTTGGTTGGGTTTTTTTCAGTAACACTTGTCCTGATCTCATGGTTCACCAGGACAGGTAGGAGAATTGCTTCTAGGGAGTCCCCTCTAGAAACCACTGAAGCTATACACTGTGAGGTTTGGTGGGAGCCAAGTAGCTCAGGAACAGAATATATCTTGCTATGCTTTCATAACCACAAGATTTTGGCCCAAAGCTGCTTGTCACAGTTGAAAGCTCTGATGCTGAGGATATTCAGTGGGGCCCAACATAAAGGGTGATGGAGAGGGATGAAAAGGTGTTCAGGGGGAGCACAACTGGCTGAGTAGCACTGGTGTGGCACCTGCAGGATGAGGCCCCTGTCTTGGGCTTTTGGATGCATCAAGGTAATTTGTCACCAGAGGAAGGTCACCAGAGGGAATCATGAGTGCTTTCTGATTTCATTTTTTATGTCTGTATTTTCTTTTCAGCAGCTCCTCCAGCTGCTCTTCCAGCCTTTCAGTTTGTAGTGGTTTGGCCAGTTTTGTGCTCGTGATAGGATCGGGAGTAATGCATCCTGGCAGGGATGAGATGGCAGCTTCCATCTGTGCAGCTCCACTGGAGGCAGTCGGAACTGGTTTGGGAAATGAGGCTGTTAAAACCACAGGCTCCTCTCAGACCAGCTTTCAAAATCTGTCACCAGCAAAATGCAGCCCTGGCCACTGCTGTCACTTCTGTAGGCTGAGCCTGTCCCACAGAGTCCCTCTGCATGGCTTTCAGTACACTGCCACAGGAATCCCTTGGCAAGGGGGACACAGCCCTTACCTCCTCTCTGGGACACTCTGGGCAGCTGGCATTGCTGTGGCAGCTTTTCCTGACAGAAAGTGGCAATTTTGGGACCAGATACTTGAAAGAGGTTTGCAGCACCAGGAGCGGGGATACTGCCCAGCACACGGCCAATAGATTCAAAACTCCTTCTGGATTAAATCCACCTTCAGTACATGGCTGGTCATGTCCTTGTGAACTACAAGCACATTCCACAGCAAGGGCTCTCCCTGGGCCTCCCACACGCACAAGTGGGAACTAGACACACTTTCTGAATTGGCCATGGTGGTCGTCCATGATTTTTCTGAGGACAATGAATAGGTGACCTAATTCTTTGCTTAATCTTTACTGTTTCCATTATGTAGCTGAGGAAGTTCGGTCTCCAGCTGCCTGGCTATATTTGGGCTGTGAACTGCAGGAAGTTGATCAGCATGACATTGTTACAGATGTGATGTAATATTTCCCTAGCAAGAGAAGTCTTGTTCAAACCTCTCTGTCTTCTCCTCCTCCTTCTCCAAGCACTGGGGGTGCGGGGTGTTCCATATACCTGCTCCAAAGCTGTGTAATACCCCTCCCTCCCTCCCTTGCTCCCATGGAGTTCATGCATGTGGCAGAAGGGTAATCTGAAGTGATGGCTGAAAACCGCCTGACCCAAGCATGGACACTGACACTCTAATGCAGATAAAATGATGTGGACACATGAACCAGCACAGTCCTTCCAGTCGATCCACAACATTTATTCAATTGCTTTGAAGGTGCAGTAGCATAAGTGCGTGTTTCTGCCCGCGGCCCGTGAGCCCCCCAGCGCCGGCCCTGCCGCTAATTGCAGTAGTTTTCCAGCTGGTAGAGGGAGCAGGTGTTGTGGCAGCATTGCTCAACGATCCCTCGCTTCACTTTCTCAAACTCCTCCTGCTGGAAGGGCAGCTCTCCCACCTCACCGTGCAAGGGACCGCTCACTGCCAGGGAAGAAGAAGAAGAGAAGTTGTGGGACGTCACGCAGCATCAGCCCTGGCTCTTGAGCCCTGCAGACGCCCCCTTAGCAGGCACCAGATTTTTAACCCAGAGTTGGTTGGAAAATGGGAGGGAAGTTGCACAGGTTTCCCCAGGCTGATGCTGCTTGTAGCACCTTCAGGCTCCCTGTCTCCTCTCCCAAAATAGTCCTGTGGTGTTCAGAAGATGCCAAGCTGAGTGGCTATCAGCAGTGTGAGGGATAAAGGGATACAGGGGCATTATTGGGGAAGCTGTGTGGAGAAGAAGAGAAGCCCTGCACCCTCCCTGGGTTGAGCAGCTAGTAAGATGATAAAATGGGATTGTTTTCTCTAGAGAGAAGATTTTGGGATTGCAATGCCCTTTAGGCAGTTGCCCACTCTTCTGGGAGCCTGGGCAGACAACTGGGATGTTCATGGGATTGCAGGGACCATCCAGTTCTGAGGCTGGGTGCATTTCCCAGCTGTTCCTGAACAGCCTGGTTCAGTTGGCTGCCTGGATGTAGCCCCAAGCTGACAGCAAAGGCATTTGTGTGTGTCTGTGTTCACAGCTGGGGGCAAGTTTTTAGAAGCAATGATAAATTAGGGTATTTGGACACAGATAAAACTCAACAGAATGTCTTATTTGCTGGTGAGAACTTGAAAACTTGTGCACAGATCTGTTCAGGGTTTAGTTGCCCAATGAAAATATGGGAAAAGGCAAATAAATCAGTGAGTTTTTCCTGCAGGAAGAAAAGAGCCCCTAACAACAAAGAGAAAATGTCTGGAAAGTGAGAATGAGATGTGGTTTCTAGGGCAATACAAGTACAGTACAAGATGCAAAATCCCCAAGCCCCCAAAGCGTGAGGCAATGAACAAGGCACAAGAGTAACACAAAATCATTATGCTAGTGTGCTAGAAGGGAAATTTGGGAAAAATTTGGTCCAGTGTTAAGTGGAAGAGGAAATAGCTAGTCAATGTTTTGTGATTTACTTGTCTTCATCCTTCGAGCCAGCTGTGAGCAGACTGTAAACATAACCAGATTGTGTGACAAAGAGGTGGTGGCTCAGGCCAAAGACCTGAAAAAAAAGGTAGAAAATCCTCAAAGACTTGCATTCTGTTTGGCACGATGAAATTCTCTATACAGTATTTAGGTAATTTGGCTAATGAAACCTCCAACCCATTTGTGGTGGTCTCCAGAAATGAATAATTAGAGAATGGAGCAAATTACACCCCAAACAAATCGTGGCAAACCCTCTGCTATGGCATTATCTTGTTTCACCTTCCAAAGACCCCTAGGACTATTTCACAGGATAGTTACATATACAGGAGAAGGAATTGGATATGAGTGAAAACAGTATGTGATGGGAAGAGAAATGGTGGGAGAGATGTATAGTAGTCAGGGGAGGTTAAGTAAAGGTTGATCTTGAAACGAGAGGATTGAAATGGATGCAATTTGGACAGGGGTCTCTTCTTCATCTATTCACAGTCTTGATTAGAAGCTTGGAAGACAGAATGTTCAATATGCTTCTCCAGGCCTCACCAGTCAGCAAGGATGTGGACAAATGCAGAACAACTTGCACATTTAGAGATCTAGAACATCTGACCTAAGTAGGTAGTAGGGCTGTGTAGCTGAGTACAGGTTAAAACTAGACATGGGAACAGTATTCAAATATTTTGAAAAGCAATCATAAAGATGGAAGGACTAGGCTCTTCCCCATGTCCACTATAGAGAAGACAAGAAATGATTTACAGCAAGGGATGTTCAGGTTAGATATTGGGAAGGAACACTCAAGAAGAAGGTCAGTTAAGCTGGGGAATGGGCAGCTCCAGAAGGTAGAAGCAGCTTTCTCTCTGGAGGTTTTTATGAACATACCAGACAAACAGGCTAAGAAATAGAATGGGGACAACTGATCCTGTCTTGGGGCAGAAGGAGGCTTCTTGAGTTCCTCGCACTTTTATTTTCTACGAATACTCCCAGGCTGGTGTAACAGCCACACAAAGAAATAGACAAGTTTGAGCTTTCAGGCACAATTCCTTTTGCCTCATAAATCCTGTCTCCCTGCCTGCCCTCTCATCTGCCTTTTTAACCTGAAGATCTTTTCCCTGGCAATGTGACGCTGTTGGTATGCTGAAGGTATTCCTGGCATTCCCCATGAAGGACATTCCTGCTGTCACTGTCAGAGATAGGCGGTTGTTGCATTTCCCATCATGTAGCACGCGACCGCCTTCACGGCGGGCCCGACTTACCTAGAGGCTGCTCAATATCCCGCCGGGCTTTGGGTTGGTAGAAGAAGCCCCGCTCCCCACACACCAGGTACAGAGCCTCCACCAAGTGGGAGCCGCAGAGGTGCTGGTTGACAGCCGCATGGCTGCTCCCGGGGCCGGAAAGGGCAAGGAGGGCCAGGAGAGGCAGCGATTGGATCCAGAGAGCCATGGTGGGCAGGGTGAGGCCTAGGGTGAAGAGGCAGAGGAGACACAGAAAAGTCTAGGAGGTAAAAATAGGTCGTGATCAAGCATCTTTCGTCTTTCAGCTCCTCTGGCATGGAAATGAGACCAAAGTAGGAGATGGACCTTCTAGTTTGAGAAGCAAGGAGAGCTTTCTGCATCAGGCTTCACAAGTGACAGTAGATGGCTAATGACTATAACCATAAGTCCATCTCCATCTCCATGCTCCATCAGTCTTGGGCTCCCTGCTGTCTTGCCTCAAAAGGCTGGCAGAACCATCCCACCAAGCCCTTTAGCGTACATGCCCTTGAGAGCCAAGATCAGCAGACCCCTTCAGAGGAAAAACTCTCTCTGCCCAGTCAGAAGGGGCTGTAATGTGTGATGATGGCCCAAAACCAGCACAATGTGCTCAAAGACCTGAGGAGGCCTCATTTTCTTGGGTCAACGAACCCCGCTTGTCACCGCCTGCTACATCAACTTAAGAAAACAGGTCTGCAAAACAAGTAGAAAGTGAAAGGGAGGCAATCTGACTTACCCAAGAGATGGCACCAAGAGCTGGAGAGAAGTTCGCTCTGAGGGATGAAGATGGTTGGTAGTAATGTCCCCATTCTCTCTTTCCCATATTTATATGCTTTACGTTAGCCCAAGTGACACAAGAGCTACCACGAGCCCCACCTCCTTGATGACAGTCTAGCCAAAATTTTTGCTACTTGTGCAAATTAATTTCCTTCTGCGTAGCATCTGCAGGTCTTTAAGCAAGTTAAGATAGAAGCAACTGTTTGCAGTTTCCATCTCATTTAGCCTTCTCTTTTCGCTTCCCTGAAGCTCTGTCCTGAGCCATCAGTGACCCTTTTAGCAGGAGATAATGGTGCTATTACAGCTGCAATGATTACTAATGACACTAATGCTGGCAATAGACACTGTTGGCATTGAGGTGGTTCAACAGCTGTTTCTAAAATGTAAAATTAAAAGCAAACATGTTAATCTGTTTGATTTATATCACCTTGGAAAGTATGCAGCAATGGGACCAAGTGGTTGGTGAAATCATGCTACTGTCAGGTGTTAGGAGAAGGAAAACACATTATTGTGCTGAGGCTCACTGACCACGCGGTGCACGGCGAGAGACACGCGTCCACAGCTTGGGCAGGGGGAGGAATAATATCTGCATTTTGCAGGAGACCTTGGGTGGTCATTTTGGCTCAGTACAGGGCCAGAGTTTGAGCATTTGAAATTGTGTATGTGAAAAAAGAATAACCCTTTCCCCCTACTCCCACTGAAAGGCAGGTTCTTTCCTTCACCTGCCCCTTCAAATTCCTGTTTGGAATTAAGCAGAGTAAAGGCTCAGTCTCTGCCATGTGCAGCTGGGAGCTCTGAGTATCTCAGCTCTTCTCTCTGGGGCTCTGTCCAAAATGGTGTCTTCACCACCAAGAAACGTTTCTGGTAAACCCCAGTGAAAACCAGGAGATGTCTGATTATCTCCATTCTGGCTGGTAAGTTTGCTTTTAAAAGGAGATGCTGGGTCAGCAGTGGTCCACTGGCTTTTATGGGTCTGATTTTGGCAACAGATCTAGTTCTTGCTCTTTTTCACAACATTATTCAATTTTTGAGTACCTTTGTGCTCAACTTTTCTGCCGCCAATAGCGAGCTTGTACTTTTTCCTGCTTAAAGTATACTTTCTTTTTCTTTTCTCCTTTTATTTTTTTTTTCTGCCTGAAAAGGCCCATTTTAAATGCCGGGGATGAGATCATCTTCAAACTTCCCATTGCTCCAACTTCTGAGACTGCAAGTGCTCAGCACCACCAAGTAGGAGACATTTTCATCTGTTCGAACTCTCTTGCTTGTCTAACTTAGAATAAGCCTGATTCTCCATACACAGGACAAATCAGAAGGAAGTTCACAGAAATCAACACAGTGCCTTGAGATTTGAACCAGGCCTTTGATTCCTTGAATAGCCAAAGCAATTCCATCCATCAACATTTAGGAGGTAGGAAGTGCCATATGCCCCTGTCATGGCTTTGAGTGTGAAGTATCATATGTTTGCTAAATGACTGTGATTGCAAAAAGGCTCCTGAGAAACGCTAAATCTCTGATGAGCGCACAGGGACGGGACCCATTTGCTCAAACGGATGCAAGACAAGGTTATCAGTTACATCCCCTGCCTTGTAGGCCTTTCAGCCCCCTGATAATAAATCCAAGTTGTGATGCTCAACTACAGTTAATAGCATTTCTGCACAGTGTGTAACACTATCTCTGCCTCTCTTCCCCTCAAAATAAAATATTAGATGTACTTGAATGACCTAGTGGTATACCCATGGAGAGGGGCTCAGGTTTCAGCAAGATAGGAGTTCAGGGAATTCACTTACTGAGACCTTCTTACTACTGGGTAAAGGTGGGGAATTGGCAGCTACACAGGATAAAACTTGGCATTTTACCCCAACTGAAGTAGGTTGCCAGAGCCAGGAGCAGAAGTCTTGTGTGACTCATTTTTCCTCCAGAGCAAGGACCTCGCACCTGGAATCTCACACAGAGAGGACAACCGGCAGAACTGCCCTCCAGATCCCCTTGGCAATCATTTGCCTGCAGTCATCACACTGCTCAAGGTTCAATGGACCTCAGTCAAGTGATTGCCTTGGAAAGGCTCCTGAGCAGGGTGTTCCCCAGGTTAATTGCATGCCGAGATTTGCCATTTAGGGCTTTCCTGCTTGCACTTTTGAATGTTACCTGAGCTCACCTGAACTCATGTTTTATTGACAGAGGGACTTTGCAAGGAGGCTCCTGCATCCACCATTGTCTCCCTTCTAGGCAGCTTCCCTGCCGGACTCTCCCCTTCCCTGAGGCTTACACCACTGATGTCACAAAAAAAGCTGCTTTATTTTGCTTTGAAAGTGGCATGTTCTTAGCCTGATGCTTCTCTTACTCTTGGCTAACCAAATCCTGGAGGTAGCTTCAAAAATCTCGTGGCATTCCTGCAGCATGCCGCAGCAGGGGAAGGGCTGACTGTACCCGAGCGTTCAGGAATTCCTCTTGGCTCACTGTAGTTTGGGTACAGAAATAAGCCAGAAGATTTATTGGAAGGAAAAAAGATATCATGCTGGCTCAATGTTCAGCACAAGCCAATTTTTTTTTGCAAAAGTTTCCTACTACGATTTTTTTCCCCTTCCAAAATATGATCGCTTTGATTATTTATTGGAAAACGTATTTTCTTACCATAAATGGTCCTTTGGAATATGAAAAATGCTAGCAGTCATATAAATGGATATAAAACGGATACAAACTGCGGAAAGTTTTGTCTTAGAGGGAAAACTCCCATGTCAGCAGTGAAGTGAGAGAGGGGGCCAACAGGGGAGCCCATTTCTAGATGGAAAAGCTTTTTCTACAGAAAAATCTCTGCTTACTCCTTCCAGGCTGGGCTTCCCCATGATTTTCATGTCATTAGGCAGTGATGAGCCAAGCGCTCACCCATTGTTCCAGCTATGCGTGCCTCCTGTGATCCCCCCAGATCCTCAGGTCCACACTGGGCTCACTTGGCTGAAGGCTGGGAGTGGCTGGGTGGGAGTGGGCTCCTCCTGCCCTTCGTGCTAAAGCACCTCCAGACGTGACTCAAAACCACCTCCCTTCCTCACATCCCCCCCAAGCCTGAGCAGTTGCATCAGTGGGAACAAGGTTTAGGCAATCCCCAGTGTCATGTAATCGAGTTTTACAGTCTGCTGCCAGCACAATAAAATCTTTACTACTGTAGATGTCTCGCATTTTCAAACCCCATCATGAAAAAATAATAAGCCCGCTACAGGGGAACTAGTTAACAATTACAAGTTTGTGCAAGTTTTAGTGACAGCAAAGGTCAGGGTTGGAGGCAAGCAAGTTCTCAGCACCCAGGCACCCCAAAGTGCCACCCACATCCCCCTGGCTGCTCTGATGCCCTGTGGTGGCTGCCACTGTCCTTCCCATGCCCGAGTGTGCATTGTCCCAGAGGATCCACACAGCAGCAGGGATCCACACAGTAGTGACTACATGGCTCCTCTTCCCTGTGGGGTGAATTCAGTGGCTTGTAAAGCAAAGAGCCCCAGTGCTCATCTGTGCTGTGCCAGCAGCCTGCTGGAACACAGCCCCAGTCACCCTGAGGGGTCTGCATTCCCAAGAACAGGTTTTGGGGGTGACCAGCATATTTGGTGCTCCCTGTTTCCATGTGGTTTCCAGCTGCTCTGCTCCCATTAATGTGTCCAAGCACACGTGCAGTGGCACTGGCGTGAGATGAAGGGCAGGGAGGTGAACCTGGCACTGAGGAGTGGGATAAATCCTGGCAATACTTGCAAAGATGCCTGCAAAGGTACGTGGCCTTGGAGAGAGAAGGGGCTGCTATAGCAAAGGGTGAGGCTTTGGCTTATCTGGAGTCACACAATGAGAGATGCCCTTGCTTCAGAGGGGGCATTGTGCAAGCAGAGCAGGGGGATGCTCACTGGGATACAAGTAATCTCGGCTGCTTCCATAAACTAATCCGGGCGGCCGCCTGGCTGCAGGGCATGTGAGCCACCCCCACTGCCCCACTGGCCACCAGCCTCAAGCGAGATGCTCCTGCTGGACTGTGGACTTCACCATTTTCCAGGCTCTTCCAGGCCAGGGACATTATCCTGCTGCTTAGAGCACAAAGGGTGGGTCTATAAAACAGCGGGGGTGTCCCACAGCCCAGTGTAAGCAACCAGGTCTGACCCATCAGTTCCCATCAGCTCTGGGCTGGCTGCGAGGAGCAGAGAGGGCTGGGAGTACAGGTGCACCCCTGGAGATGCAGCTCACTGGCAGAAGATGCTCCAGGGAGCAACTCCAAAGAGCCAGTAGCTTTCATTAGAGAAGAAGGGAAGTTCCCAGGTGTGCTGCAGCACTGAGAAGAGCTTCCTGAGGCTCAAACCCTCTGGCCACCCCTCCTGAGTACATAACGCCTCTCACAGGGAAATGGTGACCTTTGGCAAGCCCAGCTCACCAGGGACCACAGAATCTGCAAATTAGTTTGGCTGCACCTTGCTCAAGCCCCCCTGGCCTCTGCAGGCTCAAACCTCTCCACAAGTAAGCTAGACCAAATTTAATGATCTCTAGAGTAAAGCTCCCAAAATTTTTCCTGTCCACTTTGGGAAGAGCATATGCAAGGTTATAAATAGAGATGGAAAAAACAGCTATGCTTCTTTTAACCCTATGAAAATATTACCAGCCACGTATTTTTTGAGAAGGTAAAGAAGAAAATAGCACCTAAGAGCTTTATTAGTTCCTAGAAACAGCTATTAGCGGACACAGCAGAACAAATTAGTTTGTTTATCAATGAGGAGAAGATTAAATCTGTGGCTATTAATGCCCCAAAAGTAATCCTTAGTGGAGATGGAGAAACATTAGAAGAGGTGATGACACCCTGCCAGAGGACAAGTACTGAGAAACAAAAGTAACAAATAACTTCCACTGAGTGGAGAAGCACTGGAAAAGTAGTGTGATCAGCACCGATCTAAAAATACCCATTTTCAGCACTGATACCACGTCTGTCCTTCGTGTCGTTGAGTCCACGAGAACAAACAGAGAGGATCATGACCCAGTCCTCAGGAAACAGCCCTGAGAGGGGCCACTGAGTCCATCAGGGAGTTTCCTCCAGTGTCCTAAATTGTAGGCACTGAAGTCGCATAGTGCCACCACCATGGCTTCTACAGCGGGTGGCATCACAGGTGCCCCTTGGACCTGGAGAAGCCTTTGGTAAAACAGAGGAGAGGATGACTTGGTCCTTGGTCACGGTGCTGGAAAGGACAGGCAGGCCACCAGAGACCAGCAGACACAGCAGAAAGTGCTGGGTGCTATAACTGGGTGCTATAAGCAGCCGAGGCAGCAAGCGGGTGAGGAGGGAAATGCCAAAACACGAAGGAATGTTTTTTACTGGCTCAGACTGGATTTGTCCCAGCTGTGAAGTGGTCTCATGGCTTGAAAATAAATTATTGTGTCACATAGTTCTGTGTTTTTCACCACTGCCCATCTCTGCAGCTGGACATCTGCACAGTGACCTAAACCCCCACTTTTCTCCAGGACTTCTGGAGGTGCTGCTTGCTCCTTCACCTTCACAGGGTACTTCGAGCTTCAGTATTTCACAGCCGGTTCCTCCAGCTGGGTTGGGACCTGAGACAGGAGCTGTGATTTTTTCTCTTTCCCCCTCGCTCCTACAGCATCATCCAGGTGGCATTTGGTGTTTTGCCGACTGGCACAGCTCTGTGCCAAAGCACCTTTCCTAACACTGCATCTGGCAGTGAGAAAAGCCCAGCTCACCATCGCTCCTATGAGCCGTGGCTGCTCCCAGGCATCCATCTTCCGGGCATTGTCACTCCTCACTCCCAGGATGCTCCACTGGGGCCAGGAGGTGCCAAGGACTTGCAGAAGGGCTGCCCCTTTTCCTGTTTGTGGTCGGCCGGACCCCACTGCAGAGTGTTCTGATCTCTCCTGCCAGGGAACAGGAACTCCCAGGTCTGATACCATTAATTATCGCTGGGTAAGTGGATTGTTTTGAGCACTTAAAGCTACTTTAGGGATTTGGATGCACATCGGTAACTAGTCCATAGGCTTTCCTATGGGTTCCTAGACAAGGAGGTGTAAATCCTGCTGATAAGGCTTGTTAGTGATAGGGGGCTGGGGAGGGGAAGAAGGGGGGTGTTTGGAGCCAGGCACAGGGATCTCTGGGGCCGGGAGGGTTAAGCCCACTGCTGCAGCCCCCTCCTCCTGCCGGAGAGCCCCTGGCTGGGGGGAGGCACTGGGGTGCTGCGGGCAGTCGAGGTCAGGCTGATTTACAGCAGCAGAGGAACCGGGGCTGTTAATTCAAAGTTGCCGCTTATCGGTGTTTAGAAAGCAAGCTCCGATCTGTTGGTTAGCGATTTGGCCTTTGCTGTAAATAGAGGGGCCCCGTGCTTTGCTCTGACATTTTTGTCTTATTATCTTGTCTCAGCCTCCAAGGGAGGTGGGAGAGTTATTTAAGGCTGACCTTAGTGGAAGGAAAATGAACAACTCCCTTACCCCACCCTGTTTTTCTCTCACAGTCCCGGGTAACAACTGTTGCATTGAAGAATCCGTGCAAGATACTTAATCCTTCACCATCCCTGAAAATATTTTGTAGATCAATTCACCCTGCTGTGCCCAGAGAAAATAATCACAAAGAGACCAAGTAGAACTAATGTCAGGAGTAAAATAAAAAAATGTATTTTCCATCCTTATCTCTCCAGAAAAATCAATGAGGATGGGCCTTGAATCCATGAGAAAATGGAGTTCACCACTTAGCCTGTTCAGTCTTGCATTGCTGTAGTTCAGGTTTAATTCAAATCTTTGTATCATGAGTTTGAAAAGCAGTTGCTTCATCCCAAGCAAGTAAAGATAAACCTCTGAACATCATATACAGAAACACATATACAGTGGCTGGTTGGAGCTGGAGAGAGTACTTTAGATTTGGGGAAATTTAGATTGAGACCCAAACCCTCTACAGCTCTGGAGTAGAGTGTTCAGGGGATGCGCAAGGAGTCTGTGTGGGTCCCATCCATCCCTGTTGGGATGTGCACGGGTTTTGGGAAGTTTGCTGTCTGCAAAAGCCAACATGTGCATGGGCTACAGCTGCCCCGAGTGATTCACACCTTATACAAGATGTTCAAAATGAATTGGCTAACAGAGACAGGAAGAAATCCGCATCCATTTGGAGAACAGCGCTTGCTAGACTGAAAAACATCTAATCTCCAAACGCTTGTTTTATTGACCTGTCACCGCCAACCCCACCAGCTGCACAATGAGAGTGCTGCAAGGCTACAGTAGCACATCTGGGGTGCAGACACGTGGGGTTTTTCAATCCCTTACCTAATCTTTGTAAACCTCTCTATTCAGTTAAAAACAACAACAAAACCAGAACAAAACAAACAAACAAACAAAAAAAAATCACCACCCAAAAAACCCCTCCTGATCAGTTTTCAAGGCATTTCAGATACTTTCTGCTTCCAGCCACGCCAGAAAAATGTCAAAAGATCATCTTTCCACCTAGAAAACCTAGCGTTCTTCCAAACATTGTAATGAACAAGTGTCGGAAAACTGAAAACAAATTCCTTGCAGTGGAAAGTGCAGTACCCATTCTGGTCCCTGGGGAAAAAGCCAAGTCTGATTTGAGCTGGATTAGCAGCATGAATGACAGCTCAGGTCAGCCGCAGCCTTATCCGAATCAATTCCCCTCTCCGGGGAGGCGGTGCGTGTGTGCGCGCATACCTGCGGCTATAGGATTTGTAAATAATTGAGTTCTTCTGATCCCTACCACCACAGCACAAGAAGAAAGATTTGGTCCTGAGGGGGCTGACAGAGGTTCAAGCCCCAGATCTGCCACTTAGACGCTTCTTCCCAAAGCTGTTTAGGCATGTAATTACTTTTCCGGCTCTGTGCCTGGTCTGAGTCTCTGATTCTCTGCCTCCTTTTATCTGTCAGCTTTTTACAGGGACAAGAGTACTCCTCTACCTCCCAAGCATGTAATGAAGATGAATTCATTACAGCTGTAACACTTTAACGAGCACTGTGAAGATACAGGGTATCCTTACAAGTCCTAAATTAGGAAACTCCCGCTCAGAGTGCGCTGGGGTGCCTGGATGCATGGCCCAGATCTGTGCCGGCAATACATTAATCCACCTCTGTCCATGATTCTGGAGGGGATTTTAACAAGAGAAAGGGTCTGGCTTTCATGTAAAAGCCAAGCTTGCAGTAGTGACTGGAATTTGTTTCCTTTAACATGAGGATAACTCTGGAGTAGGAAACACTTAAGTGATTGGGCATATCTTCCAGTCTCTAGACGTGCATCCCGATTCCTGGGCATCCTGTACCCCATCCACTTGGATCAGCAGACACAGAAATAGTGAGAAATGATGGGAGAAAATGTATTTAGTGAAGGCAAGTCCCCTGGTGTTTTACTGTTTAAAAGAGACCTCCCAACTACTGTTTCATGCATAATTGTGCAATTGGTAATATCCTGCCAAAGAAAGGCTTAGATCATCTCGTCTGCAAAGCATTTTCCACCTCCAAATAAACATTTTGCACGAGCGCAAGTTGCAGGTCTTCCACCATAACGTGCCCCAGCCTGGATTTTGCATTCTGCCTGCAGGCAAGGCAGCCAACCTGAATCTGGACAGCAGAAGGATGCAAGAATCAAACTCAGGGTGCTAGACCAGAAATATATTTTTTTATTCTTAATATCATGTGAGCAGCAGCACGATTCCAAAAACAAACATAATTCTGTTTCGTATCTCTTTACACAGAGAGACAGAGAGACAGACAGACAGGCAGATCCACCCACAGCAGCAGCAGCAGCAGCGACAACAGCGAGACCGCTCAGCGAGGCACTGAGACAGGCACACACCAGAGGGGGCGGTGGGGAAGACCCGGCTCTGAGGAAGGCTTTTCCCCTTTCTTCCTCCCTCGCCAGCCCATGCTCCATCTAGGGGAGGGTTTAACCTGGGCTGACCCGTCACTTTGGTTTTCCCCAGCCACTTTTTATAGAGCCTGCAGTCACGTTTGGTGAGGTCTGGGGGAATGGTATGAAGGATCCCATGACCCACCCAAAGGACATGAGCTCGTGCTTAGCTCTAAGCAGCCACATAATCCTACAAATCTGCTCCATGGTTAGGAAAAGGGAATTCATAACATCTCTTGGTGAAGGGTGTGACTGGGTAGATCCTCAAAGTCTTTTTCTCTGAGTGATCTCAAGGCCAAGCTGTATGGAGCTCTGAGTAACCTGGTCTAGTGGAAGGTTCCCTGCCCACGGCAGGGGGTTGGAACTCAAACCATTCTATGATTCTATGATCTCATTCAAGGCAACTCTACAAACCTAACCAGCCTCGTGCACAACACTTGAGGGATACCTTAAGAAAAAATTGAAAGCATGGGAAAAATCCAAGACAACTCAGGAAAAAGCCTAAAACCAGGAATACTGGAGGGCTGCAGGAAATCCCAACAATATCAGAGATTACAGCAGGGGCTGTGGGCGCCTCTCCAGCCCACAGGAAGCCGAAGGGTGATAGAGACCAAATGTTTCCCGATATGAGAGAGTGGATGAAAAGAGACTCAAGGATTCACCGCCTCTATTAGTGGGACTGTTACGGGAAACAGCAATAATCTATACCAAAGCAACACCAGAACATGAGCTGCTTCAATGGGAAAATTGTGTTTTAAAAGGGTCTATCCAGTGACTCGAAATAAGCTTGTCTTTAGAAAAGGAATACCATCTAGTGGCCCAAAAAGGCAATAAGGATGTGCAATGGCAATTAGAGAATCAGATGAATTTAGAAAAAGAGAAGGAAAAACTACAGAAGTAAGGAGGGTGATTAACATATATAGTGCAGTGATTCGCCCTGGAGCAAGGGAGAGCTCAAAAGGGACCTGATCATAGTAAATGCAAAGCTAAAATTAGACACTCGCAAAAGCAGATAGGGATGCAAAAATTAAAAATAACTGCTGGAGTTCCAGAAAGTGGTGTAGAGAACTGGATCGGGAGCCATCACAGGAAGATGATTTCAAGGATGATATGGGCAAATGGGAAAAGAAAGAGAAGTTGAGAGTAGCAGCCTATCCCACAAAGACTCCAAATGCTGTCCCAGGGTAGATGGATATGGCAGATCAAACTGCTGTAGCTGTTAAAATGAAAAAAAAATGACCCCAAGGCAGGTAGCTGCAGATATGAAGCCACTGAAAGGAAGCACAACAGTAGAGAAACTGCTTATATTTAGAATTAAATGGGGATTAAGCAGTAAATTGATTAGAGTGTGTGCTCCACCAGCTTTTATCCATTGTACATCAGGCACCTGCTTGAAAAACCTTTAATCTTGCCACCATGGGCATTTAATCAAATTGCCCAGCAGAAAAGGATCCAACTGGCACAATCACTACCAGCCCATGAGCACGAGGAAGATGGAGAGTCTTTAATAAACTGATAGGGAGCTGCGTGAATGTGGTGGACATGAGCAGCAGGACACGATACCAGGGAGATACCACCCACTCCCAGTGGAGCACAGGTATCTCCACGGTCCCTGGCAGCCCTGAGGCTGAGTCAAGCTCCTTGGACAGCGCATGGATTAGGAGAGGTAGTGGCACAAATGCACCCCCATGATTCACACTAAGCTTCCATATGGCAAAATGCAGGGGAAGAAGCAATTGACAGAGTTGCTTTCACATTAAGAGACAAACAATATACCTTTACTTGCATCCCACAGGGCCGAGCACCTGCCCTGCTGCACATGCTCGTGTGAGCAAAGGGTTTGAATGATGCGTGCAGGGGACAAAGAAAAGAGATTGCCTTATGTGATGACATTTGGGGAACCACAGCTACAGAAGAAGAGGTACAAGAGAGATGTAGCTGAGTTTTAAAATTAATAGACCAAATGGGATTTAATGTCAACTTGAATGTGGCAGAATTAAAACAACCTCAAGTTAAATGCCTGGACTCTGAACCTGGTGAAACAAGAAGATGGATAAATGCTAGAAAGGTTAAGCTTTCTGTGAAATAAAGACTCCCACTAATCAATCCCAGCTCTGAAGAGTGCTGGGAGAATTTAATTTCTTATGGCAGCATATCTATAGCTGTGCTAGTATCTTATGGCAGTGTATCCATCTTTGCTAATAGCAGCAGAGCCTTATGGAAATGACAGGAAAAGAACCAGGGAGGGAGCTGGAGCAAAGACCAAGACAGTGCTTTATCTGACATGAAAGAAGCTGCTTGAAAAGCTTCTGCACTAAAATTCCCAGTTAAAGGAAAATTATTCATAACAAGAATTTCAACACGAGCTGATACTGTGGGAGCAGTGCTATTACAGAGGAATAGTGGAGAAAAATGGATAGCAGTAACACACGAGTCCTCTCCAGTGGCTGGACCAAAATTTCCCTGGCCATGAGAAAACCCGGTTAGAGGCAGTCTGGGCTGTGATGGGGTTCAAGGCTTTTCCCCTCAATAGTGCAGTTGTACCCCAGTCTGCCCACGCTCTGCTCTCACACACAAAGGGAAGAAATGGATATCAATGTGGATATCCTTTTACTGGAAACCAGGAATGAACCAAAGGTACTGCACACTCATGGGAGTGCTACATTTGAACAAAGAGGAAAAACAACGCAAGACACTTCTATCAGTGGAATGAGGGAACAAATAGTGGGCAAACTAGAGAAAGGATCACGCCAAGGAGCTTATAGATGGTCAGTAGAAGACAAACTTTTCTACCAACATCTCTCTACAGATAGCTACTATCTGGTAATAGAACAAACTACTAGGTGCATGATGGGGAGAAAGGCAATGGCAAGCACATAATGGGACACCAATGAAGAAAACAGGAGTTCTATTTTACAAGCCTAGAGGGAAAGTGGGAATAAAATATATGTAAAGGATGTCAAAGTAATGTGAAGAGTACAGGCAGTACTGAGAAATAATTTAGTGAGCAAGTAGATAAATTAACTCAGAGTTTGTTTACTGCAGCCTCAACCAGGTGTCAGCTAAAAAAAGAAAATGGGATGGATACTGTGGCCAGTTGAATAAGAGAAGCTTATCTTAGACTGTCATAATGAGCTACGTAAAGAAGTGTAGGGCACTCTGAAAAGAGTGCAAAGAGTTTATATTTGGTCTCAAATGAAGCAAGAAACAGAGGATATAGACAAAAATTCCCTAAGGTGTGCAAAGATGCAAAAGTGAAGATTAGTAAAAGAAAGCTGCCACCTCTACTGCACTGGATAAACCAAGGACTGTGAGAAATACTGCAAAGGCATCACCCCAATAAACTATCACAAACTAAAGAAGGGTATCAGTATCTCTTTGCCACAATAAATACCTTTCCTGGACAGGCTGAGGTTCTTCCACCTAAAAGGAATACAATTGCTGGAACTGTAACAATGCTGTTATGGGAAATTGTTCATAGGTGTGGAACTGCACCTGAGACAGGATCGGAGGGGAAGGTTGGGAAGGGGGAGGTTTTAAGTGGAGAATTCAAGTCTCAGTAACTAGCCCGGGGCTTAAGCAAGGACTGTATAAACCCTACCACCTGCAATCTCCCAGAATGGTAGGAAGAAATGAGTCAGACTATTAAAAATAGTCTAAAGGCAATTGTAGGACAATCTCCAAAATGATGGGCTAAAAAGTTAACCTCGCCATCAGTAGCTTTAAAAGCATTGATAGGTTAGGGATTGGTTTACAGCTCTACCATGTTTTGTTTGGATAGCCTGTCTCTTAGTGGCCCTATGTCTAAGAACCTAAAATATTATGGCAAGATAAAGAAGAAAGCAATGCTCTGGTAGAAGAAGCAACACAAGAAAAATGTGTAAAATGAGAAAGCAAGGATCCAGTTCATATATGGCTTATGAAATAAGGAGCCAAGTAATGTATTTGAAAACAGATAAAAAGGAACAAGCCTTAGAGACAAAATGAAAGGGGACCTATTAAGTTACTAGTAGGATAAATCATCTAAGATATTAAATAGGTGAGGGCAATAGTAAATACAAACGGGTTTGTGTTTCTCAGATGTCTCCCTAAGGGGCCAAAAGATTCTGGAATCTGTCACGAATTTGTCAAGAACACAGACACTGAAAATGGCCCAAAGAGGGACCTCTGGCGCCTGTGCAGCCTGAGCCCTTGCACTCAGAGCCTGTCCCAGCTCAGCCCCTGTCCTAAAAGCAAAGGGGTGCAGCCCTCCTGGTGCTCACCTTTCCCTGGCTGCAGCACATCTGTTTGTGTGCTTGCATACTGATGGTGCTGGGTTATGCTGCCAGTTTTGCTTATTTTCTATCTTTTCAGGACAGCAGATTTTACTACAGCTCCTCCGAAATGCAACAGCTGACAGAGTCAGGGAGCAGCAATGCAAACTCCAAGGCAAAGCAGAGGAGTTGAGGTCTCCTAGAGTTGCAAGGATTTCTAAATTGGCTTTTCAATCCATATTAATGAGTTTGGTCTTTTTACAAATTGCATTAATTTTAGATATTTAACAAGGCAGATAATGACTGTGAAGTGCTTTGGAGACCTGGAGATGATCACCTTCATACCTTTATGGTTCTGGAGTCCAGACCAGAAAGCAAATGCCTCCACAGAGAGATTCCCTGCCTTATCCTGATCAGGAGCCTGGCGTTGCTGCAGGGTTTGGAGCATCCTTGCTGCTTTCATGGGCAAGCAACCCAGAAGCTGGACACTACCAAAGGAGAGGAGAAACAGCAGCCTGCAGACCAGTAAAATGGCACTGCTCTTGTTAACAAGGTCATAACCCATGCATTAACTATACAGACTTAATTGTTACATCGTGCCTGTTTGTTTTCTTTTTTGTTGTTTTCTTTTGTTGTTGTTTTCTCTTTGTTTGTTTTAGTCTGTTTTACTGAAGTCACCATAAGATTTTCATGGCTAGATAGCTAAACTATGGCCTAGCCTGCCTTAGTCTTGCATAGCTTGCTCCAGCTACTTAATCTAATAGTAATATCTGAAGAACCCAAATGAAAAATTGTTACAGCTCTTAAGGGAGCCTTGAGAGTTACAGCTCATGATCTGGATCCACCCAGATTGGGAAATCATAGCTGCAGCTTTGGAAAAAGTGCTCAAAAATGACAATAACTGAATGAACTCAGTAGTTTTATCAGTTTACAGGAAAATCTGAAGAGAAGGAACAGCTTGAGGAAAAGCAGCTAGCCCTGGTGTCAAACTGCTGATTTCAGTAATGGCCTTTTAAGCAATTTAGGAGGAATTTAGGAGGAAGGGTCAAATAAGAAAAGAAACAGAAAGGAGAGATTGAAGCAGGCAGGAGACTAAGTGCTGTCAGTAGCTAAGGAGTTAAAATTCGAGAGAACTGGGGGTTAAGCACATATATGTGGAGGTCTGAAATGGGATAAAGAGTAATGGATTGTAAACTATTATGACTGAGCCACAGTAGAAGTAACACTGGAGAACAACGTTAGCCGTGTTAATAGCCAAAACTTCACTGCCAAGTCTTGCAGTTCTTTAAAGAGGAAATTATAAAAATCATATATTGTGGATAAGGATGGCAAAAGTCAACACGGAAGCGTTATAAATGATCATGCAAACAACTCTGTGTAATTCTCCCCTTCGCTGTCCCCCACAGCTGTTTAGCAGCCTCCACACATCCCAAGCCCAGCTCTGATACTGCACAGCTGCATAACCTTGGGCCAAACTTCTGAGCAAACCGCTAAGTTATGAGACAGCCTGCAAGAAGATAAGAAGGGCAAAAGCAGGGGGAGGAAAACCGAGAGCTTTGGGTCAGATCAAGCCATTAATATCTACACTGAAAACTGCACGAAACTGGGTTTGAGCATCCAAACCAGATGTTTACCTTCCTCAGAAATGGCCAGCAATAACATTAGTCACACACCTGAGCTACATCAGGTGATAGTAATATTAGGATAACTAAGAACAAAATTCATGAAGTTGCTATAGGAGTTGCTTTGGGGATAAAAAAATGGCAGATTCTTCTCTCAAACTGCAATTTTAAAAAATTATCTCTTCTTTTTTTTTTTTTTAATAAAGTAGATTTTCTTCTCTTCCTTGCACCCAGGAACTTAGCACACAGCTCTTGACTTCAACTTTTTAGCTTGGCCATGCTTTTTGTCTCTGCTAAACCTCTTCCAGCAGTCAATAGAAAAGCTACCCAAAAAACCAGCAGGCCTTGAGTGCGCCCCGCTGCCCTCCTCCGAGCTGGCCCTACATACAAAACTGGAAAGCTGTTGGGGTCACGTGGTGACAGGCAGCAGCGCCAATGTTTGGAGAAGACAGGTAGGAATTATCAGCTGGGAACTAGGTGAGGGCAGAGCGGGCACATTGGGGGCTGAGAGGGGATGGAAATTGCTCAGTTCTTGTATTAACTGATAACATTGAGCGCGTTAATCAGCGAGTGAAGCTCATCCCTTACGCTCTCCAGGGAGTGGCAGATCATCTGAGGGCTGTCCAGGAGCTCGATGCTGTGGGTGTAGGGCTCGTATTTCACCGAGAAGGGCCGCTTGATGTGCGCCGCGTAGCTCCTGCAAGGCAAGGGTGCAGAAAGCTGGGTACGAGAGATGGGTCCTGAGTCTCCCTCCTACTCATCACCATTTACCCAGGAAGCTCACCACAGGTTAATGCCTCCTTTAGGCAGAGTTTCCACCTTTCCAGCTCCACAGGGCTAGAGCAGTAGTTGAGATCTCTTCTGTTTGTCAAGGAAAACCATGAGTTTGATTGCGGTTTTCTGTGGGCTGTACCAAACTGGAGGGTACATCAAACTGGTCACCTCCGTGGCCATTGCCAGGCATCCTCTGCCGCAATTCTTTTTTCAAAAAATGCCAAGGAGATTTAGAAGCTAATTGCAGGGAAAGCCCGTGGTATTATCGTATTATATTACTAAATCCTTTCTGACATGCATTTGTTGACTAATCTCTGCTTGGGGAGGGGGGAACTAGCTGTGTGTCATATTAAGGATAGACTTGACAGGCAGTGGCTCAGACGTGACTAGAGGATGAGTATAGGATCACCAGAGCCTTGTGCTTGAGAAAAGCTGCACTCCTCCACACAAGGCCAAATGCAGCCTGGATCTCAGTGAAGAGCTTGACTTTACCTGATATCTCTCAAGAGCAAGAGCTTGTTGCTGCTTTTCTCATGGAGAAGTATGTGGTTAAGTGAAAGCAAATCAAGGGCGGGGTTTCCCCAAAGTTGCCCACATTCACTTCCAGCACTAAGATTTGTATACTTGACAAGGTAGGGTTTTTTCATTTGGGGGCTGTGCGAATATGGAGCTGAAAATCTAAATTTAGGTGCTCATGGCAGCAGTCTCATGGTGGAAAGGCTTGGGAACGTGAGGGGACAAACAGCGCTAACAACAGGCATGCTCCTCGCCTCTGCTGAGGCTTCACCCTTTCGCTCCTGAATTGCTTAGCTTAGGCTACCCTCTTGTGGCTACCGCAGGTCTCCTCTGGCGCAGGGCTCGGGAAGCGCAGCCCTTTCCCAGACGGAGACAGATGTTCCTCTAGCTGGTACTTCATGCCTAGGCCGGAGCTGCAGGGATCTGAGAGAAAACACAGCACAGAGGGCCAAGGGGAAACACGGTCCTGCAGGCTGGCAGAGAGCTGCCATGCCATTGCAGGAAAACGAAAAAAAACCCTGCAGACGAAGGGGGTTTCTGCATACTCACATTGTCCTCCTCCTAAAAGATGTGGTTCCCCTCAGTTCTACCAGGCAATGTTCAGCTCACCTCTCTTGTTAATGTCATCAGCCACAGCGATGGCTCATAGCACAGCTGCTAATGGCTACAAACCTGCCCTCCCAAAGGGGTCAGCTCGCTTGACACTTTTCAAAGCATATAAATATGGCATGGCTGCTCGGAAGGGCAGTGGGGAAATTCTTTCTGAGAAAAGAGGCTTTTATCCAGGCATAACACTGATAGTCAGGCCCGTGGTGGCAGCTTCCAGTAATGCAAAAGACAGGATGCTTTAATGTTTTCACCTCGTAGAGTAGCATCTGTGTGGTCTCTGAGCTCTTTAAAGAGGATCATTTACAGTGCTTGTCACAGTCAAGACCCTCTAGCCTAATCTTGGCTGTGTATGTGGTGTATTTTCCCTTTTTAAATGCAAGGAAATGACTCATTAGGCAGCAGTTGGGATTTTTTTAAAGCAGCCTAGTGTGTGTGTAAGGACGGGCTCCCCCGGTGCTTGCTTTTGAGCAGCTGGACTCCAGGTTGTATGAACAGTGCAAGTGAGGGTAATAAAAGCAGAAGTTGAAATATAGCAGTCTTCACCACATTATTCATATAAAATACCCCTCTTGCAGGAACTGTAAAGTCATGTACGTCATGGTCGCCTCATCCTGTCTCTTTCCTAAGCGAAGATAAAAATGGTATAGGCAAAGTTTTCCTCTGTCAATCAAAGCAATCCAAGGACTGAGCTTTCCTCCTGTGGGCAGTTCTGGGTATGACCAAGGAAATGCTCTTCTGAACAGATGTCTGTGGGTAGAGCTGCCCCTTACTATCCTGTTTGCAGTCCCATGGGATGGGGAAACTCAATTACCTTGGTGGGATGGTGTCTGGGATCCACTAACACGTATTAACCAGCCTAGGAGGCAAAAGCTCATTTTTTCCCTGGATAAATCATTCATGTCAAGCACGTTCCCTGTAGGAACTGGAGAACTGCTTTACTTTGAAAGATCTGATGAAAATTTTCAGAGCACTTCTGAGAACTTGGACTGAAAGCGGCCATAATGTCAAGCCCTATTTCAATATATAACATCCCCATTTCTTTCTTTTTGGGTCTCTCTCACTGCCAAGTCCTACCTCAATTTATTTTTGGCATCACTGAAGCTCTCGGACACAAAATAAACAGGTTGGTAGTTCTGGTCCTGGTAGGGCTGAACAGCTGCAGCATCAGGGTCGAAGTCCCGCACCTCTGGTTCGTCTGACAAGGAGTGCTATGAACACGGCAGAAAAATTCCAGCATGAAACTAAGGGGATTGGAGAGCACATATGGGGTAGGCAGAGGTAGAGAACAGGTTGAGGAAAGCCATTGTGCAGAAGCAGAAGGTGTTTTTCTCTACAGGGTCTAGAGCAGAGGCAAGTTATGCTGGGACTTACTATGAGCTCCCCATAGGAAGAGAGGAGCCCGGCTCCGTAAGCTTTGACTATTCCATTCTGTCTGCAGAGCCCAAACTCCACTGTAAACCAGTAAAGCTGTGAAAAGAAAAAGAAAAATTCCTGAGGGACACTGCTTCTCATCTTCATCTCCCTGTCACTTCTGAGCCCTTGCATCGCGGCCAGGGTCTGGGCTTGGTTAAAGGAACAGGCACCTGCCTCTTTGTCCCCTCTCCACACTTTGCTTCCAGAGAAAAGTGTTAAACTAAGTTACTGCTACACCAGGACAGAGTCTGTGTCCCTGGGCTTGTTCTATCTGCTGTGAGATGCTGCTGTTTGGTGTCCTTGGAGCAGGACAGGTCACCTTGCCGAGGGAGAGCCAAAGGAAGCGGATGTCATTTAATCCCATCCCAAAGAGTCCCAGCAGTGCTGCTGCTGGAAATACAATGCTTGGTGATACTACTGGTGCCCGAGAAAATTGGGTTAATGTGCAAGCGAGCTCTGCTGTTTAACTGATCTCTGCTCTGCACAGTCATCATGAAAAGAGCAGGGCTGGGGCAGCTTGGGTGGGAGCTCTGAGCCTGCAAATCCTGGAATACCAGGCTGGGCCAGTCCCCTTGATACCACAGAAGCGCTGCTGCAGGTGTTGTGCCCCCCATCCAGCAAGGAGGAAAACTTACTGTTGCTAATTTCTCAATTTCTTCATCAGTTGCTCCCAGAGATGCCAGCCCAATGTCCTAGGAAGAGAAGGGAAGGGGCAGGTTTGGTCTGAGGGCCTTACACATTGATTGCTGTTTTCTCTCCTCAAGACCACACATATTGCTGCCCTGCAGTGCCAGGCATCTGCTGGGACTTCATTGTGCTCAGACTAAAAGCACTTTGTCGCAGAGTCAGTACTGGGGTCTTGGTCCATCACTAGAACTCCGGAACATCATGGTTAATAAGAGCAAGAAAGGTTTAGGTGGCAGCACTGGGGTTTGGATTCCCACCTCTCGAGGGGGAGAAAGCAGATAACCAGCTTACCTGAGAGAACTGGGCAAATGTCTTATCAGCCAGCATCGGGACGTGCCCCAGCAGCTCGTGACAGCAATCCCTGCCGACGGCGGGGGGGGAAGGAGGAAAACACAGTCAGCAGCAGACAGAGTGTGTCTGTTGGGGAAAAGGGTCATTGCTGGCCGGGTGGGACATCCCGGCAGGGAGGCCACGGGGCCGGGCGATACTCACGGCTCGGGGGAGTGCATGGGTGAGGACGCGTGGCGGATGTACTGCGTGCACTGGAAGACACGGAAGGCCAGGCTGGCCAGGAAGTCCCGTGCCGACAGCAGGCCAGCCACCGGCCGGAGCTGGAAGCCCGTCCTCTCTGAAACAGCACACAGTGTCTGTGCGAGGTGCACGGCCCACGGGCTGTGCCACTGCTCCCAGCACTGGAAACTAAAGGGCTTCTGCTACGCCAGCCTAATCTATCTGCTCCTCCTAGGGAACAACACCTGCTCTTCAGGTGCTCAGTGGGATCACTTGACCATGGCCTTGCCCTTCTGCCCTTCAGTCGCAGCCCACTGTGTTTAGCCGTCCCACCACTTGGGCTCTACCTCTGTCCGCTGTGGGCAATGCACAAGCCGCCAGCTCTCCTCCCAGATTTCAGCTCAAACACTACTCCTTTGGGTTCAGGCTTCCCATCTGTAGCTGCCCCCACCGGCAGACCCTGAACCTGAGTCCTCCAGGCTCGTACCCACCTTTCAGGAAGCGGGAAACCTCCTCCAGCTGAGGGATGTTGTTCTCATTGTAGCCACAGAATTTCTCCAGTAGACTGAAAGCTTCAAGGTACTCCTTGCAAGCATGGGTGGGGTACAAGCTCTTCAGAGTGCTGTACACCTCCTTCCTTCAGGAGGAGAGGTGGCAGACATTCAGTGGTCAATGTGTTTAGTCCTCTCCTGCGCTCTGGCTATGCACTATCTCAGGGACTCATGTCTTTAGGCTCCGAGTCCTTTTACCTTTCTCCACCTAAGTCTATGTCTCTTTACATTGATAGAGGTATGTAAACATACAGACACACATTCAAATGAACCTGAAAAGGCAGCAGCTGTGTCTGCACAGACCTATTTCTGACTTGAAGGTCAGAAGACTGTATAAAAGGTATTAACTGGAATTAAAATATTCCCGGTAGGTTAACTCCTGAAGTTGCACTGTGAAGACAGTCAATAGAACCAGACGACCTTGTTGAGAAGCCTGTGTACTCAGCTCATATGAGCTGGCCTTGTTTTCAGAAACACTCTTGCAGCAACACCCCTGGAAAAAATCATGTTCAAAGGGAGTGTTTTCCTAAATGAGGCCTGTGAGGTACCACAAAGACACTCACCATGGGCCTCATACTTCTTCCTGCAGCTATGATAACTGCTCTTTGTTTGGAGGCTGATACTGAGCCAGGACCCTTAGAGAAGTGGGACTCCAAATTATCTACCTTGCTCTCTGGGGAGGCTCCTTTGGAGGAAACTCCTGGGCTCTGCAGCGCGGAAGTGTTTTTTATAACAAGCCATTAAGTAGGATGCTTGCACTCCTTATGCATTTTTCAAGAGGTCATGCCCTAAATGTTTGGGTTTTGATTCCCAGCTTCTAGTGGTGAAGCACTAATAGTGAAATCAGCACTAACAATGAAATCAGCACTCACCAGGTAGCTGTCTCCTCCGCCGTGTACTCCACGTGAGGGATCGGGTCCCCACTGCAAGGCAAAGGCACCATTACTGAGCAGAGCTCCAGCCAGGCTCCTCTTCTCTCTGAGAAGGAAGCACTTTGGAGAAGCTCTGCATGATGTTCATCAATCTTCTTTAAAAACCAAACAAGGGGGTGACAGAAAAGACAAAGCCTTAGTACTGGGTCATTTGTACAGGTGCAACAAATACATAGACACAAAGAAAAGCATGAGTCTAGCCAGAGATTATAAATGGACAAGGGATGAGCGAGAGTTTAGCAGGCACAATATTTACCAGAAAAAAAATGCTTTTCACTGGAAAAAATTGAAAAACTTTGTGTGTGAAAATAAATTCATTTCATGTGTCTGAACTTCAGGGAGCTGATGGCTCCACGAATAAACCAGTGGAAATAAAAGCAGCTAACAAGGAAAACTAAATGCATAGAAAAATATATTGTCGGCAAGATTAAGAATGGCAGGAAAAGAAAATTTCAACATTAATGTAAATGGGCATTGATGAAAGAAGACTGATGATTTTGCTTTTTCTCATCATAGTTAGTAATTGTGTTTCCTAAATCCTTCTTTTCTGTGTTTAGACAAATGAGATATTCATATATTGTAAAGCACAGTTCCTGAATGGATGCCTGAAGGGATGCTACACTGTGGCTCATAAATGCTAACCTGCAGGTGAGAAGATATTTTAAATTGGTGCCTCATCTTAGGACAGTATTTTTCCCTGTGTCACTTGGGACTCTTCCTCTGGCACCGTGACTTTCTGTGCATTTAGTATTTGTACAGGATCCCATATTCCGGGCTTCAAATTGGCAAAGTACATGAAAACCAACAGCAGAAACCCTTGCTGGGATCACACCAGTTGCAGGGGTAGCTCAAACAGGTGACCCATATAATTTCTGTAGTCTACTTTCAGCACATAAAATCCTGCTCAGAGAGAGAGAATGCAACGGTGAAAGGCAGTGTCACTGAATAGGATCTAGGGAATATTTTACAAACCTAACTGAATATTAGACTCTGTTTGATGTTATAGTGAACAGGTTGAGTGCTATCACTGCATATATCAGAACAGAAGTATTAAGTAGGAGTACAAGACATAGTCTTAAATCTATATATGACAATGATGAGAACATTACTGGAATCTATTTAATTTAGCAGACAGAGTTAGGAGGCAAATCATTTAGCCTATAAATACCCTCATGGCGAAAAAAAAAATCTGATAGCAGCATTTTATCTAGCAGATGAAAGGCATGTATGATCCATTGGGTAAAAGCTAAAGCTATTGAAGTCCGGCTTAGATATAAAACTCACATTTTTTCACAACCGGGATAATGAACCCTTGAAACAAATTTTCTGGTATGGGGTAGCTTTTTCAGTACTTGAAACACTGAAGTCAAAACTAGATGCCATTCTAAAAGAGATGCTACATTTCCAAATGAAGTTTGAGGTCTGATGGATTAATACCTGGCTTTTGTTATGCAGGAGGTTTATTCTTACTATATCCTTACCAAAGTATGAATTAATGACAACAGATACTTTTTAATTAAATAGAGACTGGAATGCAGAGAGAAGAGAGACACAAAAGAAGCTGGAAAGGCTGAATGGGGAGACAAAACATAAAGGAAGAGACGTGTCATACAGGTAGCACAATGACTTCCCAATAGGTTCATTGACATGTCATTATCCCTGCATGAATGTTAGGAAGGAGACTTACTGCTTATAGTGAAAAGCAATCTCTGCTATTGATTTCCTTCTCTGGCGATATACTTGGTCAGAGTAGCCCTGTGGTGGCAAATAGGAACAGAGACAGGATTTTTAATCAGTTACTGAAGTTTCTCATCCAGGAAAATTCATCACCGGCTGGAAAGACATCTCTCAAGGTGGCAATCGCACTCCAGTTCCCTGACCAGCTGCACTAATAGGTGTTCTCAGCTCCCTGCTTCTTTGGGACGGCTCAGGAGTCCAGTGTGGGGGGGTGCACACACGGACTGACTCACCGGGTGATCCAGATCCAAGTCAGGGTCAAACTTGGTGACCAAATGGTGGCACTTGTCCAATTCACAGATTTTTCTGGGAAACCAGTGAACTGCGGGGAGAGAGAAAGTGACAGTCTGTCTGTGGAAGTGACGATCCCCTAATGAGAAGGGGCTGTGAGGCTAAATAAAGGTACACCTGATCTGGTGTACCAAAGGCGCACATACAACATAGCACAGCTACTTCCAGGCAGTAATTTGACAATCTCAGTGTTCTTATCCTACGGTCATTTCTAATGCTGGGATCTGCATTTCATGACTTCCTTGCCCATCTCTCAGCAGAGCAAAATTAAAGAAGAAGATGAAAATTAGATTTTACTGAAAGATTGACATTAAAAAAACACCCAGAGGTCCTGCTGGTTATAGATCCTAGGGATCTCTAGGGGTATTTTACAATAATCATCCTATCTTCAGAACAGGATGGCAAGGGAAGTGTCTTGTAGATTAGTGCTGGAATGTGTACAGAGGCTGGAATGTGACACGTAGGTAGGAAACTACTTTGCATTTATAATATAAAATGCTGGAGCAGGGATGGAGAGCTCATTGGGAGAGGTGTAAGCAAAGCATGAAATTCAATCTCCTATTCCTATCTTTTCAATCTGTTACCAGAAGAACGGGCTATGAACAATGGAGTCTGTTTAGAAAAGGACAAGGAGGGAAATTACTTTCAGGATTCGGGTATCCCAGAGGCAGTCCCTTCTGGTTTGCTCAAATTCAGCATGCAGCAGCCCTTTCCCTTCACTGGGAATAAAAAAGTCTCCACCCTGTTTCTACAGGGAGAGCTCAGCCTCTCTGCACAACTGAAAATGTTTGTAAGTTCCTTACATTTGTCTTCCTTAGTGGTCCTCACATCTTCTGTTACCCTCTTGATGGAGCTAATGAAAGTATTGAGGTCAGAGCTGTGGACTTCACAGCGCACAAAGTATTCCAGTTCAGCGGTCCCTTCACGGGGCTTTCGGCTAAGCCTGCTCTCCAGGTGGTGAATTTTAGCTTCAAATGTCTTTTGAGACATGGAAAGGAAGAAAAAAAACATTAAGCAACATTTGAAACACCTTCTGGTGCCACTCAAAGATGTCCATACAGACACACAGAATTATAGAATTGTTTGGGTTGGAAGGGATCTTAAACATCATCTAGTTCCAACGTCCCTGCCATGGACAGGGACAACTTTCACTGGACCAGGTTGCTCAGAGCTCCGTCCAACCAGACCTCTAACACTCCCAGGGATGGGCCATCCACAACTCTGGGCAACCTATTCCAGTGCCTCACCACCCTCACAGTAAACAATTTCTTCCTACTATCTGACCTAAACCTACTCGATTTCAGTTTGAATCCATCCCCCCTTGTCCTGACACTACATTCTCTTGTAAACAGTCTCTCTCCATCTTTCCCCTAGACCCCCTTCAGCTACTAGAAGGCCGCAGTTAGGTGTCCAAGAAGCCTTCTCTCTTCCGGGTTGAACAGTCCCAATCTGTGATGGATTCCCTCTTGTCGTTTTCTTCATCGTGCCCCCACCTGCCTCCCATATAAACACACTTACCCATTAACTCCACATTTTTCCCTTCTGCATGAACACCGAGGCGGTCCAATAACTACCAACAGAAGAATTCCACCATGGCAAAGAAGACCAAGAGAAGCAGTTGGTGTGGCAGAGCACCACGTCTCACGGCCCCCTTTCCTTTCCC